>CM057820.1:127182036-127780934 GCA_030067965.1 Latrodectus elegans
AATGAATTCCATTAAGAATTTCCTAGAAAAACATCTAAAAAGCAACTTTTAATAACAAATAATTGCTGATTTTCTAAACACAAAAAGTCAAAACTTATTTGACACATTTAGGAATAAAACATAATTTCAATAACATCTTTAAATGATTACTTATCTTAAAAATGTACATGAAAAACTTTACGTAATAATATTTTAAAAAAGTATTTAAAGCACATTGACAAGTATTGTGTATGTATTTATAATATATATACAGCAAAATAAACTAGTAATTTGTGGATTATGGTGTTTTTCAGATTTCCTGTTTAGGAAACTTTATGTCGTTATTTTGCCTCTCAGAAATTTTGCTGAGACAGTTTTTATTTTATTCCATTAAAGAAGCATTTGATTTTAACAATATTTACTCTCATTATTTATAATGCATGAGATGATATAATAAAACATAAAAAAATATGAAACTACAAAACACTCATAATAAACAATAAAATGTGGTTACCATAATAAAGAAAATAAATCACTAGAGAGTTCAAATGTATCATTTCTCAAGTCCAACAATATCTGTTGTATAAGTTTTTTTCATTTAAGGAAAGACAACTTGGAAAATTTTTGCTCATTTCAGCATTTTAATCATGCAAAAGACTGATGCAGATGTTTAGCAAAACTATCATATCCAATCTACAGGCAGAAGGCCGTAACTGTGACAGATTTCTGGGAGTCTGATTTTAAGAATAGAAAATTACACCATTTTTTTCCTTAGATTCTTTCTCAATAATTTGATGTCATAATTTATCCCCTTATGATGTCAAATTTTTGCAACATAAGTGTTTGAATTTGGAATTAATGTGCCAGTTTTCTTCAGCATAATCAGATTTTTCAAGATCATTTACACCATATTGCAAACTTTTTTCAAAAAAAAAAAAATGTACCAATTTTATCAAGTAGAACTTCAATTTCTTTCCATTATTATATGCTCTTGTATTTTGTTTCCATTCATCTGAGTATAACTGATACTTTTGCCCAATTGCTAATAATCTTTATTAATTAATATATTGCTCTTATGTTGCAGGTGTATATATAGTAATGGTCGATTTTTTAAATAACATTTTGCATAAATTTTTTAATTCATATTTAACAGATTATAACAAAGAAAGTAGCAAATTTAACTACTTTTCTTAATTTTGTTTTTTAATATAACTTAAAATAAAGAATTTATGCTATTTTAAAAAGGAATAAAATTTTCAATACAATTTTAAAATCTGCATTCTGAATTTTTTTTTCTTATTTTCAAAATTATAAATGATTTTATTAATATTCTTAACACTTATGAAGTTATAAAAAAATTTTAAAACAGAAAGATGTAAGATGCATTAACTTTAGACAATGATAATTAAAAAAACCTGCAAATTTTACTTAAATGACTTGATTCATTACTTAACTTACTTCAAGGGTTCAAAAACATGACATAAAATGTTTTATGCAATAGAATATAGGAAGGGTGGATAGAGCATTAATATCCTTTATTAATGCATTAGTGACCTTTGCAACATTCTATTGGCATGAAAATTCATTCATATGGCATGAAAATTTCATGTCATAGAAAATTGATGAAGTGAAAGTGATGATTTATTTATCAATGATATCAAAAGCAAATTAACTTGAATTTTCTGTTTTTTCAATAATGTCCTGATTATAATATATTTAAATCATAAAATCTTATTTATATTATAAAAAAGTATTTTAATGCTAAACTCATTAAAATACTTATTAATTAGAATATTAATCATAAAATTAATAATCTGAAGATTTCATTGGTAATTTTCAAAAAATTAAATGAAATTCAATTTTCAAGAGTTTGAACAAATACTGAGAAAATTGTCTAATAGTAAATATTTTCAAAAATAAAAATTAATTAATTTGCTGGATGGTTTTTAAATAAAATATTAATTTTCTTCAGTCATATCTTCTTTAATTGCTATAAGAGATTCAGAGCTTAAAAGTTTTAAGCTTAAGGGATAGTTAGTTCTGTTTCACACACTTTGTATCCAAGTTAAAATAAAAATTACAATTATTTGGTGGTAAAAACTGACAAAAAATTATTACTTTAAATATAAAATAAATAAAATTAGATTTGAGTTACTTTCATCAAAATAAAATATGTAATTAGATTTCCATTAAAAATGAAAAAGTAAATCGTTAGATTTTTTTATAACATGCTAAAAGAAAACATATTTAAATATAAAATTATATTAATCATTCACCTTTATAAAATTAAAATTAATTTTCATTTAACAGCAATTTTCCCATAAAATATTAATACATAAAAATTAATTAGAGACATAATACAAATTACAAAACCATAAAATCTAAAAATATCTATTAACCTGAGTAGTTTCAAACAGATGAGTATATCCCATTCTATTATAATCAACTTTGAATTTATAAACTCCATATACATCTGGTAATTTAAATTCAGCAACATATTTCTTACCTACAAAAAATATTTCAATTATCAAATTTTAATTTTTGTATTCATTAAAAAATTTAAATCTTTGCATATAATATACAGAAATCTAATTATATATTATAAGATGAAATATTTTATTTATAAGTCTTTACTTATAGTATAAAAAATATACACTATTAAAATTTGAATGAAAATAACTTACCAACTTTCCTCAAAGAAGTTCTTACAAAAGGATCAATTCGTACAAACTCTAATTGTAAATCAGATGTCTCAAAAGGCACCCAAACACCATCTTTTAATATTTCAACTTCAATAGAATAAACCTAAAATAAAGAATAATAAATATGGTAATAAAATAATACACATAAGACAATTTCTTTTCTTTTAATATCTCCCTTCTGATAATTTAACAAAGCACAGATTTATTACATCTTAAACATTTTTTAAAATCAGGGTTTGCTTCATGAAGCTTCCCATGGATTTATTCAGAATTCATTTACACAATTACTTGAAAAAAACTTAACACTGATATTTTTTTATCTAAAAAAAGTCAAGCTGTTTTTAAATAGAAACAAATGCATTTGCTCTAAAATTTCCATTTATTAATTTTTTAAAATAAGGCACTTATATTAAAATTTTAAATGTACATACCACTTCATCCATTATTGTGTATGCTTCTGGGGCAACCGATTCACCCTTCTTATGGTGGGTTATATTTCCAGCTCTGAGGACACCAGTTTCTTTAAAGACCCATTGAGTTAAAGCTTTGGCAAGAGGTTCGTTACCAGATTTATCATACCTAAAATGTTTTGATTAAGCTTTTTTTTTATAAATTATAAAAATTTGCAATAAATGCCTAAATATAAATGGTGAAAAAATTACTTCTGCCCTCCATGAACTTTCTGAACACTTGACTGGAAGAAATGATCGCTGAAAAAGTCAAGTGAGCCAGAAAACATAACTCTTGCATTGTTCCTAGCTTGCAAAGCAGATATGAAAAGAGTATTTTTTCCAACTGCATGAGGATACTAAAATAAAATTATATGTTAATATTATTAACTAAACAAGAACATTTACTTACATTATTACTTAAAAAAGAACATTTTTGAAGAATAATCAGCAATAATACTTTATATTAAAAGTAAATGGTGCATAATTAGAGGTATTTATTTTTAAAAAAAATGAAAAATGATTACAAATAAATATTTATGTAAATTTTACTACTGGACTTCAATTTTCTCATTTGAACAAAAATCCATTTATGTAATAATCTATTTCTGTCATGAAATTATAATTTAAATCTTCAATCTTAAAGTTTTATTCATTTCTCATTCATTAAAGTAATCTTAAGGCAGTCAAATCTTACAAGTTATATATATTTTCCCTTATACTGCATTATGTTATATCATCTTAGTATATACATTAGTTATTTAAGCATTTCCTTATTAACATTTAATTTCTCATTTAAAAATAACAAGAATTTCAAACTTTTATTTTAAGAATTTTCTCTAATTCTAGAATTTTATTATTGTTATTATTAAATCACTCAAATTATTTACTTATTTTTACAGAAAAGCTAAAATAATAAATTTTTAATGATCACTTGCAAAAGTAACTTGTCCTAATAAATAACAAGTATTTCTTGCATATCAGTATGAATTGTAAAATCATTTTTTCTCAACATATTTTAACTGGCAATGATGTCCAAAAGTTAAAATTTAATAAAGTTTTTTTGTAAATTCAGACATGAAAGATCAAAATTGATGTTCTGCATACCCTCCAACACTGGTAACCTACCCATCAAGTAGCACTGCTTATATTATCCATACACCTTACTACCGACAAATTTTCAAAAATAATTTTAAAAAGAACTTACCTTCTTTCTATGGATATAATATATAATGTAAAGAAAATAAAGCTTGATAATAAAGCTTGATGATAAAAAAAACTCTCAAAATTTTGGTTTTTTTAAAAGAAAAACATTTTATTTATAATTTTCACACTTTTTTTTGCAATGAATAGCATGCACTTTTGGCCTTTTTTAATTCATCCTTGTTAAGTTTTGCTTCATAGCAGTTTCCTGAGCTTATTTTGGTAATTAGCAAAGCTTCCAGAGTTTTAGTGTTCATACCAGATCTAGTTTCAGTTTTGATCTTTCTGACCATGCTGAATATCCGTTCACTGCCTATATTACTGTGAGGCACCGAAAGAACGGATAGCATCAATTTTGGCAATGCTGAGTACTTTGGATTTCCATTGCTGTGCTTTAGCATAGAAATTTGATGCCAAGTTTCATCAGCCCTTTCAGCTGCCAAAATTTCTGGTGTTAAACAATCTGCCTGGAAGTAGGCAAACTCAAGTTCAAGTTTTTCTTTGTCCTCCTCAATCAAGTTAAACAGGGAGGTGAAGAAAATAACTGACTTATAATC
The DNA here is from genome assembly GCA_030067965.1 of Latrodectus elegans. NCBI lineage: Eukaryota > Metazoa > Arthropoda > Arachnida > Araneae > Theridiidae > Latrodectus > Latrodectus elegans. Next base: position 127,186,927 of record CM057820.1, read on the forward strand.
AGAGGTTTGCCTTTTGGAAATGTTGGCCACTGATGCATTCTTCAAAAAATCATCATCAAGAGGAAACTTCCTCACCATATACTCACAGGCAGTAACATAAAAATTTCTGACTGCCAAAAAGAACTCTTCTTTTTCATCATTAGTAAGTTCATTCAGCAGGGCCCTGGCAGATGGTCCTATGATAAGAGAGTCATCTGATTTTTGATTCTTCCTTTTTTTAAACTGGATAGCTAGAAGAGCATCAGATTTTGCAATGGCAGCAGATGCAACAAAACGAACAAGAAGTTCATAAAACAAGTTCATTAAGTCATCATGCAAGGTATGCACACATGGCTGTTCTTTTTGCAGAGCAATATTAACTTTGTTGAACAAAGGCAGCATGGCTTTCACATACACACAGTACAGCTTAATTTTCTGTGACTTTAAGAATTCATATATCATATGGCCTTCTTTGTCACTTTGGTGAGAAAAAAACTCAGTCAGTGGGTCCCATTGTTCAAAGAGCCTCTCAAGTGCATTTTCTAAAGACAGCCAACGAGTGCTCACATGCTTGCTTCAATATCTTGTGAATTTTAACTTCAAACAGTTTTTGGACATTGACCAATTCTGCTTTTCATTTAGAACTTCTCTTTAAGTAGAAAAACACTTTGATAAGGATATTCTCCACATCAACTGGTAGAGATTTTGTCGCCTTTTGGGCTGACAAGTGGATAAGATGACAGGGGCAACCTATAAACTTCATATCTGGCTGTTGCTTTTTTAGGAATCCCAGAACACCTTTATTACAGCCAGACATGGTGTTGGCATTGTCAGCCCCAAATGCTATGCAATTCTTCCATGGAATTCCACACTTCTGGAATTCTGAATCAAGGAGGTTAAAAATTCCTTCTCCAGTGTTATTGGAAGTCTCTAACAATGAAAGAAGAGATGTCACAACTTGTCCTTTTTCATCATCATAGAAATTTACAACTAATGGATAAAGTTTTTTATCCTCGATGTCATTGCTTCCATCCGTGGACAAAGAGAACACCTGTGAATGAAGTTTTGTTACAGTTTGCTATTTGTAAGAATCAGCTGTCACAACAGCTATAGCATGGGTTTTAGTGTGACCACAACTGAATTTCTTGGCAATAGCAGAATCCGGGAACATTCGGCGGAACAAAGTGGGAGCGTGATCAGATGCAGCGAAAGGTATGTTGTGTTCAACCATGAATCTCACGAAGAGAGCTTCTGCATTAATAACGTCAATCTCTTCATGCTGCGAGGGGAAAAAACTGCTCACTGGCTGCTGTTTTAACTGGGCTTTGACCAATCGAGTATGTTTTGGGCCTGTAACATGTTGTCGGCAGTCATCGTTGCCCCCGTGGGCAATAGAAAATTCCAAATTGCACACGGTGCACAGCCATCTTTTCCGGCAACTAAACAAGGCCATTTCTCGGCGTATTCCTTTCGAAATGTTTGACAGTTCTTCCTTCGTTTATTAGAAACAGAAGAAGCTCTTTCATCATCTGTAGAAGCGGCATCCCGCTTCAGGAAACGCTCCATATTTCATTATTCACGTGCGCCGTCCAGTCCGTACACGTGCGTGTTCAAAGTAAACAGTAAAACTATTTCACTTCACTTCTTTCATCGAAAAATTTCAAACCATGGAGTTACCCGAGATTTTTTTCTAGCAGATGCCTAGCGGAGTTTGATAGTGTAAGCTAGGGCCCTCTAGTTACCGGTGACGTCGCGGATGAAGCTCCGAGTGACGTCATTCGATTGCCGGAATGTCATATCGGGGGCGTAACTGGCGGAAAATGGAAATGGCGTAGCGAAGAAGAGAAAAAAAGGACTTCAAAAACGCAATCCGTAGTTTTCCACGACGTCCCGTAGCTCCGTAGTTTATCGTTTATTTCCGTAGTAACTACGGAAATTCCGTAGCAGTTGGAGAGTATGGTTCCGTATTTATTACGTATACCCTTGGCTACGGAGCAACCTCCTTGGCGCATTCTGCAATCATACCATTTATGAGAACCTTTTTTCTTGTCACAATGTCGAACTCTTGCGCATAACTGCACTGCCAAAACACTCAAAATAAATGATTTATTTAAAATTCCTTTATAATTAATCTACTCAACGTCTACACAATTGTGATTAAGCTCTTAAGATTAAATTTTTTTCAGCTTTTTGAATAGAATGAAATGTTACTTTCTTAAAAAGTCAGCAGACATACCTTAATTTTTCTAATGGATTAAGATTTAGCATCTTATATTTAGAATATAAATATTATAGTCCAAAAAGGAAATTCTATAATATTTATACAAGGGTTACTCTGAAATTTGAGATACGCACAGAGGAGAATTTACAAAATAAAAATAACGGTTTAATTTTAAAATACAATGTATTTTAACACAGAAGACGATTTTTTACTGACTTACTTCAACATGTTTAGCGTAGAATAAATTTTACATACAAGAGAAAATGGAGTTGACGCGAGAACATTTTGGCGCTATGATTTTCTATGATTTTAAAGCAGGGTTAAATCAAGGAGAATCCGTTCAATGGTTGCAATTAGCATTTGGTAATGAATCTCCAGCTCATGCTACTGCATTCAGATGTTTAGAGAATTCAGAGGAGGTGCAATTTTCTTCAGGGTGAAAAAACACACAGGAAAGCCACCATCGGCAATAACCCTGGATAATGTGTCTGCCATACGAAAAATGTTAATGGATGATAATCGCTTACCTATCAAATGATACAGAAGGAACTTAACATTATATCCACAGCCATACACAAAATCATTCATGAAAAATTACATATGAAAAAAGTAGTTTGCCTTTGGGTTCACCATAATCTAACTGAGCACCAAAAAGAGGAGCATGTCAGAATCAGTAAGGAAACTCTTAAATTGCTAAATGATGGTGTCCTCCGCATCATTTCTAAAATTGTAACAGGTGATGAAACGTACATGCCGTTTCTTGACATTCCAACTCGTCAAGAAAGCAAAGTATGGGTCTTTGAAGATGATCCCACGCCGACAATGTTGAAAAAACAACGCGCACTGAAAAAAGTAATGTATGCCGTTTTCTTCAGAAGTACGGGATTGGTCAAAACCATCAAGTTGGAAGAACAGAATACAATAATTGCAAAATGGTATACCACTAAATGTCTTCCAGAAATTCAACAAGAACTGAATGTTAGGGGACCAATGCTTCACAATGACAATGCATCTTCACATACAGCCAGATTAACAGTTGAGTTTCTTAAACAAAAACAAATTAAAGTGAATGAACATCCGCCGTATTCACCTGATCTAGCTATGTGCGACTTTTGGTTATTCTTTAATCTAGAAAAGAACTTACGTGGACATTGTTTTCATTCAGAAGAAGAGATTGATATGGCTATAAATGCATTTTTTCATCTATTCCAAGAAATTAATGGGTTGAGGCATTTAATATGTGGAAAATTAGTCTACAAAAGTGCACTGATGCTGAAGGAGACTGCTTTGAACCCACCTACAATTTTGTAAGTACAAATTTAAAAACCTAGTTGTATCTCAAAAATTTCAGAGTGACCCTTATATTACTTATATAAAGGTAACCGCTCCATGTAAGATGTAATGATTAATAGTATTAGAGTATTTGAATTTTCCCTGTTTCTTAAAAAAATTGATAAGAAAATTAAACTTGTTAAGATAATTTATTTTCAAACCTAATGTAAATTTTTTTCACCATCAATGTAATCTGTATTTGCCAAATCAATTTGTTTCGATATAATAAAATCATGATTGCAATTATCCATTGCTCATAGTGTTACAAAATTAATAATATTATATAACCAATATGAATTAAAAAACTAAACTGTGCAGTGCTACAACCCACGTTGGCCAAGGCCTACAAGGGTCATCTCAGTTTTCCTAACAGAGGTGCCATGGGGTGCGAAGCATATGTCCCAATTAGATGGTCAACCTAAGGCAAAACCCCTAATGTTTAGTTTCTTAGAATTCTTTGTACTCAATTCATCGACCCACTGAAGGGATGAAAGGCTGAGTCCATCACGACCAGCCCAAGGATCAGATTACAGACCTTTTGAGCCTTGGAAGTGAGAAATACTGCTATTGTAAGCCACTGGATTTACTTTTGAAAAATATATTTTGACATGACAATATTTTCATATAAAGACATGACAAGTTTACGTATTTATAAGCTTTAACTACAGTATCCAATTTGTATGCAATTTTATATAAGTAAATGTAAGAATCATATTAACATCATGAGTATTTCTTAACACTATGAGTATTTTAAATAACACAATATACAAATCTATATTAAAAAACATAGTAAAGTGCCAAACATTTCTAAAATCTATAACTGAAACATTTCTTACAATTTGCATCAAAATACTTTAAACAGTGAGATGTATATTAGCAGTAAAAAAATTTTTAACTAATCATTTTACTCTAAGAACAGAATAAATATTTAATCAAAATATAGATTGAGTGTATAAAAATTGGGTTGTATTTAAAAATATTTATAAAAGGATTTTGCAATATTTATAACATTTAATATGGGTCTACATGAAAACATTTGTAAATATAAATATCCTTCAATTATTTTTACAATAATCAGGAATATGTTTTACATGCTTTTTCAAAAAATATATTACTATGAACCACAAATGACAATCTAATATTTCTATTTAATCAGCAAAATCAACATAACAGATGCTGGTAGCAGTTAAAGGAATGATCACCAATACTCTTATAATGCAACTCAGTTTTTCTACTACAGATACTTGATTTTCAAAGGAACGATCACATTTAAATTTGTTTGACTCAGAGATTATATTAAAAGGAGTAAGATATGTTAATTATTCATAACTTTTGATAACTAATGAGAATAGTGTACCAACTGAGTTATTTAACATTGTCACTTGATAATGAATAAAATTTGGAAATGTTTCGTGTTGTAACTTAATTTATAAAGCAAATGGCACAATCTAGAATCGTATTTGTTTTGCTATTTATTCATTAGTTAATACAAAATACATTTTTTAAAAAGATTGGGTGGTTCATTTTAAATTTCATATAATGGAATACAAATTTAAAAATGCTGATTTTAACATTATACTGCACACAGATACCACTTTAGAATTCTTACTAAAAAGGTAAAATAAGTGTGAACATTCTACTGTGTTATTCAATGATTAATTTTTATTCCAATCTTCTCAGATTATGGTAAAACTAATATTGTATAATATTTATCTTGTTTTTAACTTAAAAATAAGAGTCTCAATTATAATAAGATAAACAAATTATGATAATCTTTAAAATGATTAAATAAATCATGTGATTAAAATACAAATTTATTTAACATTTTTTTCTTTTTCATCAATTTGAGCACCATATTTCATTAACTAAAATATTCATTAGTTGTGAATACGTAATTTTAATCTAAATAAATGTATATATATATATAATGTTAAAACTGTTAAAATATTATAATTACAATAATGTTTTTAGTCCATAAAATTCAGACAAAAAACCACAAGTTCAAAAAAATACATAAAGGTTGTTTAAATTTCAGAAAAAATAATTAAAAAAATTTTAATTTAGTGAAAATATAATTTCTGATATTGTTAGGTTGAGATAAGCTAAGATAATTTACAGCTTAATTAGATAGGAGAAATTTTATATAAAATTTTCTATATAATATTTTTATATTACTTTTAAGTTGAAGGATAGTTTTAATAAGGACTTTGAAATAAACACTTTAATTGCTTCAATTTAACAATTGGATAATCAATATGGCACAATTTATTTAAATCAAGATTTCATTCAAATAACTAAACCAAATAATAAATGACCTGGGGGTTTACAGACTAACAGGGGTGTTGGTAATTTGCAGATTGGCGAACATCCTTTCTTTTTCTTTGAAAGGGCAGCTTGGTAAGATGCTGCAAATCCCCTCAGCAACTTTGGTATAATGTGCCCAAGATGCATATCTAAATGCACTGAGGTTATAGTATGTTTACAGAATCTCTTATATGTTTGGCAAAATAGTAGAGTATCTTGTCTTACTTAACACCTCAGGTAATGCTGAATGGAAACTATTCTCCAAGATTTAAAACCACTGCTCACGAAGGTAAAACCTCAGAAGAAGACCTGTCTTTAGAAGATAAAGAAATCCAGACTAAGTGAAAGAGTAAATTACTCTTTAGATACTAGAGGTAGAAATGACCTCTAGTCTATCTATGGCTGCAGTAAAACAGGAAGATATTAGTAGCATGATTGTTTCCCAAAACAGAATAAAGAAAACTTCATACAAAAAGGATTTTTAATAGGACTTCTACATATAAGCAAATACCATAAGAAAATAATCAAGAAATGGTAGATCGTACTGTAAATGAGAATGTTAAGCATTTACATCTCTGTCTTTACTCGATGCTACTTTAAGTACTAAAAAAATTACACTTCAGCTCCATAAATGGTTTTTCTTACTTTATAAATAAAATAGGAGACCCTAATAGATAGAAATAGGTAATCTTGGATTTGGAGCTTGATACAAAATACTTTTAGCTTTGACAGAGAAATAAAATACACAAAAATAAATAATTAGCACAATATACACAAGAAATTAAAATAATTTGTTAAAAATAATTCTCTACTTCAAATATTTTATTACTTACTTCAGAGATTTTATTGTCTGGTATGTAGCAATATGCGGTTGAAGATGCAGATAAAACTTCTAAAATTAGGTCATTTTCTTGATCAGATATAATACTAAAAAAGTAAAAACATAGTCATTGAATTAACAAAAAATACAGACCTTTCAAAACTAAAATTATTACATTAACAGGTACTTTACCCAACTCCCTTGAAAAGAATTGGAGGAATATTTTTTGATCCAACAATTGTAGGAGCATCAATCAAATTCTTTGGATCTGCAACTATGAGAGTATGCTAAATAAGAAAAAGAAGTTTTTTCCTTTTTTAAATGAAATATATAATTAAAAGCAAAAAATTTTTAGCAGAGAAAATTAGAAATTTATATAAAAAAATAAAGAAATATTTTTACAATTAACTAGATAAGCTTATATTCAATATTTTTTCCTGTACAAAAGAAATACATAAAATTCTCAGATATTTAATTTTTAAAAGTATTAACACTGTCTTTTCTAATTAAAGATATAAAAATATTTTTAGATTTTGATTCTTATTTTCAAAATTAAAATTTAGATCTAACAATAGATAAATTTTAATTATACTTTATAAGAGTAATCTTTATCACTAATATATGCTTTCTCAAAAGTATTCAATATTCTAAATACAATTTTATAATTAAATACAAAAATCCCAAACTAAGTAAATAAATTAAATTTTATAATTTAAATTAATAAAAACTTATTATTTTTGATTAATTATTCTTGATATCTTAATCTTAAATTATACAAGTTAAGAATTACAGATCAAAATATTTGTTTCAACTGATAAGAATTATACAAGATATTGCTTCTATATTCAATTTTTTTAACAAGAAAATTATGAAAGGTTTATTATTAATATACACTTATATTTTATTTAATTCCATTGACATCAAAATTATAGAAAAGACAATATAGTAAAACAGAGTGAAAAAAAAATGATTGTTTTAATGCTACTTTTTGAGCCTGAAAAGAAATTGAACAGGACTTGAAACTTAAAGTGAATTTCAAACAACATTCATACCCAGGAATTAAATTTATAAACTACTTGTTTTAGGCAAACTGTTAACATATCTCTCAGCTGGGCCAAGAAAAAATAAAGCAATTGGAATTTAAACTAGAGATCAAAAAATAGAAATAACTAAAACTGGATTTATTTATTTTTAAATAGACTTGTATTAATTTTTTTCCCAAGAATTTAAAATATTTATATTATTAAGAATCAACAAATTTCATATTGCAACAAATTTAATTAAACTGAATAGGTGAATAAAACAATCTTCATTTCTATTAATTTTTATTAAAATTTTTGATGCATTGATAAATTTTAAGTACTTTAAAAAACAAACATTTTAACACTGAAAATAATATTAATATGAAACTACAGGGCTATTAAAAAAAACTATTCTTACTAATCTCTATCATTAAAATATTAGTTTTTAAATCAAACTCTAAATGCCAGATATGAATCAAATTTTTTTGCCTAATATATTGCTTCCATATTACCAAGAGATGTCAATATGAATTTATCAAATTTCATGAAGTTAATAATTACATATTTTATAGTTCCTTCAAATATTTATTAATTTCTATCTGACTTCTTTAATTATAACAGAAGGTATAATCATAGAAACAATGAGAAAGAAAGAGAAATTTTCAAAAGTTTCTGGCCTACTTCAAGTTAAAATATTTAATAATTAACATATAACTGTTGATTCTATGGGGAAAAAATAAGTTTTTTTTATTCCATAAAAATTTTAGACTTGAAAAATAACCCATCACCCTATTCAACACAAAGATACAGACTATCAGAACCTAGCCAGGTCTTGTGTATTCAATAACTCCACTCTTAACAAATATTACAGTAAGTGAACAATTATTTAATCCATAAAGTTGATTGATGTAATGAGGATCATTTCATATCTCATTTACGTAAAATACAGGTTTAAACCACCTGTTTTTCCTTGGGGGCTTCAATTAGAAAGGCCTTCTTTCTAGGGATTTGAATCTCTTTGCACGACAAACACATAGCTGAATTTGTTCTGAAGAAAAGGCAATAGCAAATGGAAAGCAATTGTTATTTAAGGGAAGTCCCAAACTTTCATGAGACAAACACATCAAGGGAGAGGAGAAAAAGATAAAATTTCACTGGAGAGCTTTAGGATTGTAACACCAGTGTTTACTTAAGGAAAAAAAAAACCCTTTGAAGTTAAATACTTCAGGAAATCCTATTTCACAGAATATTTGTTTAGGGAAGACCAGCTCTACAAGATGATATTGACTTGTATTTTATCAAAAGGTATGATCACAATGACACACACACACAAAGATATCTATATAATAAACACATAAAATATTATTTCTTGTTGTCCTAAAGACCTTACAAATCTGAAACCATGAGCATTATCAGTTTAAATTTTCTAGAGTAAATAAAATTTCTTATGAAAAAATACAAAACTATAAAATTACTTAAGAAAGAGTCATATAGATGTCAAATATAAGAATGAAGTAAAAAATAAAATAAATAAAAACAGCTTTTATTCAAAGAATTATTCATAAATCAATCAATTTAAGAAAAGCTTTAAAATATTTTTTTTCAATTAATAGTAGCCAATTAATATTAAATAAAATTAACATATTTTTACTTTTCCATCATCTTCAATGTCATAATTTAAATGATCTATGACAGCTGAATTTTCTTCATCTATTTCAAAACCACATTCATTTGCGAGCTCCCTAATTAAATCTCCTGTTAAAAATATATAGCATTTAACATTATAAAAGTGTTGTATTAATAAATAGATGCATATGACAATTGCTCCCTTAAAATTAATTACAGTGTAAAAATATACAGTTGATATTCTCATAAAATTAAAACAGACATACAAAATTGTGAACTTACCAACATTTGAGCTTGCACCAACTAAAACATTACCTCCAGCATCAATAAAATCTGTAATTGCTTGTACATTTAAATTTCCACCAAACTCTAAAAGATTTAAGACAAATTTTAACAAGTTTAATGTATAAATTAATAAAGTTTTTGCAAAATTTAAGTTTGAAATATTCTTCTTAATAGTAGATATATTTTGAAAAATTTCAAGTAGAATATAATACATGCCTAAAGAACAAACATAAATAAAAGCCATTTGTAAAAGTCACTCATTAATGAAAAAAATTTTATGAGAGTAGCTCAATATTTTCCCCTGTCAACTTGTTTTATCACAGAAAAAATTGAGAAAACCATGTCAAATTTCAATTTGTATACATCAGTAATTTAGATTCTTTACTTTCTGGTTAACAATAGAAATAAAAAAAACTAATACTTAAAACTGATATGTTAAATAAAAAAAAATGAATTTAAAAATTTATCATTGCTGCACCATTATTTTAATGAAAATTACTTTTTATTTCAAATTAATTCTTTAAAAAACATTACTGGTAGTGTTTCTATAAAATATGAACAGAAATATTAATTGTCTCAGGGTAATGAAGATAGTATGTTACGTGACATAAAAATGAAGTGTAACTAAAAAAATAAATAAATAAATAAAATCCTCAACTTATTGGTAAAGAATGCCTTCTATATCATGTCTCTAAAATATATATTTCATAAAGACTGATTTACTATAAAACAGCTAACATACTATATATAACTGCAGATCACCAGTTTCAATAAATTATAAATCTTTTTAATGAAATCAATACTTTTTAAAGCCTCTACAATACTATGCAAATTTTAGTAAAGAAAAAGTAAAATAAGAATTATAATATTAAATTATACATTGTTAATTTTGTTCTTGTATTTTTCCATCACTCTAGAATCTTCATTCCTTGGTTTTGTGACAAAGTAATAATACATTGTCAAAAATTAGAAATTAATTAAAGCTTCTTTATAATCATTTCTATTTACATTTAATTTCTTGACACAATTTTCTTTAAAACAATGTTAAGAGAAGCAATTAACTGATAATTTAAAACATAGAAAATATAATTAAACATAAATATTTTGTTACAATAATCAGCTAAAGTTAGAAATAAAGAAATCTAAGATAATTTTTTCAATAAAAATACATTACAAAAATATTTATAAATGTAAATTCAAATTTTAAAAAATATGGTTCAATAGTAAGTCACATTCCCCCAGTCAAGTTTTCACAAATTAAATTTTAGTAAGGATATAATAAAATCAAAAATTAATATCAACTGTTTAAATATTCATAAAATGCCATACCTTCAACAGATGGTGAAAAAATTATTAAATGTTGGAACAAATATTCTCCATATTTCATTAAAGTTAGACCAGGATCATCAGCAGTTTTGAAAGTCAACTGAAATCCTCGCTCTATAAATAACATAATCTGTTTTACATATAATTAGTTAAAAGCTGTAATATTAAAATTCAACAAATATTATAAATTTCATACATTTATGTCTAAAGGATCCCATGAGGGAATATTTTAGTGTGAAGAAATTCAAATGGATATAAAAGGTAAAACAAGAATGTTTAGGATAAAATTTTTAACTTTGGTTCATTCAAATTTCAATCAATCAAAAAAATTAATATGATAAAAAAACAAAAAATAATTTTAAGACTAATAAGGAAATACTTTTGGCAAAATATAAAAATAATTATAATATATATAATAGCAGAATTAAGTGAATAGAAACAATTTAGAACACTGATATTTTGTTGAATTTGAATATATATATACACACACAATTATTTATGTTAAACTATAGAATTTTAAAGTTTATTTAGCTTATTATCATACCTGATAGAAAATATTTTGCTATGCAAAATAGGAAACATCTGCTCAGAAAATATGTAAAAAATATATTATTACAGGTACAAGTAAGCAATATTATGCCACAACTTCTTTTGTCTCTGAACAATGAACCCAAAATTCAACACACAATAACTTTTTTACCTCCATAATAATTTTTCTCACAAAAGTATTAATTAGACTAAAGCCTATGATTTTAAACAGAAGTGAAACCATTCCAAATACATAACTATAAAGACACATTAAAAATTAGAAATCATGCATTTAAACAATGAATACCAACTTGATAGATTTATTACAAAGTCTTAAAAAGTCCCCAGAAGGATGAAGATTTATGTTGCATGAATATTCTAAAACATTTATACATTTGAGATGGTTGGTTGGGTTTTGTGGCATAAGGTCCAAGAGAGAACATGCTGCACCAAAACTTAAATTTCGTATAGTATTTATTTTGTCAAAATCCAAGCAACATTAAAATTTTAAAACACAAAAATCTATGCATAAGTTATAATTAAAAACTATAGACATGTGAAACAAGTATATACAATTAAAAAAATTTTTAATATAAATTAAATAAAATGAAAGAAACACACTGCTCTCATAAAGGCAAATAGGTTTCTGTGGGGTGGATCCTCCAGTAAATCTAATAAAGTTAAACTGTCATTTTTAAAAAATGTAGACGTAGTTGGTTAAAATGTAAACATGATATTAAAATATGATGCATAGTATAAGGTTCTCATTACATGTTTCACACCAGGGATTTAATTCGCTAAAAACAAATGCCTATGTATGTATCCCTTATGAAGGAGAGTTAAACTGATATCAGCACTTTGTAACAGTAAAACTGATAATGGTGTGATAGATGGAAATAAGGCATGGAGTTTGTTGCTGACCTGCATGTTTCATGTTTCTTTCCATAAAGAATATATTAGTTTTTTGACACCCCTTCTCACATCAGACAAGGGAACACATGGCAGAAGTGGATCAGATACAGCTTTAACTACTGCATCAAACTCTTTATTGCCATCGAGACCCACATGTCCATGAATCCAACAGAATAATACAATATAACCCTCACTAGCAAAAGAATCCAATTCTTTGAAAATTTTAGATATAACTCAGTGACATTGGTAATTAACACTCTTCAAGGTTTCTAAAACTCTTAAGCTGTCAGTGTACACACAATGCTTCAAAGAATCACTTTTACTCATGTGCTGATGTGCATAATATATTGCTGTTGCTTCAGCAGTGAAGATGGAGTAGACTCAAGGGAGGCTGTAATTAAGAGCTTTACTCTAAATAATTACAGCACAGCCCACATGTCCTGCATTTTTAGAACCATCAGTGAATATTGGTGTTTATGAAAAATACTAACAGTGACATAATGAATATAGCTGTTAAAAATGGTAATAGCTGTATCTGATTTTCTGAAATTATAAAAAGGATTAATCATATTGATCTGTGGATTATACGAAGGAGGTTGTGGTAAATAATCCACTTAAATAAAAGAGACATCACATATAGGTCAGACGGATATAAATAAAATTTAGTTCTTGTGAGAAAAGGAGGGATGCTGTAACTATGAGCATCATATAATCTTTTAAGTGTAGCTGACATAATCGTGGAACAATGGAGAATGACGGTCAGATACGATTTCACAGCAGTAATTTAGAGAAAACTGTATACGTGCTTGCCACAGGTCTAAAGGCAACTGTTGGCATATTGCACAGAGATTCTGGATATGTGAAGTGCAGAATATACCTGAATTTACTCTCAGAGCAGAATGATGGACAGTGTACAGTCTGCGTAAAACAAATGATCTAGCTGATCCATAAACAACACAACTATAGTCGATATGCAATAAAATGAGTGATTAGTAAACTCACAGGAGAGACGTGCAATCAGCACTTCAAGATGTATTTGAGAGCAACTTGAGAATAATAAGCGATCACTTGCACTTTTTCTGCAGATGTAAAACATGTGAAAGGAAGGTTAATTTACAGTCAAATATCACTCCTAGAAATTTTATCTTATTGACGACTGGTTTAGGTGTGTTATTTATATGAATTACAGGATCATTGTAGAGGCTAGTCTTTCTACAGAAATGGACACAACTGCTCTTACTCGGAGATAGTATATGGCCATTCTCAACACACCATACAGCCAGTTTATTAACAGATGTTTGCAGCTGTCTCTCAATTAAACACATTCTTGACCTTTCACAAGATATTAGCAGGTCATCAACATATAACGTACCACGTACAGAAAGTGACAGCTGATGAAGTATGCTACATATGTGAAGATTAAAAAGTGTAACATTTAAAATACTATCCTGAGAAACACCTTTAAATTGATGAAGGGTATTGGAAAAAGTTTTCTTTTTTTTAAATTACGCCCGCCAATGTCCTTTCAGACATAAGGTTTGGTTTGTTTGTCGCTCAACAGTAATTTTTTGTACACGAGGGCTAATCAGACCGGGACCTATGGTTTAAAGTGGATTGCGAGCCACTACAAACATTTATGCCCAAGGTGGGATTCGAACCCATGAACTGTTGTACCGAAGGCAAGAGTGCTAACCATTTGACTGCCAGATCGACTTCAGAGATAAGGTATCTTGCATACCAGTACAACACTGAAGCAGCTTTACAAGGCGAAAGGGCCTGATAGTCATCACTAGAACGAACAGCCAGAAAAAACGAGCAAATGAAGAGATGCTCCCCAGTCATAGGTAAGGTGTCACAGAGCACACAAATAGGTTAACTGGTCAGGTTAATCTTAGACAAATTTGCCTGCAAATAGTCATGACCAGTAATAATTCTAAAACAAGCAACTCCCTCCGCCCTGGGAAGGAGAGAAAGACGAGAGAGCCGCTAGTCATCAAGAAAGCAAGCCCAAGATTTTCCATCAGCTGAGACCCTAAGAACAGAAATTGTTCGATGATTGATTTTGCTCACAAGAAGTCTCTTTACAAGTTGGAGAGGGACTGGATGGGAAGGTGGATGTAAAGCAGATGCCTCTTTAGCCAAGATGTCAACCCGTTCATTTCTGCATAATCCACAATGACCAGGGATCCATTGGAGGACAATCTCTCTACCAGAGCAGAAAAGTGAGTCAATGCATTGTTTACACTCAAACTCAAGCTCTGAGGGGAATAAATCATACCCAGAGATGGCTTGAATCACAGCTTGAGAATCAACAAAGATAACACTTTTTTGTTCTGTTGAATCGGCAATAGCTCTGATAGTCATAACAATAGCAAAACTTCACCATCAAAATTGTCAGCCCAAGTGTCAAGAGGCTCCTGAAGGCTGAAATACTTGGAGCAAGCGCCAGCATATGCTAGATCAGTTGAAAGATTGGCCGAACAGTCAATAAAATCCTGTAACCAATCTTGACAAGAGTATCTGTCTTGGTATTGGAAAAAGTAGGACTAATACCTCGGGATCGTAAAAAGGTTTGAATAAATATCAGTAAATTACTCCGAAAGCCAAAATCATATATCTGCAATGGAGAATTCCATAACGTCACATACAGTCATAGGCCTTCTCTATATCAAAGAAAATGGAGAAATCATGATTTCCTCGGACAAAGGTGTTTCATATCTGTGTTTCCAAGTACGTAATATTATCAAGAGTGATTCTTTTTTTACTGAATCCACTCTGTTTAGTATGAATAGATTTATTTTTCTCTAACATGAGACGGGAATTGACCATATGTTCAAGAGTCTGACACAAGCAGATCGTCAGAACTATTAGTCGATAATTCAGAGGATCTGAAGGATGTTTGCCAGTTTTCAGGACCGGAATCACTATTGCTTCTCTTCAAGGAGATGGAAATATATTTTCAGTCCAGATCCTGTTAAAAAATAAAAGTAAATTCAACAAGGAATCTGGTCTTAAATGTTAAAACATTTGATACATAATTCCATCTGGCCCTGGACTTGTATTATTGGTCTACTCTAAACTTTTTTCAATTCGAACATCTTAAATTCGCAGTGATAAGGTAAAGTTTTCCTAAGGGGAAAACAAAGTTATGTTTGCTCAACACGACTCTTAACCCTTAAAAACAAAGTACTATAGGAGACGGAGCTTGACACATTAGCAAAAGTTTCACCAAGGACATTATCGATGACCAGAGGGGAAGTGCATGAAGCAGCAATGGATTTTAAAATGGGAATATAGAATTCCTGATAAATTCCATTAGTTGCTTTCACTTTTCTCCATAACTGCTTACAGGATAAAGCAGATGATATTGAAAAAACATAGCATGACCAAGAATCTTTCTGACTACGTCAAGCGGCTCTGCGAAATAATGCTTTTGCTGTCTTAAAGGCAATTTGATTCTCCGTGGTGGAGTACCTCCGAAATATCTCTCATAACCCCCATTGTTTCTTATATGTATTTCAACTCTTAATATTCCACCATGGTTTAGAACGCTTGTGTGGTAAAGAGGAACTCTTTGGTATAGACGTATCAGCTGCTTTGATCATTATTTCAGTGACCTTGCATATGGCTTCATCAATATTCCCAATCAAAATCATCATCTATGACTACCAATTGTGTGAATAACATCCAATCTGTCCGAATGTACACGTAAGTAGGTACACATTCTTGCACACTACTACCCTCCAGTCTGGGAGATGACGAGAGGAAAACTTTGAATTTAAGAATATTTTTGAGAAACACACAAATAAAACAGTCAATAGAACAATATGCAATAATTTATACAGAATTTGTTACAAATAAAGAATTAATTTCTAACAGAATTTCATCATACCCTTGCAATCAATCATCAAATCGAGTGCTAGCAATTTTTGTCAGAAATAAATTTTGGCATTTAAGTTTTGAAAATAATAATTCTTTAGTTAGAAAATTGCAAATAAAGTGTTTGCACTATTTTTTTAATAGTTTCTAAAAATGTTAAACTTTAACAATACACAATGCAAATATTTATGACAATAATTGATAGTTTTCTCTTACCAATTTCAATCATTATTGTATGAGAGACATACAAATTGTACCAAATTTCCTCTTCTTTTGAACACCAATTATATCGAATTTTTCTAGTTAAGATGTGTTTACTCTAAATTTTAACTCACTACTTCAGAAAAATCTGACATTTTCTTTAAAATTTTCTATTTTCATTTTTTTTTTCATTAATTTTTTATTTTCAAGCACTACAATTTTTCTTACAATTAAGGAAAAAGAATTTATGCAAGCTTAGAAAAAAATTTTTTAGCAGGAAATGGATGACATATGTTCTAGCATTTGTTCAACTTAACTTGCGTTTTATGACAAATGTGTCTGTGTACATGGGCAAAATTTGTTAAGTGTGCTAGCAACCTTTGAAGAATTTGATTACAATTAAAGTTTGTGTAGAGGTGGATTTTATATTTGTTTATATCTTTAAATTTATTTTGATACTTAAATTTGAAGTGAACTTTTACAAGCTTATAAAGTGGTTCATTTTAAATTTATAAAGTAAATTCATTTTTAAATTATTCCATTATTTTTCAGTATTTGTGTGTAGCTAGTGATAGAAAAATATGGATGATAAATTGAATTTGGATTTTTTTTTAATTCTCCAAGTGATGATTAAATAATGACTTTTAATACTTGTTATTCAATTTAAATTATTGTATGTAATCATTCATATAATTTATTGAGTATTGTGCAAAATGTTTGGCATGAATTTAAGTTTATAATGAATTGTAAAGTTTAAACAAGTTTTCATTGAAAAGAATGCAATTATATAATAAGACACCAGTTTTTCATAAAAATATGTTATTTACATTAATGCTTTAGCTTCATTGCTTGGTTCTTTTCGGAATTAAACTGTGTTTTTAATGATGTTTTTAAAGTGGACACCACTGTCTGGCTAATTAAAATAAGAGTTTCAATAAAAATGTATATTGTTTTTTAAGTAAGAGATTTAGCTTTATTAACCACTTATTTGTGTGGTAGATTGAGGTACACTGAAGATTTTTTTTTTTTAAAGAAGGTGCCACTACCTGGTAAATTAAAACCTGAGATTTAAAAAAAATGCGCTAAATAATAGAGAAGAGTACATAGGGTAAAATGCGCCAAGAATGCGATAAAGTGCACCAGACTGGTTTACCGGTTTGGATTACGTAGGTATGACGTGCTTTTCGTTTTCCATGCGCGATTTGTATGTAACCCTTGAAACTATTACAGAATAATCTTGAAGCATTGAGTTTCGATATTCGATTTTTGGAGTTTTTGTGTTGCTTGCGAAAATTAATAAGTGTGGATGAGGATTTATTTACTTTACGTTTTCACGGAATACGTATGGAAAAAAAATCATCAGGAAATCATAACAGAAGATTTTTTAGATGCGATAAAAATGGTATGTTCACCGAAAAGTAACGATTCGGATAGCGATGAAGATGAGTAATTTTGTTTTTCATTACAATTTTAGTCATATATTTAGAAACTAAAGTTTTTATAAAAATGAATGTTTCCATAAGTAAATGAATGTGTGCATTGCGTTTTTCATGCTAGTGTTAGAATGTGCAACGTACTTAAATTTCTTTAATGTGGGCTAACTGCTCATTATATTAAAATTCGATTTTAAACAAAAAATGAAGTTTGTTAACGTTTGAAATTTAGCTTTATTGCTCAGTTACCACTGTAGTAGGTAGCACTATACTGATGTTTTTTAAGGTGGGCTCGGTATATTAGAAATCGAATTTAAATTTAAAAAAATGAAATTTTTTAATGTTTGAAATTTAGCTTTATTGCCTAGTTGGCACTGTAGTAGGTAGTGCTACACTGATGTTTTTTTAAGGTGGGTGCCATTGCTCAGTATATTAAAAATAGAGTTTAAATAAAAAAAATAAAATTTGTTAGCGTTCGAAATTTAGCTTTATTGTCCAGTTGGCACTGTAGTAGGTAGCGCTAAACTGATGTTTTTTTAAGGTGGGCGCCATGGTTCGATGTATTAAAAATTTTGTTTCTATTTATTAGAATTTTAAAACTTCTACAGTATTTAGTTATAATGAAATATTCAAATTTTTAATATTTGGAATTTGGAAAAATGTGCGATTTCAAAGCTGAAGTTCGAACGCGATCATTATTGGTTGACGGTAATCGTGCGTAGTGAGGTAATTTAGGTTGGCGACAGAGCTGTAGAGTGCTTGGCATGAAAATTTGAAATCGCGCCAATCCCATCCGGGTCTGTCGTCATTTACCATTAGCACTTTAAAATAATAGTAAGTATTCATAAAGAAATATTTAAAATAGCACAAGATTGCAATGTTCAAAATTCAAGTTTGAAAGGGATCAGGATTTTGAAAATCAGATATTAAGCAAATTGGTGTAATTTAAATTGGCAAAGATAATTGCATAATGCTTGGCACGAAAACTGGAAATCATACCAAACCTGTACAGGCTCCTATGATTTTACCACTTGATATTGTAATATTTATTTCATTCTCCCCAAATTTATAACTGGTATGGTAGCAGGCAACCAGGAGGAGGTGTCACTTTTAATGGTAGTTGTATATAGCAGACAGCAGTAGCAAGAATCATAAGTGGACAACCACAATCATTAATATTTAGTGATGAGATTTTGATAAAGAAACGTAAGTTGAAGAATTCAATCTGATTATTTGCAGATAATCACATCAAATATTTGCATTAATGGATTGAACAATGTCAGCAAAGTACAAAACAAAATACATATAAAAAATAATAAGTTAAAATTCAAAACAAATAACAAGACTGTCCACAGATATTTGAAGATGATCATACGCACTTTCTGAAAATTAGAGGCTTTATTCTTCATTAATAGGCAGCATTAGGAATTTATCAGCATAACGTTTATATACAACTTCATTTACCTGGTGTAGGCAATATAGAGTTCCCAAATGATGGTTGCTAACTTTATCCAAAATGTTTTTAAACTCTTTGGAAAAAATTTAAAGTGATGAAATATTTAAGCCACGAAATTTGTTATAATTAACAGTTGCTAATTTTTATTAATCTACATCTTGTTATCAAAAATATTAGCTAGACAAGACTTTTACAACCAAAGTAAAATAGTACTGAAAATTAAATTTCAAGACTAAAGTATAAAATAGACCTTAATCCTCTCATATTACTTTGGAATAATAGACTACTTGGAAAATACACAAGTTTCACAATAATTCAGTATAACCAAGGAATTTAGTTTGTTGATGTACTTCCTTTTCAAGGGAAAAAAAACAAAGATCGTGAAACAAAATAGCTAAACATAGGCCAATCATAGGATTAGTCAGTTAGGACAGTCCTTTTTAAGCTCTAATTACCAGATTGACAAAGTGTAAAACTATAAAAAATTTTAAAAAACATAAAACTATTCACTTTTGGTAAATAAAAAATTTTTTACATCTTTCAGGATCGATGCATATCACCATGCAACCAAATACATGTAAATAAACTGAAACTATACCCAAACAAAAATCATATGAAGATCTAATGCAAAAGTTAAGAGACAAAAACAAAGCATTCATGTCACACTTCATTACTAAAACATATTGTAAAAACAAGATGTGAAAATCCTATTGAAAAGATAAATTTTCCAAATAAAAAATTATTTACCATGTGTAGGCATATAAAATGAGATGATTGTTTTAAAAAAAGAATAAATTTGTAAAACCTGTTAACATTTCTTTATTTGAAATAATATCCATCGCTAGCTACACACTTTTCCCATCTTTTGGGCAATTTGTGAATACCACACCAAAAAAATAATCAGTCTTTTGAGGCTAGCCAGTCATCAAGCCAAGATTTGACGTTTTCGTAAGAAGTGAAGCGCTGGTCAGCCAATGCATGCCCCAATAATGTAAACAGATGGTAAATTTATGCTGCTGTTGCTTGTATTGCTCACGTTTTTTGAGTATAACATCGTTCATATTAAGTAATTGATGCTTGTAGTAATCAGTATTAACAGTTTCACCAGGTTTGAAAAGCTCATAATAGATTGGTCCCGCCTGGTCACAATAAATACACAGTATTGTCCTGTAGCCGAAAAGATTCGGCGGTATAAGTTCAGTATCCCCATATGATTTCTCACCAAATCTGGCGCCCTTTGTTTTGATCGCAGTGTTGCCAATTTCAATTTTTACTTTATTGTAGTGTTGCCAAATTCCAAATTTTGCCAGTTTTTGTTACTATTTTTTTTTGCCAGTATTTGTTTTTCTCGTGTTTTACATAATTTTTATGTTATATATGTGTTCTTTTCAGTGTCAATTGCTATTTAAGTTTCAATTCAAGTTTCTTTGTTCTATGTTTCTATAGCAGTTAGAAGTCATTTGTCTTCAGTTTGCTGTTTGCGCAATTAGGGGATTTTCCCTCAGTTGTGTTTTGTTGTCGCCAGCATCCAATCATTGTAAATTTTTCTTTTTTACAATATCTTTTACATTATTTCTTTTTATTTGGTTTATTTATTGCATATATATTTTTATTTATTCATTTTTTATTTAAATTCTATTGCTTACATTATTTTTTTATTGTATTCATGTTTCATCTTTATTTACTTAAAAAGTGTATATATTAAAAAAATATTTTTTTCATGTTTTTTTAAATTTTAAAAAATGTATATATTTGAAAAAATAGTTTTTGCATGCTTTTTTTTTAAATTTTATAAAGTGTATATATTTAGAATAATATTTTTGTTACTGAAATGTAACACTGGTGACAACGAACAAAATGTCAAAATAAATACACCTATCGACAAATCAGCTTAACTTCATATCAAGTAAGACCATCATTTATATTTATTTCCTTTTTTGAACTTTCTAAAATGCTTATTTTTCGATCAAACTTTGGGAAATTTACTGTGTTAATAAATGCGCGCTTATCTTGGCAAAGAAAAAATTAACCACGTTCACCAATATATAGGGATTCTGAACTAGTTCCTATTCAGCGTTGCGGTCGATTTGTAGAGATGTACGGGGTCAACATACGATTGATTATGCTTGGGGTTCTCAAAATAAATCTATTTTTCATCACCAGTCACAATACGATGGAGATATGACTTGCATTTGTAGTGGGCAAGCAACATTTTGCACATGATTTTTCAGTTTTCCTGCTGATGGGCCGTTAGTTTGGGTAATACCTTACTACCGACTTTTATTACCTTGCCCATTGCTTTGAGACAATGGGAAACAGTTCTCTGGTCAACATTCAATTGTTCTGCAAGATGTTCTTGCATTTGGCCATCATCTTTATTAAGTAATGCTTACAATTCAGCATCTTTAAATTTTTTTGCTGGTCTGCCACAATCCTAGTTTCTTACATCAAAATCACCATTTTGAAACTTCTCCAACCACTTGTAGAACAGCTCAGAGCATTACCTTCCTATGCTTCTACATGCATTTGATGCGATTCGGCCGCATTTTCTTCAGATTGTAATAAAAAACTTATGCTGTTCCACAAATTATGGTGAGAAGACGTAAAATTCAACATTTTTAAAATAGTAAAAAAAAAATGCAGGCTGAAACTCTTTCAAATGTAAACTAAATGTGGGTATCAAAAATCAAACTATGCATACACCTGGTATATTAAAAACAATGACATAAAAGCTACAAATTACAAATATGAAGTTCTAATTAAACAATAATACAGGTGTTTTGATAACAAGAGCCTTGAAAATCCATTATTAGTTTCCTCATTAATTATGATACAATTATTTATGACATTTTCTAAGATTTGTTACTCAATATTTTATTCTTTTAATACATGTAGATTATGTTTCTCATTAAAATTCCATCTTTTATAAATGTTTATTAGAAAATAAATTTTAATAGCAATTTTACAAATATGAGGCAATTTTTTATCACAATTTATTCTATCATCAGTGTTCCTTAAACTTAACACAGTTTAACAATAAGTACTTGGTAAGAATGCAAAAGTTATAAGATTCTAGTAGAATATCAAATCTTATACAATTCAGTACTTTCTACGACTCTGCAATCATTGGAGTAAAAATCATATAAAATCACCCGATAGAAAAAAATAAAGGAGCTTAATAAATATAGTTTTTAAATTCAATAAAGAAGGAACTAATCAAACTATAACACGTAATAATAAATGTAAACAAAAGTAACTTCTTCTATAATATTTATATTTATTACTCACCTTGCAGACCCTTAAAAAACATTGAATGAGTTTCCCTAATAGCAAGATTGTCCAGCAAGACTAACGTTTGCCCATCGCAATAAGCACTATAAAATGCAGACAAAAAAATAAGTAGGAATGGTACAATTTTAAGCATTCTTTCCATTGCAGAGCAGTTTGATATATTTAGGATTTAAATAAAACAAAATCTATTTCAATGAAACTATATGAATGGTTATTCTAGAAATCAAATTCACATCATATCGTATTAATTATGATAGATGCAATTTTGCTACCATCAGCTATGTTAAATTTAAAAATAATTGAAAACGATAACCAAAATCTATATGACGTGTAGAAGCAGAAAACCGGTATGATAACGGTTAAGTATTCGATAATTCCATCTAAGAAAATTGGGATACATAGTTTTTTTTTTTTACTGTTTTATTTTAAATCATTAAAAATATTTTTTTTACTTCATAGATGCACTAAAACTCCGTATTTAATAAACGTAATTCGTAAATAAATGAATTTACCTGAAAAGCTACTTAATATGGTATGTCGTTACTTGACCATATTAGAATTCGTTTCCAATTTTTGGCATTTAAAAAAAAATACGCCATTTTTGTGTCCAAAATTAGAGGGTTTACTGTTTGAAACAGAAGACATTCTTTTGCTTAAAGAATTTATGTTTAATAAAATATCAGTATCAATATCATACGTTCCTCTGCCAGTTCAGGCGTAACTCGTGTTACTTGACCACAAGTCAAAAATAGAGATGTTGGTCGTGTTTTCAGCACCACTGTAAGGTTGAAAGGAGCTAATGGAAATGTTTCGCTTAGTATCGCTATAAATCAAAATTAAAGATCAGTATCAATAGAATAGCGGATTGTTCTAAATTGCGAAATACGTAAATTTTGAACTCTGATTATTTATTCATTTTTTAATGTTTTTCCTTGACATTTTTTCTCCTTTTTCGTGTTGAAATTATCGTCTGACTTTGGCTTAGTGTTTGATTGACTAAGATTGAGTATTTTTGTTCTTTAATTTTTACTATTTAAATTTTACTAATAAATTTTTTTTTTATTTTTCCTTCCTTTTTCATTATTATGGATTTAAAATGACTGAAGGAGAGACTGAAATGATTTACACGGATTGCGATTTGCGCATTCCAAAAATAAACACTTCAAGATTATTGACTTTCGAAGATTATATTCCACAACTAATCCAGTTAGCTGCGGAAAATGGTATTACTAAGTTCTTCATTTTCCTGTCTCCCACTGATGGTACTGCATCTATTCCAAAGAAACCTTACAATTTAAAGCAAGAAATAATTCAACTTGTAAAGAACCACAAGAAAATAATACAAATTCAGCACACCTGTCAAGGTAAGCTTCTATTCGAAACTAATTGCCCAGATACTGCTGTAGAAATAAGCAAGATAAACATTATTCTTGGTGTACCTGTTAACTCCAGTTTTCAACCTGAATACATATCTTCAAGATTTCTTATAAAAGAAATAAATGTAGATTTACCTTTATACCTTGTTGCTGAAGAAATTGCGCAAAATGGCTTAACGATATTAAGCTTACAAAGATTTACAAAAAAGAATTCAGAAGAACTGAGGGAAAATATTTTAGTGAGCGTCATTGGTCATCATCTACCTCAAACTATTAACTTATTCTATTCCATCATTCCAATTTCTCCTTTTAATAACGTTCGCCAATGCGGAAAATGCTATAAATACACTCACCCTACGAAAAAATGTAAACAAAAAGTTTTCCTATGTAAAAACTGTGGAACATTCCATAAAGACTCTCCCTGTGGCAATGAAACACCTAAATGTATAAACTGTCAGGGAAATCATGCAGCTAATGACATTTCCTGCCTTACGAGGCTTGAAGAAAAAAAATTCTTACATTTTAAAAGCATGAACCACCTTCCATTTATTGAGGCGAGAAGACGTTATAATAAATCTTTAAAAACCAGTTACTCCAGTGTAACCAAAAGTCATCTTCCTTTCGTGCCGAACCAAAATGAAATAACTGATATTGTTAAAAAAGCAGTGGCAGAGATGGCTTCTATTTTTGAAGCAAAATTACTTGCGATACAGGCTAGACAAGATCAAATGGTCCAACAAATGTTCTCATTCATGAAAGAATGTATGAGAACATGTTCGAATCCAGCTAGATCAGTTTCTAGATCTCCTCCAAGAAAGAGTCGTTCTAGATCTATCCAGTCTAGAAAGATAAGTCCAAAATATTCAGTGAATCAGCAAATAATATCTCCCGAGCAACCTATTATGAAGTCTCCTCAACCAAATATTAAATATGCAGAACCTAACATTGATGAAAGAATTGAGCCAGGAAGAAGGCGTAAAAAACATTCATAATTTTTTTTTAATAATATTCTTTTACTACGAGAGCGCACCTTTTTGTTTGATTTTTAGTAACTGTTCAGGTTTTTCGTTTTATTTTATGTTCAATTTAATTTCTTGGAATGCAAGAAGTGTTCTATCTAAGCGTCCGTATATAAAACTTCCATACTTTCAATCTTCCGATGTCCTAGCAATTCAAGAAACGTTTCTTAAAAATTCCGACTTATTTCAAATTTATAATAAAACAATAATTAGATTAGATAGGCAAGATGGCCGTGGTGGAGGACTTCTGTTTGCTGTTGATAAATCTCTACCTGTGCAAGTTTTAAATATATCCCGCTCAGAAGATAACGATACAGAAATATTAGCTATAAAAATTACTATATCCAAATCATCTCTTACTTTAATAAATGTGTATGTCCCACACCGTAAATTTTCAAGTTCTTTGTTCCATAGCATCTTATCAAATATTCCTCCTCCTTTCATAATAATTGGAGATTTTAATATACGAAGTTCAGCTCTTGGCAGTTATTCAAACTCCCCGAATCTTCAGAATTCCTCGACTGAATACTGGATAGCAACATTTGTCTTTTAAATACCTCTCAGCCTACTCATTTCGAACTCCACCATAGACCATCCCTTATCGATTATAACTTTGTATCTCCTGATATTTTTCCTTTTTGTACTTTCTCAGTCAGTTCAGATAGTTATGGTAGTGACCATGTCCCTGTTCAAATAAGTGTCAAAATCTACAACAACGATTATTCAAAAGGTATTTCCCGCAATAGAATTTTATGGACTGGCTTCTTCAATTCAATGAACACCCAAATTGCTAATAACGGACTAGTTTCTGTAGATCATTTTCAAATTTTATGCAAAAACTATCTTGATAAATTTAGGAAAAAGCAAATCTTTCCGTCAAAATCATATCCTCCGTGGTGGACATCGGAATGTTGTTATCTTTTGGGTCAAAAAAGAAAACTTTGGAGGAAAGCGAAAAGTTCTCTTAATCAGACTCTGTGGATACAGTACAAACGAATTTCGGCAAAACTTCATCAGCTTCTTCTAACCCTTTCCAGAAATTTCTGGGATAAAACTATAACAAACGCTGGTATATCTAAAGACATTTATTCTATTCTCAAAAGACTTAAAAATAGATCTACCGACTCACCAACTCATCATCGATTAATTTCTAGCGAAACTTCAATTATTTCGGATCCTGTTGTTCAGGATAACTTATTTGCCAAATTTTATTCTCGTCAATCTGAAACTGAAGTACTACCTCTCGATTTAAGTTCAAATTTTGATTTAGAATATAACTCTGCATTCTCCCTTTCTGAGCTCCAAATGGCGATTTCTAAATGCAAAAATACTTCAGCTGGTCCTGATTTAATATCAGCTAAAATTTTGAAGGGTCTATCAAACATAGCTTTACGATCCCTTTTGTCACTCATAAATACCTCTTGGTTAAGTGGTATTGTTCCCCCGTCTTGGAAAAAATTCATCATAATTCCTATAATAAAGCCTGGAAAAGATACTACTTCAGTAAATTCTTATCGCCCAATTTCTCTTACAAGTGTTCTATGTAAGGTCATGGAACGCATGATTTTAAATCGTCTAATAAATCATATTTCCCTTTCCAAATATTTTCATCCAAATCATCATGGATTTATGCCTTATAGAGGTTGCGACAGTGTTCTTTCTATGCTTCATCATCGTATTATTGCTTTACGTTCACAGAGAAAATATGTCATATGCGCAACTGTAGACATATCTCAAGCTTACGATTCAGTGTGGCCAGACGGTCTTATTTATAAGCTCCTCCAATTTGATATCAGAGGAAATGCTGCTCATTGGATATTGGATTCTTTATCGGATAGAAGTTATAAAGTGAAATGGCTTGGAACTTTTTCTCAACTCACTTTCTCTAATAGAGGTGTCCCTCAAGGCAGTGTTCTTTCTCCCTTTCTTTTCATGATTTATATGTCAGATATTTACGAAGTTCTCTCTCCCGACATTAAGTGTTTTATTTATGCTGATGACATAATCCTTTTGGCTGCTCATTCATCACAAGAAAGACTACAGCAAAAAATGCAGACTGCAATCATAAAACTTGAACAATGGTGTGAAGAATGGAAACTAAAAATTGATTCTTCAAAATGTTCAGTCATTGATTTCTCTTCCAAAAAATCTCCTGTAAATTTTGTACTAACTATAAACCAATTACCCATCTCTTGGTCTAAGTACATAAAAATTCTGGGCCTCTATTTTACTAATAATTTAACTTTCAAGTATAACTTTCAAATGAAAAAAAATCCATCCAGAAGAAAATTAATGTTTTAAAAGTTATTTCAGGAAATAGATGGGGAGCAAAAACTAATCATTTACTTCAAATTGTTCAGTCCTTCATTACAAGTAGCCTCGATTATGGATGTCATGTATTTACATCAGCGAGCTTATCAGACCGAAAAATCTTGGATCCGATATATCACTCAGCTCTTAGAATTGCTAAAGGTCTTCCTCGCTGGACACCTATTCCACTTCTTCTGAAAGAAGCAGGGGTCGTACCTCTTTCTGTAAGACAAAACTTTCTCTCTACAAGGATGTACATTAGAAACCTTGCACTTTCTACTAGATCTGCATGTGGTAAACTATGGGAATCAATGCCTTACAGCCATATCTCTGGCGCTCTTCCTCTATCTTTGCGAGTGAAAAAATGGCTTGAATGAAATGGAATTCAAGAATCACATATTTTAAGAGTTCCTGCAAAATCTACATCTGTTAATATTAATTTAAAAATAGTTCTTAGAAAATATACTTTTCAGACTAAAAATCTTCCTACAAATACTATCAATGACCTCTTTGAACTCCATAGTACTTCTGAATGGTCCAATCACATATTATTATTTACTGATGCATCTAAAATAGAAAATAAACTTGGAATCGCTGTTTATAACAGCAGAAATAACTCCTTTGTTTCAGGGCAAATCAATAACTCTAATTCCATTTTTACAGCAGAGGTTTTGGCTTTATATCTGGCGGTGACTAAATTCTGTATTTCTCCCTCTAACTATGTCATATTATCAGACTCCTTATCCTGTCTAAGTAGTTTGAATACTCTCTCAACCTCTTCCCCAACCGTCATTCAACACATCGGATCAGTTTTAGGAAATGCAACTGAGATTTGCGAATCTATTCAATTAGTTTGGATTCCAGGTCATTCTGGAATTGCTGGGAACGAAAAAGTAGATGCTCTTGCAAAATCGGCCATTTATAAAAGTTATATTCTGCACTCGATTTCACCTGAAGACCTTATCCATAATATAAGAAACATTTTTACCAATTATAATGACAACGAATGGAATAATAGTAAATACGCGTCTAACTTTTCGCACATATCTTCTATCAAGAAAGTTCACCGCAATTATACCAATTCTCGCCTTGAAGAAGTATGGCTAGCTAGAGTTAGAACTAGATCTTTTCCGACAAATGCTAAATTACATAAATTCAGACTTTCTTCAACGGATAAATGTTCTTGTGGAGAAAGAGAAACCATGGATCACATAATGCTATCGTGTCCTCGTTATGATCAAGCAAGAAATTCTTTAAGAGAAAAACTTGGTATCGGAGCTCTTTCTTTCTCTTGGATCTTAGATTTGTCAACGAATCCAAAAGAGAAAATTGACGCAACTATTTCTTTTTTGAAACAAATTAATAGATTTTAATTTTTCTCTCGTCTTTGTATTTTCCAAGCTGCCTATTTTCCCTTCCATTCGTCAAACAAACGCCGTGCTTAACTTTTTGTTTTGATTGTCTTTTTTTTTTTTTTTTTTCAAAATCATCAATCCATCAATATTTGTTTAGGTTTCAAATAAAAACTCAATCTTACTCAATGCGAGCTATAAGCCTACGAGCATAAAGCTCCAAAACTGCTTTTGTCGTAACCTAACCTCAAAATTAAAATTATTGCAGCTATGCTTTTTGTTTTTTTACCTCCGGTTACCGCATTCTATGTAAATGACTATTAATTTTGTTAATTCAAACAATTCCTTCTCATTTTTGTTTCATGTACAATTTTAATTTTCTGTCTGACAACTAGTGTAAATCAGTATGTAATCTCTGGACTTAATGCCGCATATAAAAAAAATCGCATATATATATCTGAATTATACTATCAGATTTAATCGCATAGTTTTTACGTATTCTTTTGGGGTTTATCCCTGTTAGATGTTCAACTTTCATCATTATGAACAGTATAATGATCAATATTTAAATATCCGATTTACAATTAACGCGTTCGTAAAAAACAGCGTTAAGATTTCATTAAATTTCTATAGTCAATTTATTTGTATGCTATATGGATAAAATACATACTTTATTAAAAAAGCTATTATGTGAGGTGCTTCCAAGATATTGCAAAATTATTTTGTTAAATTTAAATTGAATAACTGCTTGAAAAATCAAAAACATATGATGTAAAAAATTTTAATAATAATATAGTTATTAATGATAATTAAGTGGAAGCATTTATGAGTTAACTTTTATTAATTTTTGAGTAATTTCAAAATGAACTCAATTGAAGAACCAAAGTGTGTTGAGGAAAAGTTACCTCTATGTGATGTTTGTGATAAAGCTTTTAAAAATAAAAGGTCTCTCTGGCGACATAAACTTATACATAAGCCTAAAGGTGATGAAAAACCATTTGAATGTGAAATTTGCCATAAATGCTTTAGATTGAAACACTATCTTGCAAGGCATTGTTTAGTTCATACTGATGAAAAAAAATATTACTGTGAAGAATGTGACAAGAGGTTTTCATCACGAAATGGCTGGCGTGTACATAAATTTAATCATATGGGCCTTAAACTCTATAGTTGTGATGTTTGCAATAAACGTTTCTCACAAAAAAGTAATCTTCACTCGCATTACCTTGTGCACACTGGTGAAAAGCCTTATATTTGTAAGCATTGTGGTAAAGGATTTAGTACTGGATTTAAAATGAAGGAACATAGCTATATTCATGAAGGAATTCATCCCTATATTTGTGAAATTTGTAATAAAAGCTTCTCGACAAAAAATAATTTAAAAGCACATCGTCTCATCCACACTGGGGAAAAGCCATTTGTGTGTGAAATTTGTGGCATGTCTTTTCATCAAAGAAGTAATATGAAACAGCATCTAACAGCCCATTCAAAAGAAAAGAATTATGTTTGTAAGGAATGCAACAAAAGTTTCCAAACACGCAATGGTTTGATTTATCATAGTGTTAGGCATACACAAGGAAGTACATTAATTTGTGAAGAGTGTAATAAGAGCTTTGCATCTAGATTAACTTTCAGAAGGCATATTCGAGCACATAGTGAAATAAAACAAGAATATTCATGTGAATTCTGTGAGAAAACTTATACTTTAAAACATCATCTTAAAAGACATTATAGAGTTCATACTGGTGAAAAGCCTTTCTTATGTAATATATGTGGAAAAGACTTTGTTACAAATTATACTTTGCAAAAACATAAGTGCTTCAAAAAAGAATTAAATAAAAATTATGTTACATAGAGGATTCGTTATGTTATTTATGTATTTATAAAAATAAAAATTAGCCAAAAAACATTATTTATATAATTCTAACTTAAATATATTATTTTATCAAAATAGCAATATTGCATTTTTTAATAGTTCAAATAATCAAAAAAAAATTATGTGATATTTAATAGTAAAAATACAGATAATTACTTTTTTTAAATAATTTTTCAAAGATATACAGGAAGATAAATAGAAAATTTTATCTTCCAATATGTTCTGTCTGATATCCCTTTCTTTGAACTATCCTGTTACATCTTGATTTTTAAAATAAAAATCATTTTCTGAAAACATTTTGCTTTGTTCCATTCCTTAAAAAATCCATCCAAGGTTTTAAAATGTCTCTTATAAACAACTTGTTTTAGAAGTCCAAATGCACAACAGTCCATGTGTGATATGTCTGGGTACTTTAAAAAGATGTATTTAAAGAAAAAGTTCTCTTTTTTTTAGTTAGGTCAGTTGATTTAGAGGAATTGCAGTCTTATACTGAGAAACATGTTTGAGCGTTAAGTGAAAAACATCATGATATTTTTGTTTTGATTAGCTTTAAATCTGATTTTATAATTTTGTTCATAGTTCCTTTAGAGATATTTAAAGATTTTGCAATATTTCTTTGACCTTGTGGATTTTCCACAAGGAACACTTGATGTGACTTCAAATTTAATAAGAGATGTATGTACATTTATTAGATTTGCATTTTTTGCTTTGTTCTCAGTCAGGTGTGAACTTATGTGCCTCCTTTCATATTAATTATATCACATATTTTATATATAATATTAAAACCATGATCTTAGCATTTCCTTCTTTTTTTTAATAACTGAATAAAAGTATTTCTCTTCAAATGGCTAAAAAATAAAATATAGTCTTTGATGCATTATTTTTCACTATCATTTAAAAGCAAAAACAGCACTGTCATTTAATGCTACAGGCAATAATTATTAATATTCAGGTTGAAAATCAAAAACTTACAAGAATATATGAATACCCTCTGCATATAAATGATCTCCACCACTTATTCTTGTCATTTTTATTGCAAGTCAATAATTCTGTATATTAATAAATGTTTATTTGTAATTCTTAGACATGTATATTGATATAAAATTTAAGAATAAAATTAAGTTTTCAAGGTGTATATTATTTAAACATTTATCATTTTAAATTGTTAACATTTACAATATTTTTTAATACTAAGAATTTTTTAGTGGCCTCATGTTATAAAATCAAAATTTGCTAAGTTATTTTCTTCTCTTTTTCAATAGTAAATCAATCTTTTTCTGTTGCAGTCAAGTATTCAAGCTCGAACAATTGTAACTACAGATTTCCATTTTATCACCCGACAAGTAATTTTCATGCAACAATTTGCAGTCTGATGCTGAGAAACATGTTTATTACATTTTACAAAGTATGATTTTTAAAGATGTATTTAAGATTTAATAATTCATTTCTTTAAAAAAAAACACTTGCTGCATGAAATTTGCTGTAATATATTTAGCTCTTATGTAATAATATTTGAATATTTTATTTAAAGAACTTGCATATTTTTTCTTTAAAAAAATTATTTTGTTATATTCCTTTACAGATACAATATTTTCTCTAAATTTGCAATAAATTGAAAAAAATGTGTCAAAGTTGTCATTTAAAATTTTTTAATGGAACATTTCTTCAGGGCATTTGTATTGGGAATAAAGAAATGTAGTTTAAGTTATACTCATTAAAGTACAGAAATTAAAAAAAAAATCATATGCTCATCAATTACAAATATTGTTTTCTTTATACTGATTTAATAGTTTTAGAGCCCTGTTCCAAAATTAAAGATATGTCATTTTCCATTTGATTTAATATACTCTTTTATTGACCATTATCATTTCCTTCTTTTTTTATTCTATCCATGATTTATCTTGAAATGTCTTCTGAATTCTGTATTAAATTAGAAATCACCATCATTATTAATATTAAAATGCATCTGACATTGAATAACTTTAAGATTTTCTAAATTGTACCTTATCTAAGTTTAATTTTATACTTCTTAATATTTTATTGTAAAATTAGAGTTTAACCAGTTCTTTACATTTCTATAAATATGAATGAAACAAGTTTCCATAAAACAGTAATTTACTCATTCCTTTTTATTAATGCCACAGCAAATCTTTAACTTAATATTCAAGAATGGCTTCATTTTGACACCAGGAAACTCTTCTGAAGCAGCAAAATAGCATCAATAGCTCCTAGAGAATTTTGAGAAAATTTTCTCCTTTTTTTTTTGTAAAAATTTTTTGTTTGCAGTGGTTGTAATTTAAAGAACTAGTCTTACATTTCTATTTTGTTTTGAGAATATAATTAATATTTAATAATGAAACCTGATAGTTTAATTTGTAAAATTAAATAAATTATAAGTTTGAAATTAGAAGTTTAAGTTAAGTGAATAAAGAGTCCGAGGTTTTAAATTTATAAGTTACTAAAAGTTTAAAATTCTAATTATTTTATTTTAAGTGAATCCTGATTTGAAGTGTTAGATATATGTACTTTTAATACATCAGTATGTTCAGTTTTCTTTGCATATTATTTTTGTAGTTGTGTTGAAATGTGAAATCTTTTATTTAATTAATTTTAATATTTAAGTAAAATATGGTTTCATAAATTTTGAAGTATGTTTTCTGTTTGATTGCATTCTTTTCACAGTGTATAAAAGATGGTTTTCATAGGAAACAATCCACACTAGCTGATTATATAGACTTTAAAAACACCTAGGATCTGGCGAAAGAAATTGATTGAGAAGATGATCAAAGTCAGTGTCAGGGGAAATATGTTAAATTGGCTTAAATCATTAATTTCTCAGTGCTTGGCCAGAGTGAAATATCATTCCTCCTTTTCTAAGTATGTCCTTCTCCAAAATGGGAGCTGTGACTAGTTGTACCATGTTTAACATCATGAGTGATGAAATGATTACTAGATTGATGGAGGTTCCGGACATTAAATGCCAGGCTTTTGCGGATAATTTGATTATTTACACCACTGGAGAGGACATTTCTG
The DNA here is from genome assembly GCA_030067965.1 of Latrodectus elegans. Lineage (NCBI taxonomy): Eukaryota > Metazoa > Arthropoda > Arachnida > Araneae > Theridiidae > Latrodectus > Latrodectus elegans. Next base: position 127,220,508 of record CM057820.1, read on the forward strand.
ACCTAAATAAGTCTATAGTTGATGCTCTGAAGTTTTGGGAGAATTGGTGCAATGAAAATCTTGTAACTGTTAACCCTGAAAAAACGGTGTACCAATTTTTTACCCTGTCAACAAAACACTCTCAGTTCAATATTTCCTATAATCAACAAATTTTAACTCAAGTAGACAATTATCGAAAAACTTTAACTCAAATAGACCCTCAGCGTTTTTTTTTTTTTTTGATAATAAGCTTTTGTGGAGAAGACCCACTAATAGAGGCGCAATAATAATAATAAATAAATAAATAAAAATAGACTCAAACTTCTAAAAAGATTATCTGGCATCACTTGGGGTTCCTCAACTGATACCCTTTTGACCACCTATAAAACTTGTGCCAGGCCTATTTTGGAATATGGAGGTGAACTTATAGCCACTGCCTCTAAAACTTGTCAGGATGTTATTGACTTGATATAAAATAATACACTTTGGATTATTACTGGTGCTGCTAGCTCCACTCCAATTGCTACCATGGAGCTTCAGACTGGTATTGAGCCCTTAAATTCCAGAAGAGAATTGCAAGTCTTAAGACTTCATGACAGGTGTAAAAGATTGAATTTACTTCATTGAAGACAATACTCTCCCGCTATCCCTAGACTGAAAACACATAAATTTATCTCTTGTGCTGATGAACTCTATACATTTTACAACATCACGCCAACTATACCTTACCCACCACAGTTTGGCTCCCCTCCACCTATAATTAGAACTCCTACCTACAATCTTACCATCAGTACACCTGTAAAGAAATGTGATGAAATTCCTGATGCTCTTAAAGCTATTTCCTTAGAAATTATAGCTACAAAGTATCCTAGCTCTGAATGGATCCACATTTATACTGATGATTCTGCCTGTGATGGAAATACTGGTGCTAGACTGTACTGTGAGGGCTATTTTGAGGAATCCTGTGCTGTTGGACTAAAAGCCTCAAACTTTGATGCAGAGATTTTCACCATGAATAAAGCAATCCTAAATCTCACTGGTCTTTATACTAACTATAGCAAGGCAGTTATTTTTATTGACTCCCAAGCTGCAATCTTGGCTGCTGTCTCCTGTACACTTAGTGATTGCTCACTTGTTGAAGAGACTAAGAGATTTGTTTCCAATGCTATTGCTTCTGGCTGGGAGATAGTTTTTCAGTGGATCCCTAGCCATTTTGGGGTGCCTGGAAATGAAAGAGCAGATGTGTTGGCTAAAAATGGTTGTAAGCTGACTCAGCCCCTGTTTCCACTAACTGCCTATCAGTTTAGTTCTGAGGCTAAGGGGAAAATTGACCAACATCTAGAGCAAATTAAGGCAGCACTTTTAGCCAATAAAAAGTGGAATATTCTTATGAAGTCGCCTGTTCCGATGGATTTATCTCATGCAGTTTTTACTGCAAATTTTTTACTTTTAACTGGACATGACCTTTTGTGTAAACATCTACACCATATCGGTATAGTTGCTGATGATACCTGCCTCCTTTGTTTGTCAAGTGAAACTATGGATTTTGATCATTTGACAACTTGCACTACACTTGCTTTTATTACTTTTGACTCTGACAACTTTACTAAGGCTGAATTTTATTGGACCACCATAAGTCTTATAGCAGATAAATGCCACTGACTGACGTAGGAAAAAAAAAAAAGGTTTGATTGCATAAACTTCAAATTATTAAAATGATGTTAAGTATTATTGACTTTGCACAATAACACTACATTTTAAATTATACATTTTATTATTAGTTAGTATATTTTTTAAATTATTAACTTTAATTAAAAGCAGTTATTGATTACCCAGCTGTTGATGCCTCCCTGATATTTTCACGTAAAGGTATCCATTATATCATTTACTTTTGTCATACTAAAATTAGTAATTAATTCAAATTTACAAAATTAGTAAGTTATTGATAGTTTAAAGAGAGTGTCACATCATAATATAAATTAATAGACATAAAAATAAAAATTCTGAAATTTCAGAGTATTTTAATTGTTAATATTAAGGTATTAAAATGGGGGAAAAGATCTAAACATTGAATAGCGTTATACATAATTAGTATGATAAAGTTTAAGAATTGTTCAAACATATTTAATCTTTTTCAATAATACCCATATCTATATTTTATTTCTTTTAAAAAAAACTGCCCTCCAGGAAGCCCACTCTTCACATTTCAAGAGTCTCCACTCCTGGAGATACTTTTCTTTATTGGACTGTAAGACTTATTATGCTCAAAAGAGCCAACATAAGGACGTAATTTAATAATTTAAAAAAAAAAAAAAAACTTAAAAACTTGGTAAATTTTTTAGTGTCTTAATTCATTTTTGAGATCAAAAACACAGGCTTGGATATGAAAAAGTTTCTCACCGTAAAAATGGTTTTTGATTAAAAAAAATTCCTGCACTTTAAAAAAATCATGATCATGAAACGGGAATAAAATACATAATAGAAAACAGCCTTTTTCTTGAAAATATTTAACTTTCAAAAAATATTTAAATGTTAAAACAATCACAAAATATTTTAAATTAAATAAATATTTAGAAACTTATCTAAAGCATGTTTTTCAGTAATTAAATTTGATTCAAAAAGATTAAAATTGCATACATATTAGAAAATGAGTAATGCTAATGAAAATCATAACATGTAAAATAAGAATATTGTTAATGTAAAAAAATTCATCACCATTTAAAGGAAATATTAGTTATTCAAACAAAAAGTTTTTATTGTCATTAAAGCTCTACAAAACTTTATATATGATATTAAATTAAAACTTATCGTATATTTGTATTCCATTTTTACACATTTTTCATAAATTTAATTTGTTTAGTTTTATTTATTACCATTCTCTATCTTTCAAATCATTATTCTTTAATCAAGTTAAAAGAAAGAAAATAATAAAAAAGGAGAAAGAAAGCTTTATGTACTATAATGGTCAAAAATACTTTTCCCTGCTGACCAGTAAGAAATAAAAAGATGAGAACACTTGCTAATCCATTGTTAAAGTAACCTCTTATGGGATAAAAAAAATCCATCAAAATAAGTTTTAAAAATTATATATTTTTATTCTTATTTATAATTGCAGAAAACATATATATATATATATATATATATATATATATATATATATATATATATATATATATATATATATATATATATATATATATATATATGTATGTATGTATGTATATATATATATGTGTGTGTGTGTGTATATATATATAATAATTGTTTGTCAAGTAGGACCTGAATAGTTAGCATTCTAGTCTTAAATTTTAGAGTTCATGGATTTAAATCCTATTTCAAGCTTAGATGCTCCCAATGGTTCAGAATCCATTTTAAATTGTAGGATCCAGTCTCTTTAGGCCTCTAGTGTAAAAAATCACTGTTCAGTAACAAATAAACTGAATTTAATAGTTGTTTTAACATCTTTTAAATATTTCTGTTTGTGATATAAGCCGATTAGAAGTGCATTATTCAAAGATTAATTAAATCGATTAACCATACTAACATTTGATTAATCAGGGGAAACAAATTTGAATTTTACACCGCTAAAGAATTTTTAGGGTGAACAAAAAAGCTGTTCTCTATTATTAAATATATCAAATAAAAAGCAGTTAAAAAATTAAAGAAATATTACCTTAATATACTTAGGTAATATTTTATTATGCATCTATATTAAGATTGCTAAATTAATGAACTATGTAAAATTTGACTAAGCACATCATCAGTCAGTGGTAGAAGTGAAAATAATTTAATAACTCATGTATTTAAATATTTTTAATTTTACTATAAGATATTATGACCTTAAAATTTCACAATGTTCAAAGTACTTTCACAAATTCAGAAAATACATCAAATAAATGATAGGTAACTAAATATATTTTAATTGGTATTTATGTGTATGTCAGTAGTATAAACTAGCTAGTAGATCAAATTTTGCATTCGATTTTTTTCCAAATAAATTCTTCTTTTGTTAAATTTAGATACTAATTTGACAAAAAATTTGATTCCATTCCTTTCATTTTAAATATTAATTCTTTTTATCTTATTATATCAAAGAGATAATACAGATTTAAAAAAGCATTTGAATCAAATTTTTTATACTATTCTAATCATTAACTGCATATGAAGGTAATCGCACTGCATGTACACAGATTATGAATTGTAAATAACTATATTTAAATCACATTTGTACTTATATGACTAGATGAATGCCAACTGTATTACTTTTTTCAATAATAAAAGTATGACAAAGTATAAAAAAATTGTTAATTTAACAATAACTAATTTCCTAATTTTTTTTTCTGTTTCTAAATCAGTTCTTGCCTTCCAATTTCTTAATGTCTTTAGACAATTATTATCATGAAACTTTAATTTCATAATGTAAATAAACTGGAAAAAATGACGACAAAACGCTGATAGCTTATAAAATCACAAAAACAAATCTTTAAATACTTGCAAAATTATTGGAAATTAATTTTTTTTAATTGAAAAACGTAAAAATTTATAATGTTGCAAAATTGGTTAAACTGAGAAAGATAAATGTAATTTTACTCATGTTTATAATAACAAATATACAAAAACCCATAACGCTTAATTTAAAATTTGGTCGAAACAAATATTTCTTCTACCAATTTCAAAACTTTTAACAAGATATTTTTCAGAATTTCACAGCAGGCAACCATTAATCACTTCCATTCTTCAAGATATAAAACATTAATATGATAATCACATCTATTCAAATAAAATCAATTGTGTACATATATAAAAAAAGTATTTAAAAATGTAAGCAATCATTTAACCTAGAATAGAATAAAATAAAATAATGTAAAACAAATTCATATTTATAAGTATAGAAAATTAATTTTTTCATATTATAAATATAAATTAACATTATATTTCTAAATATTAAATCGTTTTATCGCTATAAAATTCTAAATTAGCAATAAAAATGAATATTAAAACCCCTTGTGCTAGAAATCAATTGATAATTTTTCCTAACCCATAACAAAAATAATAGTTTCTATTATAATTTTAAGCATATTATGTGTAAAATATGTGAATATAGTAGCACTATGCAGATAAATATAAATAAGATATACAAGTTTCAAAGCATTTTATTGATAATTCTTTATAGTATAATAAACTTCAAAACAATGAGTAATATGCAATACCACAATTCATTTCCCTAATCACAGGCAGTTTGATTCTATGTTTCACAGTAATTTGCATTTTCATTGAGATCATCATTTACTCTTTATAGGTGGAATTTTTAAAGTAAATTTTTAATAAATCAAAGTATCTTGCTTTTCATCCCTTGTTAGGTCTAGATTTATATTGGTATATTATTTTTAGAAGTTTTCCAAGTGTTCAATATTTAAAAATTTACATTTCATAAAATTTCTTAATCATGAGAAATTTTAAAAATAACTTGTTAAAATATTTGTTGTCATAAAACAAGAAAAATTTTACAACAATGCTATTCTCAGCAATACTACTGGTTTGGTTTATTTGTCACTCAACAGTCAATTTTTACATACAAGCACTAATTAGACTGGGATCTACTGATTAATAAGGAACTTGAACCTTTACAAATATCCACACCCAAGTTGGATTTTGAAACTCTGCATTATTGAATCGAATACTGTAGATGCACATAATATTTCATTGCTTCATCCGACCGGTCTTCGATTATGGAGCCGAAATTTTAATCACTGCCTAACTGCAAAAACACAACGAACATTTTTATCAGTATTCCAGAGATTTTCCAGCTGACTTGGCACTCCAAGTAATAGAGCCCTTACAGCCAGACTCCCAGTCTTCCCAGGTATGCTGAAATATGCCCCCCCCCCTGTCTTTGACCTTGTCCTTCTTGTCCAGAAGGGAGTCTCTCCTCAAGCAGAACTTAGGGCTGCTGCTACTATTATTGAGGGATACCTACTCGACAATTGGATGCACATTTATACTGACGGATCAGCTGAGAGAAGTACTGGGAGAGCGGGAGCTGGTGTCTTCTCTAAATTTTTCCAACTCAAAGAGCGTTTGGGAAAAATCTCCGACAATTTTGATGGAGAAATGTATGCAATTTACATGGCTCTTCAAAAAATTTTTAGATTTCTCGGAAATAAAATTTGTCCTTCTTGTTGACTGTCAGGCTGCCATTCATACAGTGGCAAATTATACCCTCCTACCTACATCTATAGAATTTAACTGTAAGACCATCATTAACACTTTACTGACTGCGGGAAAGGAAATTACTTTACAATGGATCCCTAGCCATTGCGGCTCGCCTGGTAATGAAATAGCGGACAATCTCGCGAAAGAGGCTTCTTTTTTATATACCTTCCAGATACTCCTACTGGCCTGAGAAATGTCAAACTCCTTCTAAAACGGGTTATCCATCACCAGCGAAAAATTTATTACAAAGAGAATGCAGTTGATGCCTCTTGGAGGACCCTGCTAAGCTCATCTATTCCCAGAGATCTACCTAGATATATTAGGGGTCTCCTGCTTCAGGTTACATACTGGGCATGATGTTCTCCAGCAACATATATATCACATTGAGCTTGTGGATTCACCCCACTGCATTTTATGTAGGGAACATGTTGACATGGATGGCGAGCATCTTTGGAAATGTTCTGCCCTCCAAGAAGCCCGCACTTCTTCACATTTCAAGACGCTCTCCACTCTTGGAGAAACTTCATTTCTTTATTTGACTACAAGACTTATTATGCTCGAAAGAGCTAACATAAGGACGTAATTTAAAAAAAAATAATAATTTCATTGCCAATTCAGAAGAAGGCAGGAAACAAGTATAGTGCATCATTGTTGGCCAAAAACTTGAATTAAAATTATACCTTTTAGAAATCAGCAATATATTGTTACAAATTTATAAATTATTATTGTATATGTCTTAAAATATTTCAGACAGATCGGAAATACTCACATTTTGGGCAAAAATCGCGGTATTTAGACGTGTTATACTTTAAAAGCGGATTTTCTAATGATTTGGTAACTTGGCGATGTTTTGGCGAGAAATAGATGCTTCTGAAAACATCCATCACCTAAGCTCTAGGACCAATATTTAGCGAGATAGCCTAGAAGTTTCCAGAACCTTAGCGAAATTAGTAGATTTCCCCGACAAGTCAGGTATAAATACCGCAGCCTGACATAGTTAATCAGTTTTATAAAGACAGTCGGTGAGTGAAGACGATTAGTCGTGACTGCTAGTCAAGAGAAGCTGTTACTTATTGTATTCGATGAATTGTAGCTGTATAATTCTGATTGTTACAGCTGCTATATTAGTGGATTTTTTTACGAATAAAAGTCTTGTGTTCATTGAATGGTTGCTTTATTCAACTCTCAATCCACACGAACCCTGAAGCTCGGTACAACTGGTGTCAGAAGTGGGGTTGAAGAATTGATGCAGCGTGTCACAAGAAAAATGGATATGGATTTAATGAAAAGTCTTCTCGAAAAATTAACGGAGCAGAAAGCTGGACAAGAGATTAAAACCGAGATGACGAAAGAGATAAAATCTGGACAGGAGGAGCTTAAAAATGAACTTAAGAAGGACATTGTAAGTGTTAAAGAAGAATTCTCCAACATCATTCAGGAGAAGATGAATGCATTAGAAGCTAAGGTAACTGCAGTTGAAACTAAGGTTTTGGATATCGAAGAAAACGTTGAAGAAGCATTAGACAATATGAATAAGGAGATTGAAATCTTGAAGAAACAGATGTTAAACAGACATGAGGAACCCAATGTGGTATTTATGCCTTCCCTAGCCACGATTAAACTCTCAACATTCGATGGAAAATCATCCTGGCAGGTATACAAGATCCAGTTTATGATGGTAGTGGATGGATGGAATCCCCCGGCCCAAGCTGTTCACGTAGCGGCTTCTTTAAGAGAAGACGCGGCCGACATCCTCGAGACGCTTCCGGAAGAGCAGAAGCACGATTTCCAAGCCCTATCGAGTGCGCTTGAGCTGCGGTTTGGAGAAAAGTGCACTAAAGAATATAGCAGATTACAGTTAAAGTCCCGCTATCAAAAAGCGGGTGAAAGTCTGCAAGAATTAGATGCCGATATTCAGCGACTTTCCCATTTAGCATTTTCGGATTGCCCAGCTGAGACACATCAAGATCTGGCTCTTCATCACTTCATCGATAGTGTGCGGGATCCGGAGATACAGAAAGCACTTAGACTCGCCGATGTCAAAGATATCGGATCTGCTCTAGTCTACGCACTTAAGATAGATGCTGCCCAGCAGGCCGCGCGTAAAGACCGACACTCAATCAGAGCCGTCTCTGCTACTGATACAGACTATGAACTAAGAAAACAAATTGAAAATCTGCGGCGAAAATTCCGTAGCTTAGAACTGAGTAAAGGTGGTAGAAACAGGAAAATTTAGTGTTGGACTTGCGGTGCAGTCGGACACGTCTGTAGAGACTGCCCGAAACCAAAAGATGGTGGAAACAGCACAGCAGGGAAACTAATATGTGGCCATCTCGTGGGGCGGAGATATCCAGAGAGTCAGAGACCCCACTTTAAATTGTTTCATATTTCTTTCGTAAGTGGCGGAGACAACGAACTTTTCGCTATGGGACGTCAACGAAGTTCCCTGTAGAATGATAATCGATACTGGAGCCAACGTAACCATCATTAGGACAGATCTGGCTCGCAAACTTGGTGAGAAACTCATCTGGACGCCGCCCTGCATTACCCTCCAAACTGTGACTGGTGATAGATAAGATTAAAGTGCATGGAAAAGTCAATCTAAACATTGCATTTGGTAATGCCGTGTACCATCATATGGCATATATCGCTGATATAAATGACGAATTTATTCTCGAACTGGATTTCATCAAAGAAAACCATTTCAGGTTAGATTTTAAAAATAATGAATAACACCCGTGTTCTGAAAACATAGCGATTGATTGAATATCCAGATTCTGACAATAGTGTTAAAGGAGTAATAGTGGCTTCTTCACTCGTCAACCTTTCACGAAATGTAATTCCGGTAAGAGTTGCTAATCTAAGCGACAAGGCAAAACAAATAAAAGAAGTGCTTGCGACTTTTACTCCAGTAACCTGTATTAACAGAAATTGTCAAGCCACACTATCTGAGCCTCCTGACACTCTAATTAATGAACTCCTTCAGGGCTTTGCAATGCACCTGCAACGTTTGAGCGCCTGATGGAGACAGTATTACGAGGGCTTTCCTACGAAACCTGTTTGGTATATTTGGACGATATCATCATTGTAGGGCACACATTCGAAGACCATCTAAGAAACATCCGAAAAGTGCTGGAAAAATTAAAAATGGCCAACCTGAAGCTGAATCCTTGCAAATGTAGTTTATTTCGACGTGAAGTAGGCTATCTGGGACACATTATTTCTGCTGAAGGTGTAAGAACAGATCCTGAAAAGATCTCTGCAGTTAAGGACTGGAGTCGTCTAGAAGATGTCCACTAATTAAGAAGATTTCTTGGACTATGCACGTATTACAGGAAATTTGTTAAGGGTTTTTCAAGTATTGCCAGACCCTTTTACAAGTTGACAGAAGTTAAACAGAGATTTCTATGGAGAGATGAATGTGAGAAAGATTTTAAACAACTGAAAGAGGCGTTGACATCTTCGCCCGTTCTTGCATATCCCCAGCCCGGAAAATTATTCATTTTAGACACAAATGCCAGCAACGAAAATATCGGAGCTGTTTTGTCGAAGGAAATTGGTGACAAAGAATATGCTATTGCTTATTGGAGTAAATGTTTGTCGAAATCGGAGCGAAATTATTGTACTACCAGGAAGGAATTGCTAGCAATCGTTAAAGCCATAGAACATTTCCACCATTATCTCTGGAAGAAAGTTCTTGCTTTGGACAGATCACGCATCCTTAACCTGGCTTTTAAATTTTAAAAATCCGGAAAGACTGGTAGCAAGATGGATTAAACGAACCCAGGAGTTTGACTCTGAAATACGTCATCGCAAAGGCACTCTTCATGGAAATGCTGATGCTTTATCAATAAGACCGTGTAATGGAAGCTGCCGATATTGTTCTAGAGTAGAGAAGAACTATCAATTAGTAAATCCTTCGGTACGCCAAGTTACTGTTTCACCGCCATCGAAACCAGACCCATGGAGTGATGAAAGACTTATAGAAGTCCAAAAAGAAGACCCAGATATAAATCCAATTTTTGAATTAAAAGAATCTTCCAGTATGAGACCAAGTTGGCAGGACATCTCCACCTACAGTCCTGCTGCGAAACAATATTGGGCTCTTTGGGACTCACTCCATATTAGAAATGGCGTGTTATACAGGAAATGGGAGTCCGATGATGAACGTAATTTCAAATGGCAGCTTGTTCTTCCAAAATCAAGAATTTCAGATGTTTTGAAAGAATTGCACAGTAACTTGCTTGGAGGCTACTTCGGAGTAATGAAGACTCTACAGAAAGTACGAGAACGCTTCTATTGTAGCAAAACTAGACAAGATGTAGAGAAATGGTGCCAATCTTTTGATGACTATACGGCACGTAAGGGACCAAAGAAACGTAGCCGAAGAAGGTTGCAGCGGTATAATGTAGGAGCACCTTTTGAGCGGATAGCATTAGACATTTTGGGTCCTTTACCACGATCTTCAAATGGCAATAAATACATCCTAGTTGTCATGGACTACTATACCAAGTGGCCTGAAGCGTTTTCAATCCCTGATCAAGAAGCAACTACCGTAGCCGAGGTTCTAATGCAGCATTTGGTTTCCAGATTCGGCGCAGCCTTACAAATTCATTCAGATCAAAGGACAAATTTCACCTCTGCTGTGTTTAAAGGAATGTGTCAAATTTTCGGAATAGACAAGACGCAGCCCACGCCATTACACCAGCAATCGGACGGCATGGTAGATAGGTTTAACCGAATCATCTTAAATAATCTCTTACTTATGGTTTCCAGAAATAAGCAAGATTGGGATTTGAAGCTACCGCTGTTTCTGCTTGCATATCGCAGTGATGTTCATGAGACTACCGAATATACTCCATCACAAATGCTCTTTGGTCGCGAACTTTGTCTCCCTTGTGATATTCAGTTTGGTCGTCCACCGGATACATCTTCATCGCCAGAGGAATACCTTCGAGACCCTCAGGCACGTCTTGAAGATGTCTATAACTTTGCTCGAGACCGAAAGAATGAAGACGAGGTATGACACAAGAGCGACAGGACACGAATTTCAGGAAGGTGATAAAGTTTGGTTGTGGAACCCGATTCGACGTAAAGGACTTTCTCCAAAGTTGCAAGCCAACTGGGAAGGTCCCTACACAGTCCTAAAAAGACTGAATGACGTCGTGGTTCGTATAAGGAAATCATTTTCTTGAAAACCAAAGGTAGTACATTATAATAGATTAGCTCTTTATCGTAATGTTAAGTAAAAATTAATATACCATTGTCTCTTTGTAAATAGTATAGATAATTTTAATATTTTCTATTTTTTTGTATTTTTAATTGTTTTTGTATGTAATGTGTTATGTGTCCTCTTAAAATGTAAATTCTTTTATATTAAATTTGGCCTTCTATTAGGAGATTGTACTGCCCGGGACGTGCAGTCCTTGAGAGGGGGGCAATGTTACAAATTTATAAATAATTATTGATTAGTCGTGACTGCTAGTCTAGAGAAGCTGTTCTCTGCCTGAGATATTTGAGACTTGTGATTGGAAGCTGTTACTTATTGTATTCGACGAATTGTAGCTGTATAATTCTGATTGTTACAGCTGGTATATCTAGTGGAATTTTTTACGAATAAAAGTCTTGTGTTCATTGAGTGGTTGCTTTATTCAACTCTCAATCCACACTAACCCCGAAGCTCGGTATAATATATATATATGTAAACAAAATTTTACATTAAAAATTTACATTAAGAATATTGCATAACATGTTATTTGCGATATAAAATAATGATAGTAATTCGGGATTGTGATTTGAAACAATTATGGTAAGGAAAATGTCTTCTCTGGACATTATAATGAATAAAGTACATTTATTTAATAGCTGTCTTTTTGCATAAATAAAAAGGAAAGAAAAATTATGCAATTAGTATTTTTTATTGATAATTTAATAATAAAGACATTATAAAAGCCGAAAACAACTATATCATTATAAAAGGTAATTGATAGAATCCAATGATTGAAAACAATTTCATGCTTATGTAAACATAAATAATTCTAACTCTATTTAATATTTTATTAATAAAAAATTAAACCTTTGAAAAATAATTCATTTAGAATTTTACACATGCCAATTATATCTATCCAATTATATATACTGATCTAATTATATATTGATAAACAATCTTTGCTTTTATTAAGACTATCTGCAAATTATGATTTCTTAGTTGTGAATTTAAAGTAAAAAAAGTAGGTATGTTATTTGAATATATATTAATATTATTTACATTTAAGTTTACCTAGACTGAAGTATGATTAACTGTTATAAATTTTTCAAGGTAGAGTAAAAAAAAAAATTCACAAGTTGCATTTTATAACATCCAAATTAACTCACTGCAAAAAATTTTTGGCATATGCTTTAATTAAAATTTTTTATTAAGTTCAAGAAATAGTGAATTCATCTACATATCACTTTTAAATACATGCAGGTATTCAATTTTCATTAGTCTTTTGCATTGATGTGCAAATGAGTGATCAATGACTCAATAGCTTGAAAACCACAATGTAATTTTAAAATCTTGTGTTAATTGAATCTTGCTATTTAAAAAGAAACAGTATTCATAGATATTCAGGAAATGATTTCCAAAAATCTTAAGTTATATTTTTAAATGATAAATATTTGTAAAAATTAATATTTATTTTTGTTTTAAATTACATTTAAAAATATGATTTCAAGAGTTTTAAATAAGTATCCAGTTTTTATTTCAAATTCTACATTATTTATAATAATGCATATTTTTATTTTTAAGAGATGTTTAGAAGGCTTGTTTTTAATTTGGTGTTTACAAAATGCAGAGTAAACAATCTTTTCAAATAAGAATATTTGAACAAATTTATGATAAAAAAAAAGAGCAAAATAAATATAATTATTACTTAAAGCTCCAATTTCAATACTTTTTTGCTCATCATTATTAAATCAAAAAATATTTTCTAACATGTTTTGAACTACTTGTATACACACAAACACGAATTCTGCTGTTTGTTTGCACATTGAAAGCTTTCTTTCTTAACTCATTATTAATTTTTACTTCCCTGAAACTATATATTCAATGTTAATTTAGCATTTTCCACCACTTAATCATAGAATTTTCAAACTCTTATAATCTACAAAATGTTCCTTTTTATTTAGACATTATCAAAATTCATTATTCAGAGTTTCAATTTTCTACATTAATAATTGTAGGAAACTATAATTATTCACATATATTTATTATTATGCATCAAAAAAAGGAAAGTTCTTTTCTAGGTCCCATAAATAATTTTAAATAGTAAAATTAACTTTATAAAGTATTAAAAATGACTATATTTTATAATAAGAATTTATTTCAGAAATTAATTTTTATTTTAACTAAGCTAATTAAACTTGTAAAATATAGAATTCCTAATTATAGAAATTTTGTCAATGAGAACAAATAAATGATTTTAATTCTCTAACAATCTGTTATTATTTTCACATTTTTTAATACGGAATATAAATTTATATTTGTGTGTATATGATCTTTCTCGTAATTTGTCATTAATTTAAGATTAATCAAAATCAAAAGTAACAAAAATAGGAAGTAGTAGGAATATAAATTGTAAAATTTAATGAGTATACATTCAGCCCAAGACTACAAAGCTTTATTAAAAATGAAATACGGATTAAACTAGATTGTAAAATGATTATAACATCACTTTATTTGCTTCCTTGTTTAGGTACCTATGGTACCACGAAAATTTTAATTCCTTTAAAATGCTTCTTTCACTGAAAATTACAACTATATGCATACTATGCAAAGTAATGACACAATACATACTTAAGTAGAAGTCTGTTATAATGAATTTAAATAGAAGTAGTAAAATTAATATATTTGATTTTTTATAATATTTTTTAGTATATTCACGAAACAAAAACTTGCCTAAATAATAAATTAAAAAATTTTGGTTTGAAGTAACCTAAAAGAAAATATTCATGATAAAATTCAATTTCAATAAAATAAAATGATAATTAAAATGTGTGAGGATAATCTGATTTATTCCTTTATATTGGTGCTTGAAAAAATACATATTTAACAGAGAAATGATTCATAATTTTTATTTTAACAAGAAATTAAGCATGCTGACATATTTTACAAGCAAATGACATAAAAATAACAAAATGTTCAATATCCTTGCAAAAGAAAATGTTTTTGAAAAAACCTCCTTAATTTTATTTTAATGCAATTATGAATAGCATCATGTCAGAAATATTAATTTTTAATTATTTATTATATGGTATTATAAATTATATTTTTCATAATGTTACAGATTTTACACATATAAGAAATAAAAAGATAAAAAAATACTTAAAAATCCACTCTTACAAAATATTTAACCAAAATTCCTGTAAATAATTTATCTGATAAAAAATGATGAAAATTTATGCCCATTTTGTCATGAGAATAAAAATAAGGAATAAAATGCTTTATTTTAATAACAGAAAATATTAAAAATAAACATTATTCATAAACTCATCATTACTCTTCAACATAATTATTTGTTCATATTACTATAAATATTAAGAACACATTTAAATTGTAAGCAAGAGCTTTATAATCAATTCATGCAATAAGTTATAACCTAAATTAACATATTGATTATATATTATAAAAAAAATTTTATTATTTAAGAAACAAAGTTAAATGTCAGAAATCAATATTGGAAATATAAAAAAGACATTCAATTTCATGCTAGCACTGAATTTATTACAATATCTACAACATTATAGAGAAAATAAATACCACATATTGAAAGCAGCATATATATCTTCATAATATACTACATTATTTAGTTCAAAATATTTTATGGATCATATTGAAGGTATTGTTCACTAAAAGTTTCCAATTCACTGTACAAATAATCAGCTTTATTCCTAAAATAAACAATCTAATTTAGTTTCTTAAAAAAAGAAAGTAAAAAATGCTGATTTTATTGGAAAAAAAAATATTTTGATAACATAATTTTTTTTTCCCATTTTCTTCATCAGTCAATTTTTAAAGTAATTGATTATATGTTGAAATTAGCACAATTAGTAAATTATTTTAAGTAAGATTTCTTTAAGCAATATTTCTAAATTTTTTGTTTTATACATATGGTTACACATTGCTATTAATAAAAAGATTTTTTACTAATCATTACATGTTAATTTAAGAAAATAACATTAAGCTTTTTATCAAGAAAGTTCAAATTCTATTTTAGATATTATGACATACATGCAGTTTCTTTTTGGATTAAGTTTATCAATGATAAGCTAAAAAAATTTTTTTTATTGTTTTATTCAAAGTTTGTTTTCTTGTTTTATTTAAAGTTCTAAAGATCTCTTTAATCTTGAAAATGTGACATAAAGTTCATCGATTAAAATTTTCTTTACTTCAAACATAAAATTATAATAGTTTCATTAGTATAAAATAAAGTGTTATATGCATCTATTAAAAATATGTAAGTGAAGATATTATTAATTTTAATTATTAATCTCGATATATTCATAATGTTCAAGTAGGAGAGCAATTTTTTTTAATTAATTTATTTTTTTTATTGGATTGGAACAAAATTTGTATTGTTATACCTGGCAATTATTATACAGACAAACATCTAAGACTTCAAAAAGAAGAAAATTTATACAAGAAGAAAATTTATAATTTGTAAGATGACTGATATTGCTTTCTGAACATATTCCAAGTACAGTCCATTGCTGAAAGATATGTTGACCTAGTAGACAATGTACAAATAAAAATAAATAAGCACTACTACTACAAACTAATGAGTGGAAAGAGCATTTAATAACGATTGATATCTCAGGAGACCACTGTGCTGCCACAAATGGTGCACTGGCAGAATGTCATATCTAACATTTTGATACAAGCTTTGCATTTAATCTCAATACACAAATTCAAAAGTTACCACCATTGAGTGAAAAGTGGAATTCATCACTAAAGAGACCTTACTCCAAACAAATACATCTAAATTGTAAGTGGCACTATTACAGAAATCACCAATGGTGGAATATTGGAATGTCGCAAACAATCACCGAATAGTTTTTTGGGGCTTAAACTAAACCTAAGCTAATCATTTTTCCATATTACATTTTGATATCATTGGGTATCAACAAACATCAAATTAACAGAATTAGTTCTAATGTAGTTGCCCTCCTCCTACCATTATTATTCAATTGTTTTGTAAGATTATTAATATCTATTAGTAGGTACTAATTTAAACAAGCCTGTATGATGATTTACTATTACTTATTTGAGTTAGTAACTTAAACAGCACACAACTATAATATGGTTTCATCTAATACCTAATGAATCTTCATATTTAACCTCTATGAAGCCTATGATATGAATAGCTTCAATATCTGACAGGTGCAATTCCATTAAATAAGGCAATTTTTTGTATCAGTTTCAGACTCAGACATCAATCCAGTTGTAAATGATAAATCATTAGCCCTTATAGATTCTGTCACATTTCCCAGAAATTACATGACAACATAATGCTCATTAGTACATATTATTTATCATGAGATGAATTACATTTGCATTCTAATTTTATGCTTACGGTTCAACTTTTTCTGATGGGTGCCTTTACTTAAAACTCAAGACATTTATTAAAGCGGTAATTATCAAGTTCAATATCAAATTAATAAAAAGATACCATTTCAATAAAAATTTTGAGGGATATGATTTTTAAAAGAATTGGTAGGAAACTTAACAATCTGTAATTGCACCTTAAAAAAATATTTTAACAACTAATTCTTTTACAATAATATTCAGAAAAATAAATTAAAAAGGACATAAAACTGAAGAATTTTAGATGATGGCATCACCAGTATAAGGTATATAGTCATTATAAATTTACATATATATACAGTTGCTGTCGTTACTTATGACACTTAGAGAAGTCAGTAGGGTGTGTCCTCTGTTTAATTAGAACATCACGGAGAAAATATAACTTTGCCCTAATATAGACGTTAAGAATATTATAGATGATACCACCAGAGGATCCACTCCCTCAATTTTGACAGTGATTTGAAAGGGGGAGGTAAATTTTCTCCAGACCATTACACCCATGGTAACTGCTCAGTGATGAACCACAGGACGTTCAATTCCACAGATATAACAAGCACATATACTGCATGCACTCAGTGGATCTTTAGTGGCATTGGGAATTAAATCCCGGTCTTTTGTCCAGAAGGTCAATGCCATAACCACTAGACTACAATTACCATATGCACTTCTGTCCATAAATTAAAAATAATGCAAGTTTAGGCAAAAAAAGAGACAGAAGCAAAACAAATATGACTTATTTGTAAAGTCTATTTATTAAACAAAAGGAAAAGAGCAAAAAAGATACTATATGATTGACATTATTAATAAAAACAGCGATTTTTACTCCCTGCAGCAAATTTCAAAAATGATCCTATATACAAAAGCCAATATAACATGGTTGGTATGATGGTTAATATATAGTATACACCCCAGACAATGCAATACAAGTCATACAATGCCTAAGCATGCTGAGTATCAAATTATCGATCTCATCTTGGAGAATATTACACCACTAATCAAGCAATGTTTTCTGAAGTTCCTGTAGACATACAGGAAGAGTTGATGGGCTGCTATTCATCAGTCAAGGATGTCCCACACAGGCTCTATTGGATTCAAGACTGGTGAGTATGCTGGCCAGTCCATACCAGTGATATCCTAAGATTGAAGGCATGCACCTACAATGTTTACACACTGAGGACGTGTTTGTCACCTATAAACAGAAGTTCTGCACCCATGGCGCCTTGAAACAAACATACATGTTGTTCCAGAATAACGTCCTAATAGACGTGGCCTGTCATGGTTACATTCTGAACATGCATTTTAGTTCAGGAATCCAGAATAATTCTTCCCCAAACCAGCAATCCTGCACCACGGTTACAGTGTATTTTAATGATATTCTCTTGGTGGTAATGGGTACCTGGCGCTCTCCATAAGAAAGTCCAATGAGAATCACACTGAAAGATAAACCTGGACTCATTGGAAAACATCACACAAGACCACTGTTGTGATTTCCACAATGCAGGTTCTCTACTACAGGCTAACCGCAGATGACAGTGAGTTGTGGTAAGTGGAACACATCTGACAGACTACGAGCATATAGACCAATGTGCCCTAAACGTTTGTACACTGTCTGCCTTGAAACTACCGTACCAGTAGCTGCAGAGAGCAGACAAGACAGGTCTGATGCTGTGCTCCATCTGTTTCTTTTGATAAATGCAAAATACAGGTCCTCATTAGACATTGTAACTTGGAAGCGACCTGTGCAGTAACGTCTACTCCCATTACCATAATTTTGGAGCCATTGCCAAAGCCTGGAGATGACACTGGGTAATTCCAAATTCCTCAGATACTTCAAGTTGGGTACGTACACATTCCAGGTGGCCAATAATGCTACCATGTAAAACATCATCCAAATGCTTCCTTTGTGCCATAACTTTGTGGTTATTGCACTGAAAGGCTTTTAAAGCACCTGTTACTTCTTTGCAACCATTCCTCATATACCCCTCTCTTACACCCTTGTCATTGTAACACACTATAAGCACCATCTAGTGGATTTTTGTAATTTGCATATTATTCTTCAAGATGTGTGAGATAATTCTACATGTGAAATTTTTATTTTAGAGTGATTCTGAATTATTCTGAATTTATGAACATGAGTGTGTGTATGTATGTGTGTGTTTATATATATATATATATATATATATATATATATATATATATATATATATATATATATATATATATATAACATATTTATTGTTGTCATATATGGTAGAATAAAACCAGAAGATTTATGTTGTTAAGTTTAGGTGTGTATGTTTATTTGTTTCTACAACTTTTCTGCAGAAAACAAATCAATTTTTAAATTTAATATAAATTGCATAGAGATAAAAAATTTTTCATTTAGTCACTATTTAATTTTTGACATGCACAATAAATATAAAGTTAAATTTTAAAACAATATATGAACATAACAGATTTATTAATTATGTATTTTTTATAAGTGTTTTATTTTATCTACAGCAAATTTTATATTAAATGTTTTGATTAATTTTACTCTAATTCAAATTAAATCATTCTATAATATTTATAACATGGATCCATTTTTTAAGTGATATAAAAAATTTTATGCAATCAAGATTTTTAACTGATATAAAAAATTGACATGACAGCAAATTCTAAAAGGCTCACTAAAAATTACAATTATATAACCATGTAAAGAGATCTATTTCTCAAAAGATTACTATAGTAAATATAGCAACTATCCACTGTTTTTTTGTTATGTTGGTAAATATACTAAAAATAAATGAAAGCAATTTTTGAATCTATAAAAAATTGATAACACAAATGTTCCAACTAGATAAAGCTAAGCTTGGTTAATTTGCTATTTCAGACATATTTTTGCAAGTATAGTATTTGAACATGAAGAGTTAGCTAATTTGCCACTCAACAATTATTATTTGACAATCAGATAGAAATCTACAAATTAAAATTAAAAATCAGTACAACAATCCATACAAAGGTGAGATTTGTGAACCCACTAACTGTGGTACCAAACAACCAGAGCACTAACTACTCTGGCATCAATTGCTAACAATCCATCCTATATGAGTTTTGAAATCTTAAATTATAGAAGATCAAAGCATAAGCCATTAAGCTACAAGAGAGATAAGAAACTAGGATTATTCTTTATTGAAGATATCCAACAGTATATTAATTCCCATCAAAAATACATTTGTATAGTTTAAAAAATTAATAATTCCATCTCATCTAAACATGCTTTCTAACGATTTTCCATTTCAAAAACAACAAAATTCTTAATGATTTTTTTTTATAAAAAAAACAACTTGTATTCATGAATGTTGTTCTGAATACACCTAAAGCCTGGCGAAAATTCTGGAAAGAATTAAAATGCAGAAATAAAACTCTCATGCATTTTATAACTTTTAATGACTAATAAATATTTATTTAAAAGTAACAGAAGAATTTGCACTAAAGCAAATAAGGAAACAAACAATAATATTAACCAAAAAACATTTATATAAACCAAAAAATTTTACAAAATAGAAGAAAATTATTCTCTTGCAAGACTTCAAGAGTGCTGAATGCTTCCCATTTTCATATAACCAGAACTGACAGAAATATGTTAATTGGATTAACATTTTAAAGAAATTCATGATTTTGACCAATAGCTGATATTTTATAATTTAATTGATTTGGTGTATCTCAAACAAAAAGTTTATGTTCCAAAAAATTTAAGTTATTAAGTACAAGATTAAATTAAATGCTATAAAATTATGTACAGGATATTTTTAATTAAATTTTCAACTAGTTTGCAATTCATAAACTTTTTATAATAAACATTTTTCTCTAACATGCATTTTATTATAAGCAAAATTAAACTCAAATAAATTGTAAATAAGATATTTTTTACAAACTGCTCTGCAATTTACATGGTTTTGGTCCTTTTTATTATAAAAAGTGATTTTGTATATTGATGGATAAATAAGTTATTGAACATTTGTTGGCTAAATTATAAAATTAATATTTAAAATTAAATTTAAAGATAATCATAAAATCTAACATAATTTAACATTAAAAAAATTAATCTTTTAATGTACCTTTCTTTCAATAAAATTAATAATGAACTGAGGGCTTTTGAATTGTTTTTGAAAATAAACTAAAAAATTTTCTTCATTATAAAAATAATGCATTAATTTACTTACAGTAATTCAGCTCTGCAAACATCATAAGCAGCAAAAATTAAAAAATTTATGTGTGTGTGTGTATCAAGTTTACAACACACTTAGTATGTAAATCTTGATATGCAACAAATATTAAAGCTTACTCACCTTAAAGTTCGGGATGCAACACTAGATTCATCTAATTTTTGAGTATCATGATCTAACAGCCCAATTTCATTTTGCATGTCAGAAATAACATCATCAACTAAATGGCATAGTCGAGCAAAAGTACTGGATAATTCTCTGCATTTAAAAAGTAAATAGTGTTGGAGAAGGTAAATCACAAATTAGAGATGGCAAAAAATTCAATAATTGTTATGTAAATGAAATTGTACATAGCTTTTTTAAAGCTCAAAGATTTGTTTGAAAGCATAGAAAATGTTAATGAAACTAAATATATTTAATATAATATTCTCTGAATTGCATTATAATGAATATATTTATTGTAATATATTATAGATATATTTATTTATAAATGTTTTATATGATTTCACAAATTTTAATCCTATAAAAAATAAAGTTTGTGAAAGGAATATATTAAGCAAAAGTATTAATTTATAGGAAGGAAGAAATGTAGTACAAAAATAATTTTTTAAAACAAATTTGCTGGATTAAAATAGTTGATAAATTTTTAAAGCTAATTCACACCAGTTGAATAAATCCTTTAATGAGATATCAATGTAGTAATAAAATAAAAAACAATAATGCATTATAATATATATCTTATAAAATAATTGATTTTTTTATATAATTTTAAATGCTTAAAATTAATATACTCTATAATAAAAGATCATAAAATCCTAAGAATATATTTTTTCAAATTATATGACAATAATTTTTTATTCAGCTTTTTATTCGAAAGTGGAAAAATAAATAACACACCTGAAACAATTTCTCATATGTTTTTTATGAGTATTAAAAATGAGTATTCATGTTTATTTGAAATAACTCTAAGAAGTTATTATAAAATGAGTTCCTTTAAAATACTTAAAACTTATTTTTTAAATTTAATAATTGACTTTATTTGGATTTTATATTTAAGTATAAATCTTGCCATTAGAAAAATTAAAAAAATTTGTATATATAAAGAAACCTGCATATTTTTTTCAAAATTAAAGTTCTATTAAGTTATTCACTATAATTATTAGTATTAAAGAAACTTACTGCTGAACTTGATGACTACAGTTTGCACTAGTAAGATCTACAATAAGCCTCAACTTTCTAGTTGTATGATTAACATACTGCTTTTTAAATGCTCTCTCCTTAGCTTTATTTGTCCATGTCAGTCTTTCATATGCATACAGTAATCCATAGATGCCAAAAGTTGCAAGGATGACACGCCAACCAACTGTTTTAATTAACTAAATATAAAAAGAAACAATGTAGCTAAAAATATTTGGAAAGCATTTGATGAAACAATGTTGAGCACTTACAAATCCACCAACTGCTAAAATTCCAACAGCTGTCTGGGATGTGGGTGAAGAAAATGCCAGCTTTTGGAGCAGAAGGAGGTATTCTGGTGAAGGAGTAGCGATTCTCACTTCATTGCTTGGAGTTTGTGGTGTGCTAGGTACTGGCCAAGGAACCTTTAAATTAAAATATATATATAGTCAAGTTTTGTATAATTTTAAATCAATTATTGACATTAGATTAAATTATTTTAATTAAAGATATAAAAATCATAACATTAATAGATTTCACATGAGACTATTCAATATAATTTGAACAGAATTTTGTTTAAAAAATGCAGCTGATACTAGCAATATAGAGTAGAGTAAACACATTTTATTCAATCTCCTCTTTCATACTGCCAAGCGTACTACATATATTATGGAAAAAATATTTTTATATAGATTAAAACATTTTCCTGAGATTAAAGTAAGTATATATTTTAGTAATAAAAAACAAAGAAACACATGACAATTATTGTAACTAACTTATTTATCTTCTATTTTACTCAATGAAATTAAATTCATAAAATTAAAGAACAGTCAAACATGAAAATTACAAAAAATTTGGCAAACATATTTCATTAAAAGAGATTGCAATTTATTAAAACAAATATTTTTCCAAATCAGTATTATAAAATTGTATAAATTAATCTTATTTATTAAGCAGTATATAAAAATATTTAACTTACTGATTCAACTGACTTTCCAAGAACCTTTTTAGACTTATTTGGGCCGAGAAAACATTTAATTATGTTTACTAACCCAAACGAAAATCTAAATTCTAAGTCTTCCTGAAAGTCAGAACACAAACTATCACAGTTGAGACGATAAAGAACTTCAAAACTATGCCTGGGCAAAACATTCACCATTTTGGGGCGATGCTCTGGAGGTATTAGAGAAGACATGCGATCTGACAAAGCAAATACAGTAATTAATATCAAAGGAGTTACAACATAATAATAATAAAAGTAAATAAGAGCAGAAAATACAATATTTAGATCAGAAATTTCTGATGATAATAACTATAAAATATTTTGGAATATCCGGTATAAAGTGTCCAGATAAGTTGTTCACATGAGATCAGCCTGTAATTATTGATTTTTAACCTTGGCATTTGATGATAAACAATATGAATATATATTACCATACATGGTTTTGGAAGTCTTTATCACAAACAATGCAATAAATTTTATGTTTATCAATTTTTTTAACACATACATAAATCCTAACATTAATGGAAAATAAGCCTTAACAGAAGCTTTATTAAGTTGTGTGAGAATTATTATTAAGTTGCACAAGTGGTAGTTTCAATTTAATCTCTACTATTTACATCTGTTATTGCATTTGCACTAAATTCTATTTCTTTAAAAAATTTATAAATTTTATTGACGATTCTTATTTTTATTCTAAAAGAAATATTTATTTTATGAAAAAAATGTTAATAGAAATCAGCTCCAAAATGTTACAGTATAAAAGTGGGTATTCATGAAGTTACACATGGAAAACATGAAATTTTACAATATTTTGTGTTAAATGATTAATAATTTCATGTTAAATAATTGATTCCAAAATTATTCATACCATTTTTTATATTACTTTATTTTCCCATTCCATAAAGTTATTAATAAAAAAATCTACAACTTCATGAATATTTTAAGCATACAAGACATGCAAAATCTTATCAAAAGAATTTGCGTTTCAGTTTTGCTATTTAAAGGCTAAAAATACTTTGGGAAGTTTAAGAGAAGAAATTATTATTAATTTAATATATAGAACATGCTTAATATATAGAAAAAAAATGCAAAAGATTATCAAAAAAGTACTTGAATAATAAATTTTTCATGAAGTTTTATCAGAAATTAATTAAATTCAAGAATATTTCTAAATTTTGTTAAATCAATTTTCATTTAAATGGTATTGAAATATAGAATTATTCAGAAAGAAAAACATTGCTTCAAATAAATTAATTTTTATAGTACGAAATTTTTTTAGTCTTTTCATTTACTTCTAATAAGAACAAGTTTACAGCAAGGAATTGAACACATACCTATCATATCTTTTTGTGAGCTTTCCACTAACATTTGAATCTGACTAGACAATCTTCCCCTAAGGTTACTTCCCAATCCTTGTTCCACATGACTATTGAGTTCCTAAATTGAAAAATATTTTTATATATAGAAATCAATTAATACACACATAAAGTGAAATGGTTTAAAATATGAAATTTTTTATTAACTAATAAATAATAATTTTCTAATAAAAAAGATTAACATATAAAAGGTAAGTAAGAAAGTTAGATCAGTACACACAGAAAGCATATACATGAATATGTTAAGTATACGATAATATACATGAATATGTGAAGTGTTTTTAATGTTGGAATAATTCAAAATTATCTTCTAACACTTTATAAAAGAAGTTACAAATTTATAAAATATTCATTTTTCAAAAATATTTTTGTTTATTCAGAAATACTTGATATTTATTTATTTAGAAGGATAAGGCTAAATATAAATCCCTTGTATATTTACAATTTAAGATAAACAATCACAAACTATAACATTAAAGACAAATAATAAAATTTCAATTTCAATGTCCAGGAAGAATTTTACCTTTTTAAAAAATTAATGTAACAGAATTATTTTAATAGTGGAAAAAAATGAAATATTTTTAAAATCAAGAGTACAGAATGGACTAAAGAGCAAAACATCTTATTAAAACAGATGTTGGAAAAATAACTCTAATGAATAAAGACAAAAACAAAGAAAATATAATGAAAATTTCAAGATTCTATAAATAGAATATTTTAACACTAAAAGACCATAATTTATTTTCAGAAAAATAACATTAAAAAAAAAATTTAATATTCCAAATACTAGTTTGTTAAAATATTGATATTTATTAAATTTTTAGTGTGCAACCCAAATGACTGGTAAAAGCACTGTTTAAAAATATTACACATAATTCCTGTTTTTATTAAAAATATCTATGTAAAATTTTTGAAAATTTAATACTTTTGTAATCAACAAAACTGAAACAAAATTCTCATGTATGTACAACTTTGCCATTTTTCCAAGTTTTACAAGACCTTAACATTATTTTTCATAGAATTTAACAAAATTTTCAGTTATTTAAGTGTGTAAAAGAAAACAAATTTAAATTAAAAACATTAGTGTTAAGTTTATAAAATACATGTAAATAGAAATAATTAATATATTACTAAAACAACTTAATGTTGCTGAAGATTTATATATCAAAAAATATAATCAAATGAAAAAAATTATTAAAAAAAAATCAAATTCTTAAAATTTTCTAGAAATTACAGTTAAAATAAAAAAATAAAGTTAATATACTGCAAAAATTTACAAGAAAAACTTTAAAAATATGTTTATTTAAAGAAAATTACAAAAGCATATAAAGCAGTCAACAATTATGGACTTACAATTGTCATTACCAATCAGTACTAATTTTACAAGATCACAGCTTACAGATACATTCTGTAAATAAATGTGGACCAAAAATCTTCAATCATGAAAATTTAAAATTTCTTTAATATATATGACTATCAGCATTTAACTTTAATTTAAATAAATTTTATTTCAAATGTAATATTGATTTTTTGTTTGGCTTATTAATTTATGATCAAATTTTGCACACAAGAAATAATTCAACTGCAACCTACATTTAAAGTGGATACTGAACCACTATAAACACGGATGATTGAGATTAAAACTGAGCTTAGAGTGTTGAATTTCAGATCAAACACAATCTGTTCAATTATATCAGCATATAGAGTAAATGACTTTAAACATTTTTCTGAAATAATATATGGAAATATTTTACGCCTTTTACACATTTTTACATTACATTCACTTTGAAAATAAAAAATATGGTCTTTTTAATTGTTCACAGGAAGGATCAGAAATTACGAGATTATTTATTTTGCAAGAAAATCTTAAATTACTCTCATGAAAAATTAGCAATATTGTCAGTAACATATAAATATAACATAATCAAAATTCTAATACATAAATATAATCACAATTTTAATACATATAAATATAATCACAATTTTAATAGATGCAAATTCAATTAGAATTTAAAATGCTTAATTAATATGCATTTTTTCACTCAAATATTAGATAAAAATGTTTTTCGTTCAGTACTAAATATAAAAAAATTCTTGCATTTCATTTACAGCTAAATAAATGAGAAAGTGATTCCATTATTTTAAAAATGATTGTAAAACCAAAAATTCAAAATTATGCAACAAATATTAGTTCATTAATATGAAATTAATTGGAACAAATCAAAAGCCAAGGTTATAATACAAATTTCATTTAAAATATCAAAATAGATAATGTAACCTAAATTGTATCCATGGCGAGCAAAATTTTACTGATTTGAATAGTATATATTTTGTCCAAATAAAATTAAAATGTAATGTAAATTCTTATAATATATAAAAAAAAAACTATGCAGTTGAAAATAAAATTACTTTATACATATACATTGCAATTTTCATTAAAGAATTAAAGATAATATATTAATGGACAAACAGCAATAATTAATGCCTGAAATCAGATTTAATTTCAAACAAATGTTCAAAATGACCAATATATGAAAATCAAACAAAATTTTTCCCCTAAGATTTTAAATTGAATAAAAAAATAAATACATAAAAATTTCCAGGAAAAAAAAAATTGTTTTATGTAAATTACCAAGAAATTCTATAAACAAGATATTAAACAAAATACATACGAGGAATGTATGCATCTAAATTTCCTAAACTACAAAAAAAATTATAAAATTTCTCAATTATAATTTTCTGTAATATTTGAATAATCTGATTAGTACATGTAACTATTTAAAACTGAGCACAAATAATTAGAAAGTATTGAACCCTGAAGGGGAAAAAACTGACAAAATATTTACTTTTTTATAAACACTAAGAACAAGGCTATCAGAATGAAAAGGTCTTTCAAATTCATCCACGTGAACACTTAGCCTGCGAATTTCTTCACTTAAAGCTCCAGCCACTTTTTGTTCAACAGTTTCAACAATGTGACATATTTCATGCTTAACTTCTTCAGTAAGGATATTAAGCTGTTGTTGAGTAAATTCCAATCGATCATATTGCTCTTTCCTTAAATGTAATTTCTGGGACCTGATAAAAAAAGTAACAATGAGTATGCATTCCTCAACTTTTAAAGTATAAATTAAATTAAGCATCTTGATTAAAAATTTATCAATAATATAACCAGTCATAAGATTCTGCAAAATTTGCAGTATTCTAAAAGCTAATATTGGCTAGCAAAAGAATTAATTATAGAAAATTAATAAAAATATAGCAAAACATGCACAAACTCTTCTGTTTGATTTTTTTTTTTTTTTGACTTTAATGTATATGAATATTTAATATACATTAAAGTCAAAAGGAAAGTAGATTTATATTATTTCAAATTTACAATGATAATTAAATTTCCAATTAATATAGTTAAAAAATGAAATCACTTTAATTAAACTATTTTAGATTATTTTGTTAATAAAATTATGCTACCTTTGTGAAAATGGATTATGCATTAAGTAATTATGTTTATTATATGTATTTTCCCACAACTGAAAGAAAGTTAAGCCACCTAACTGAAAACAAATTTAAGTATAACATGCAGATAGAAAGTCTGAAAAATAACATTTTATTGTTGCAAATGTGAAAATACTTTGAAGAAAACACATTGAACACACAGCAGCTAATTAACAGTTTTGAAACATTAAATAAAATTGCTAATGGCCATTAATAATGAAATAGCACCAAATGCATAAAAAAAAATCACTTTTAATTCCTAAACACAATATTTAATATTTTCAACTACATGACAAGTTATTATTTCCTGAATTTGGCATGGTAATGTTTTAAATTTGATAACTGACTTTAAACTCAACATTTTAAGATAATAATTTTTTTGTTCTTTCTTATATGGCATTTGATTTCTCACCTTGATAATGTTATTACTACCAGCATTAAAAGTAAATGCAAATAAAGAAAGTTTCGATAGAAGTGTTAAGTTTATTACGTTCAAAACATACCATCTAGTTGGACACAAATTACTCTAAAGACATATAACATTAAATGAAGCAGAAAATAATATGAATGCATACACTACAATAATATTAGTTCTATTTGTATTGAGCAAAGAATATATATATATATATATATATATATATATATATATATATATATATATATATATATATATATTATATTGTAAATAATCACTTATGCTCCAATTCTCTCTAAAAAGTTTGAAAATTGAAAATATTCTTTAAGCTAGTCTTTAATTTGAATTTTTGTTTTTATAGCTTAATATGTAAAAATACTTAGAGCCTCATTAAAAACTTATTTTACTGAGAAAATATTAAATTAATACAGTAGACCCAATCAAAATTTTCACTACATTGATAAATCTGTCTCCCTCTCTAACACACACATTTTATTTTGCTACAATACCATCTTGATGAATTTTCATAAATCACATTATCAATGTTAGGTTTACTTAATATTAATGGCTATCAAGCTATAATTAAAAATTTCTTTTACATTTAAATGGATATCTAAATATATCCATTCACATTTTTACTGACAAAAATTTAAATGATTTAAATTTGACAGAAGGTGGAGACATTTCAAAATGTGTATATTATTACTTTAACTGAATAATTCATGATGAGATTAGTGAGCACATTGAAAGTATTCTCTAACACAATGTCTGATTGTATTTATTCCACAAAGGTTCTAACTAGGCTTCATAATAATGAAATAGGATCATTTGGATTCTTAAGGCTTCAATAAAAAATTTTCAAAATACAACTCAAAATATTCAACAATTAAGAAAGATTGGCATAAAATTATATTGAATATAACACTTGGAAAATTAGAGTGATCATAATTTTATCAAACACGGGCAAGCTTTTGACTTTTTTAATTCTAAAATCTTATTCAGGTTGAATAAAATTGCTTAGAAAAATCACAAAAGAAATTGCATGAATATTTCACTAAATAATCACATTTTATTAAAAAAAATTTCATAGCCGGCAAGAAAAGAATGCACAATACTAACAAATTATACAATTTATAAATTCTTAAATTTTATTACAAATATATATATTTGAAATGAGTAAAAATTTTGATATTTCTCACCTCAAATGCGTAGCCTGTTCATAAACACCATCTAAAAGTTTACGCAAATCTGATGTAATACTCTTGCCTCTTTGTGTATGTTGTTCAAATTTAGTTTTTACAGCAGACTTTGAGAGGCATTCCTGAAAACAAAGCAACAAAATAAATATGTATAGAAACACAGTAATTGTAAAATAAAAGAAAAAACTTCAATATTTAAAAAAGATACTGCAATTAACTGTGCTACTTTATAAAACTAAGTAATTTTAGCATACATTAAATGCTAGAAATAATGTAGATAATTTAAATATAATTTTAACAATTAAAGAGAAAATATTTTAATTCATTTAAAATAAATGTGTGCATTTTATACTGGTTTCTAATGATTTTTTATGTAGTCATACTAAATTTTATGTTAAATATAATAAAATGTCTCATCAATATTGTTCTATGTTTTATCATTTAATAAGTAAATAAGCATTATTCCTATGCATATGCTATCATTAAACCAAGCATTCTTTTAATCTACTTACAATTCTTAAGAAAATTAAATACATTTTTAAAATAATTACAAGCAAAATAAGTATAATATTTAAAATTAATAAACTATGTCACTTAAAAAAAGCAATTAAATACAATAAGAAATATTTACTTCAAATTTTCTTTCAAATTCTTGGAATTCAAAATAGCGAGCTTGGAAACCTTCAGCAAGTGCCCCAGCTAATAGAAGTTAAATTTAAACATTTATTCTTTGTCATAAATAATATCTAATAAAAATATGAACAATAAATGAAATATATAAAATTTACCATGAAGAGGTTGACCCTGTTGTTGTTTTAATCGGGCTTGTAAAACTTCTTTAGCCGAAACAAAAAATACTCGATTCTCTGCTTGTGAGCGATTAGCTACTTTGAGTTCATCGACAAGAAAGCTCACACTTCGATCCATATGTTGTTTGCGAACCTTTACATAAAATACAGCAAATTATTAAATAAAAATAATTAACTTAGTTTTCACACATCATTTAAAAAATACTACACAGTATTTTTCAAATGATATGTGAAACATACAGTTTTAGCTTCCATTTTGTATTCAAACTATTTTTAATAATATAAATTTTTATATATAAAAAACTATTTTTCAAACAAAATATTGTTCATTGTCTTTATTATTTTAAAGCAAATATAATATAAGTAGTATTAAATAATATGGTACTTAAATATAAAATATTAAAAATTGTGTAAATCGTGAAACACTTAACAAAAAATGAATTTATATATAATAAAAATAATGTATTCTACATTAAAAAATTAAATTTAAAGTACTATTAAAAAATTATAACATTTTAAAAATAATATTTTTCAAATACATTTTTAAAAATATTACAATTTGTTAATATACTATATAATATTAAGTGTTTTAATGTGGAAAAGAAGTTTAATTAATAAACATTTTTATATTCTATAATACATACTTCACAAAAAATATATATTTCACATAAATTCTATAGGAAATGAAACATTGAAGAATAATTAAAAGAAGTGTTGAGAAATTCAACATTCATAACAAAATTAAATTCAAGACAGACTTTCAAGATTTTAAAACTAAGGTTAATTAGTTTGGGGTTTGATTTAATGGCACAAGGTCCAGATAAGGACAAGCTGCACCAATCACAAGATATTATACATAAATTTTTTTTAACTCATTAAAAAAATAAAATAGAAATATACTTAAAATGTACATTAAAAGTCTCTAAACATACAATATGCACATGTATAAAATTAATAACTTGAAATTTAAATAAAATATTTCTAAATCAGATAAAATTCATAAATCCTATGTCTTTTAAAAACACAAATAGATTGCAATGGGATGGTTCCCCAAGCAGGTCTTCTAATGTTAAAATATTACTATTAAAATATCTAAAATGTTGATGGTTAAAATCTGGACACACAATTAAAATATGATATACTGTGAATGATTCATCACACTTTTCCCACCATGGTTGGAGATCACTTAGGATCAAATGTTTGCGGGTGAAACACGTGTGCCCAATTCAAAGGCGAGTCAGTCTGACGTCTGCACTTCATAAAACAGATAATGGAATTATGTATGAAAAGATGGAATGGAGTTCGTTGCTGACTTGCAGGTTCCAGGATTCCTGCCAAAGAGAATATATGAAATGTTTGAATCCTTTTCTCATGTCGATTGATGGTATTGAAGACAAAATGGAAGTAGATGCAGACTTAGGAGCAGCATCAGCTTTTTCATTGCCATCTATTCCTATGTGGCTTGGTATTTCACAAAACAGTATCTCAAATCCCTTGTTAGCAGCAGAATCAATTAATTTGAATATCTTAGATACAACTGGATGGCAATTATAGTTGTTATTCTTCGAAGCTTCTAATACACTCTTACTGTCAGTGTACACACAGAATTTGCGTTCATTTTTAGTTTTTACCAGCTGAAGTGCTTGGTTTATAGCAGTAGCCTCAACAGTGAAGATGGAGCAGGATTTGTGAAGGCTATAACTGTAAGTGGTATCATCAAGATAAACTCAACAGCCAACTGATCCTGGACATTTGGATCCATCCGTGAATACCGGAGTGTATATAGTATACTGACAATGATGGAATGAATAAAGCTGTTGAAGAATAGCAGTATTTATGTTTTTAAAACTAAGATTTAGATCAAAGATGATTTTGGGGCATTATTAACTGAGCTACTACAAAATATACAGTTCAAACTAAACAAGTTCCGATGTAAATTATTAACAAATATTCTCTAAAATTATAGCATAATATTTGAATTAAAACAGTTTTTAAGCACTATATATTTTAAGCACATGTAAAATACATACACAGGGGTAGGAGTACAGAAATTTTTTTTCAGGACACTATTTTCAAGAAATATCAGGACATTTTTCAGGACATGTTTTAATAATTAAACAAAACCAATGTTACTTTTACATATTAATTTCTGTTTTATGCATAAAACACATTTTAGAAAAGAATAAACTATTTAATAAATTCTGAGTTTTTTAATTTTTAATACAACTATATGAAAAATGATACAGAAATTTAAACTTTCTATACTGAACATTTTTTGAAAATTAATAAGTTACATGATAAATGCTTTAAATTAACAATTAATTTATGTATAATTGAATAATGTTCATTTTGAACTGAATGCATTAGCATTTAATTCCGATAATTTAATACTGCACTTTTTTAACATATCATTCACAGATGCAATCTCTGCATTAGCAGCAGACAGCATCATTTGTCCAACTTTCACATCACTCATATTATCATCACTGATAGCACATGCTATTTTTTTAGTTGCATCATCCAAAAGTTTTTGAGCTACTCACTGATTGTCAAGCAAATTTTTCTTTTCTTTCTCAAGTTCATTAATTTTTTCTAATAGCTGCGATTGTTTAAACTTTTTTCACAAGTAGCTTCTACATCTTCCTCATCCTTTCTTTTCTTCTAATTGTGTTACATCTTTTGATTTTTCCATATATGATGCATATTCTGCATGAGATTTCTGAATATAATGCATCATTTTTTTGGTATATGAAATGGAGGAAACAGAATTGCCATGCATTCGAATAACATAATGACAAATCCGTAAACTTTGAACTGTTAATTCCGATAAAGAAGCTTTCTCCTTTGTCACAAGAGAATTGTTAGCTGAAAAACCTCTTTCTGGTTGGGAATTTACATTCAATAATGACAAGCATGCTTTAACCACTCTAGAAAGAGTAGGATATTTTATATAACCACCAGCATCTTTTATATTGAAAACTGCATTCCAATATTTACAGATATTTTGATTATTATCATAATCATTTACAATCAAAGTCACATCTTCACACATGTAAAGAATCCACTCTTCATTCATCTTATCAATATTTGAAGTTTTATTCACATGAGGAATATGTTGAATTAATCTGCTAAATGAACTCCTAGACTCTTCCTTTTTTCTATTATAAGTAGACAAACACTAGAGATCTGTGAGTAAAGGATTTGTTATAGGAAGTTTTTGAAGCAAATGCTTTGAAGTTGCTATGTAGCAGCTTCTGACACTTTGTAGAAATGTTGTTTTATCAGTAAGCTCTTCCAGTATTGCTGTTGCACCATGACCTATTTCAATCTTGTTTAAATTTAGCCAATTTTTTCCTGAATCAACATTAATTTGTAGCAACTTTACTCCATTTTTTTTCACAGATTTCTTTTGGGTTTAAAAATTTAAACATAATACTGCGAACAAGTTCATTTAACTTACTGTATATCACATGTACTAAAGGTTCAAATTTTTGCATTAGAAGTAAATATGGTTCAAAAGTTTTACAAAAAAAATGAAACAAAATGCAGATATGCCAGAGTCTTAGGATCTTTGAAATGTTTTATAATCCAAAGATGTCTATCAGAAAGAGGAGATTTTGACTCTAGGTACTTTAACAATAAAATATTCCTTTAGAACATCATATTGCTCAACAATTCTCTCACAAACTGAGCCCAAAGTTAACCAACGGCTCTCAACATGATGAAGGAAACTATGTCTAGCTAAAGTTTCTTTTAGTATTTCTAACTGTAAAGAATGATAATCTTCCCTTCTTGCAGGAGATAGTTTGAAAAATTGATGAATATCTACAGCAAATCCATCAATATTACAATCAATTTTATCAATACCCTTACGTAGTGCTCCATGGATTATGTGTAAGCAACATGTACCCAAATCAATTAGTACTGGTAAACTTTGCTTACTCAGTTCACTATTTATTTGCTTTAAAACAGCTAAATTAACTCTTGGTCCATCCATTGACAACTGCATTAATTTTTCTTAATTCAAACCATTATTTTGAATAAAACTTAATAAACTTTTTGCAATTTTATTGGCTTCAGCATGCCCTAAAAAATGTGATTCGAGGTAGCAAATGACATTTTTACCTTGTTTATCAGACCAGTATGAGATGTAAATATTCAACTGTTTCTTTATTTGTTTTGTAGTAGTTTCATCGAAAAGTAAAACAAAATATGAAGTGCCGATATCCGAAACAAAGAGTTTTGAAATACGGACCTAATCCAAAATTAACCATATGCATGACTTTTTTGTCAGATAATTTGAGATTTTTTGCTATGGAGGGATCATCAAAAATTTCTCCGTAAATGTTAGCTAAATCATTCAAAGATGAAAAAGAATAATTATATTTTATTGCCACCAAAAGTAAAATGGTTTCAGCTTTAATGGTTTTCTCTGATATCGTTTTGGGAAGCCATGATTTGTTATTCACTACTATAGTCGATGTAGAGGATTCAGATGAAGTTGATGACTTGATAGTAAATAGTGTTTGATTCTTGTAACAGTTCACAGCTTTTTTGTGTCTTAATCCATCTGCATGAGCAAGCAGTTGTCTAAAACCCATATTTGAAACACTGAATTTGCTTTTGCATACAAAGCACTCTGCAGAATGAACATCGTCAACACTTCGGCACCAGGTCTTGATTAAGCATTTATTCCCATCTTGCAGTTCCGACCATCTGTCGAAAAATTTCGTTTTCCTTGGCATTTTTAAAAGAAAATTAATTGTTTTCAAAAAATAAAATACTGAGCATGCTAATAAACATTCTTCAAAATACCCATCAAAATCTTTCAAAATGGTGCGATAGGAATTTCACGCATGCGCATAAACGTAGGCGAATAATTCTCACAATTTCACCCTCATTGTTAATTGTTGTGCACTACTAAAACCAGAATCTTTGTCTGTAAAGGCAGAAAATAGAATTTAATGGTAAACCCAAACCTAAATTTTTTTTGACGTCAGATATTCGTGAGCAATGGCTGAAAACGAGGC
Source organism: Latrodectus elegans (assembly GCA_030067965.1). Lineage (NCBI taxonomy): Eukaryota > Metazoa > Arthropoda > Arachnida > Araneae > Theridiidae > Latrodectus > Latrodectus elegans. Next base: position 127,256,035 of record CM057820.1, read on the forward strand.
GGAGATGAATAGCAATCCTATTTCCAATTTGAAGGAGAACAAAAAAGGCGGAAATTTTTCTCTTTCTTCTTGCATAGAAAGTAGTTGAAAGAAAATATATATTCCACTGGAAGAAAAGTTTACTACTGAAAAAATATAAAATTATTAATAAAAATTAAACTTTCAAAAGAATGTAATAAAAAATAAGGAATTCCAGGATTTATTTTGAAAAATAAGGACATTTCAGGACGTTTTTTAAAAAATCAAGAAATTCAGGAATATCAGGACAACTCCGAGCCCGCATACAACATTATGTACCTTTTAACATAAACAGCCCAAAAACATACTTTTAAAATATACAAAAATTTATCAAAACATTTTTTCACTCAGTTTTGAATTAGATTTGGAGACCAATTACCAACATTGAAATTAATTTCAGATATTATAAAAAGAATTGCACTTATTATATCCTTTTTTAAGATTTAATATTTTAAAAATTAAAACTCGCAACAATAACAAATCTTTCAATTTAAAAAAAAATATACATTTTAATTAAAGTAACTCTAAAGTATCATTAAAGATGCATTAATCCATCCAAAAGGAGAAATGATTTCATCAAATCTCATGCAATATTAAATTAAAATTCATTGGTAAAATTTCATGTAATTTGTTTTAAAAGTTGAAGAATAATATATAATTTCTCCAAATTCAAAAGCTTTTCAAATTCAGAATTTTTTTCATATTGTGAGTTTTCTGTTAGCAAGATAGGTGCCTAAATTTGTAAAGGAAGTAATAAAATATACTTTTCGAACAAGCATTTTAACAATGCAAAAGGAAATTAAAAAATATAACAATATTTATAGCATAAAAATTAAATTTCTAATCCAAACAGACAGGAAAACTATTTCATAATTACAACTCTCCTTTAATATTCACAAAACAGTTTATAGGATATTCTTTCCCACTGAAACAATCAGAAAATTAAAAGCTATGGATAAATTCAACAGGTATGCAAAGTAATTTAAATTTGAAAATATCTCCCATTTAAGAATTTTTATTTTTTAAATAATTTATTAAATAAAATGCTTCTTATTGAATGGTTAAAATGAATAATAACACAGAACACTTCAATAAAAATAAAGTTCATAATAGAGATGTTCTATGGATTAACAATAAAATTCATTCATCTCATTAAAAATTTTAATGATTAGATAAATAATAAATAATTAGCAATCACCTTTTTCATCTTTGTATGCAACTGATTCTCATAAAATAGGAAGGAACATCAAAGTAAAACTATTTTAAATTTTAATATGAAGAAAATTCCTATGATTTAAATACATAAGATACTTTTGTTATAACCAAAAATATATTTTAAACATGATAAAATTATATTTACATGTTTAAATTTTCCACATTTTAGATTATTTCAAAACTTATAAAAAATAAGATATTTTACTGAAAATAAGAATAATTACCTTATCTAAGAACTCAATCTCATAAGCAGAGGCATCCCATCTATTATTCAGAATAAACATATTCGGCTTTGACAATCTTTCACTTACTTTATGAAAGAATTGCTTCTCCTAAAACAATAAAATACTAAAATTGAAAAGAAAGTAAAATCTAGAAAAAAGAGTAAAAATAAAAGTTTCTTTCCATTTTAAGATTACATTTTTTATAATAAGTGCAAATCAAAATTCATAAGCAAATATTGAAATTTTTTATGCATAAATACATATAAGATTAGATGCTACTAATATCAATCAACTTAAAAATACTTTTAATATTAGAGTTTTAAAATCTAGATTAAACAATATTCTATAAAATAAACATATTGTAAAAATTAAGGGTTAAAACACAAGAAACAACTTCCATTAATTTTTCTATTTAGCAGACACTATAAAATGTATTATAGAGTTATAAAATCTATATACTTATATATATACATAAATATTAATGAAAATGTATATTTTAATTACCCTCAATTTATTATTAATACATTACTATAAGTAACATAGTAATTTGATTAAACAGAAATAAAAAAAAAACTAAATTAAAAAATATATGAATCAATTCAGATGCTGATCAGTTTTGAATGTCTACAAATGAAAAATAAAATTTAACACCCTTTTAAATGTGAAATAATTTGAGAAGAAAGAAAAAAGATAATAACCTCAGTAAGCTTAATAGTTTTTTTCACAATATAGAAGTATGTTGTATGATATTTCATATAATCTTATAGCAAATATGATAAAAGTAAGGAAATTGTAAAAATTATTTAAGCATTTTTTTAACGAGTGATAACTTATTACAGGAAAATTATTCTAACAATAATGCTTTTTTTTTTTTTTTTAATTTTTGCCATTATTGAACTTACAAAACACTCAGTAAAAATAAATAAGTAAAAATGGAAAATAAAAACTTGAATGTTGCTGCTATGCAGTAATTTTATTACTCATTCAGTGAGATTAAAATTTATTTGAAATCACCGTAAGAGTGAAAGTGCAATTCATTTTGAATGTGGCTAATTAGAGTTAAATAATTAAATGAAATTTCATATTGCAATCAAAGTTAATTAGTTAGAATATTTTATGTCCAATAAAACTTAAGACTAAGGAATTAAGGATTACAGCAACAACATTTAAGATTTCAAATGGGTAAGGATTATTGCATATATTTCTCTATCATAATTAGTTTCAACAGTTTTAAAGTTACATCATCTTTAATTTTTTAATATATAGTTTTTCATGTGTACTTTTTTTGTTTCTTTATTGTAGAAATGCAACAATAAATATTTTTATTACATTATTTAAAGCTTCATAAATTCTTTTATAATGCATAAATAAAGAAATTAAAAACAGGGGTTTAAATATCAAAGCAAATATAATAAATAAAATGAAAACAGTAAAGAAAAATCCTTTCTGCAAAATAATAACTTCACATCATGCATGTTAAAACAAAACTGTTTATTATTGTACAGAAATGACTAAAGATTTAAGATTTCTAAATACAATTCTTATATTTCTCAGCTTCAACTTAAAATGAAAGTGAAAGCTCGGCTTGCTTACACAGGAAGACTAATTTATTATTCTTAAGAAAACTAAGTTCTATAACAACTTACATAAATTCTAATAAAATCAACAAGATACTTATATTTTGAGCAGTTATCAAATTAGATAACCAACATTTTTCAGAACACAAAAAGAAGATTTACTTACTGCAACCATTAATGTAGATTCAGCATTAGCTACGAGCACAAAAACATCTGCATCTACACAATGTTTATCAATCCACTCATCCATGTGATGTTCTATATCAATCCCAGGACTAAAACAAAAAATTATGAAGCTATTCAGAATTAATATAAGCGGTTGTTCTAGTTTATTGTACTATTAGTGTAAAATAAACTAAAGCTAACATTAAGCAAAAATACAATTAAAATTGTTTTATTTTAACAAGAATTGTTAAAACTAATATTGCAACTGTGATATGTATTTAATTTAACATCTAAAATTCAAAGTAAAAAGAAAAGAATAAACACATAAGTTTTATCAAATAAATTAAAAGTAAATTATAATAAAATAAGGGTATCCATTTTCACTAAATAAAAAATGTGAATAACATAATTTTTGCAAGAACTTTCTCAATTAATGGAGTGATATATATTGTTTTTCAAAAACATTTTTAAAAAAACATAAAAAATAGTTTTTCTATACAGATATCAATAACATAAATAATGTTATTTTATAATTGTCTAACTTATTAAAGCAGTGAATAAAAGCTTAAAAATATAACAAGTTTACACCTTATTTAAATATTAAGATAATTCTATCACATAAGATTTGTAACACATTTGAGTAAACACAAATATTTAAAATAATTAACATTCAACAGAAACATTCTTGAATTGCATGATATATGACACAAAAATAAATGTACTTAGAACTTTTCTTCTTCCATTCTACATACTCATTTTTCAACAAAACTTATAAGAAATGAATATATCATGCCCATTAAATAACAATACACAAGGAGATTAATATTCCTGTAACTTTAAAATAATTTTTGAAACATTTTAACACATTCCTTAATTAAAAATTTCTTTTCAAAATACTAATTAATTATACCACTTAAAATGAAAAAACAATTTTTACAATGTCAATCGGTTTTCTTGCTGATCAAATGAAGGAATCTATTCTGGCATAATGATCAAATAAATCAGCAAAAGATTTGGCGACCACACAGATATTTAGTATTCATTCAAATTTCGCAATTATAATAAAACAACTATTAATTTAAAAATTGAGTAAATGATAAAAATAAATATGATTTATGTAATGCAACTCTAAATGAGTCATATCCTAAATAGTGAATTAAATTTTCAAGGTTGTTCCTCTTAATAAAAAATGAAGTTGAGACAAGAATGTTTAAATCATAAAAAAGGAGTCAATTTCATTTATTGATTACTCATTTTTGCAACTTTACAATGCTAGTATTTTTGTATCCCCCTCAATCAAACAACAACTTAACTCAATATCATAGCAAATAATATATTGCATATTGTAAGTTTACAAATTGAATGATTTTTAGAGTATTATACTGCCACTTAGATTTTTTTTATGTGCCAAACTAAGATCATTTTAAAATATATTTATCTCATCGTGCATTACATAAAAATTTTTTAACTTTAGATTGAGAAAATTTTTTATTGCTCGCCATTAAAACTGAGTTGCTTACAGGAGAACAATATTTTGAACAATAAGGAATAGAAAGAATATATTTTAAAAGTGCAACTGTTATTTAAGATAATTTGGAGAGTAAAATAATTAAAAATAAAAGCATATTAAAAATTTAAGGCAAAATCTATACCTGTCAACAAGCACTACATCATCCCTCAGAAGAGGGCAACGATCTTTTGGCCAAAATATTCTAATCAAAGAGCTATCACCAAATTTAGGAGACATAAGGGCATTTGCTAAATGTGATATTGACTGGAAATGAGGAAAAAAAATATTATTTCTAATTGGACAAGAACAAATTTATTAAATAATATTAGACATTTAAAAATGAATTAATAAATTAGAATTTTAAAATGTAATGAAATATTAAAACGTTTTGTTATTTTGCATTAAATGTTACAAGTATGATACTACAAAGAAATAAAATAATACAGCCAAATGTAATATATATGACTGAAGAAGTCAGTAAATTTCACTTATTTACATACAAAAAAAGATTAGTTTATGAATTATAAAACACAAAAGAATAACATAATACTAAAGATTCATTTTTCTCAAATATCTTTACTTGAAAAAATAAATAATCCTTAATTTATTCCTTTGCAACATAGTTAAAATATTTCAATTTAAATTACACATTCTATATCATAAATATTTTTTTAAAAAACTTAAATATATATTTTTTAATAAACTACACCTGTAGCACAAAAGCTTAAAGTGGGCAAAGCTTACCATACCCATATCTCATTACCACTACCATACTCATATATATATATTTTCCAGACCAACTACCCTGGGGAGCGAAGCATGTGTCACAGTTAGGTAGACATTTGTTTAATTTCCTTCGTATGCTTCATACTCAGTTTATCGGCCCAATGAACGAATGAAAGGATGAGTCAACCTTGCCAAGACCAAGTATATATACATATAAGAAATTGAATTAATTTCCAATCTTAATACTATATTTTGGCATCAATTTTTAGCAATTGCTATATAAAAGTATGTACACAAAATTAAATATAGATAAAAATTACTCAATACAAATAAAATAAATAAATATAAAAAAACGCTAAATAGTAGAGAAGCGTACAGAGGGTAAAATGTGCCAAGCATGCTTTAAAGTGCGCCAGAGTGGTTTACCAGTTCAGATTATGAGGTAACGTGATCGCATGACATGTGCATTTTGTATGTAACCCTTGAAATTATTACAGAATAATCTTAAAGCATTGAGTTTCAATATTTGATTTTTGGAGTTGGTGTGTTGCTTGCAAAAATTAATAAATATGAATGAGGATTTTACGTTTTCGCGGAGTACGTATGGAGAAAGAATCTTCGGGAAAACATAATAGATTTTTTAGAAATAATAAAAACGTTATATTCGCCGAAAAGTAACGATTCAGAGAGCAATAAAGATTAAGTGAGTTATTTTATTTTTCATTACAATTTTATTCATATTTAGAAACTAAAGATTTTATAAAAATGAATATTTCCATAAGTAAATGAATGTTTAAGTAGTGTGTATTGCATTTTTCCTGTTAGTGTTAGAATGTGCCGAGTACTTAAATTTTTTTTTTTAATGTGGGCATAACTGCTAGTTATATTAAAATTAAAGTTTAAACAAAAATGAACATTTGAAATTTAGCTTTATTCCTCAGTTGCCACTGTAGTAGGTAATGCTACACTGATTTTTTTTTAGTTGGCGCCATTGCTCAGTATATTAAAAATCCAGTTCTAAAATTTTTGTTTCTATTTATTAGAATTTTAAAACTTCTACAGTATTTAATTATTTACTTACTGTGCAGTCAACCAACACAGTAAGTGCTGGTTTACTGCTATCGAGCGTAGTGACGTAATTTAGGTTGGCAATAGAGCTGTAGAGTGCTTGGCGCTAAAATTTGAAATCATGCCAATCCTGTACGGGTCTGTCGACTTTTACCTAAAAAAATTACCAGCACTTACTGTCGTAAGATTTTGTGAATAGCCCTCATTTATAGGAATCAAAATAAATCAATAAGAAAACTTTAAGAGATTGAATTATAGAAATTATTAAATAGAAGCATAAAAGAAAAAAAAATTTTTGTCCAGCATTATTTTAAAATGAAAAAAGAATTTATTTTAAGAAATAATAGATAAAACTTACAGTAGTTTTCAACCATATAGAAATAAATTTTCAAAATGTCAAAATAAAAATAAAGTCACAGAAATCTAACTTTTGGCAATAAAGAAAATATTATAACATTTTTAACACAGCAGATGGGGGAAAAAAACACAAATCATTAATAAAATATTTTTATTGTCTCTCTCTTACAATACTTCCCAACCACTCAAAAAAGTTAATTAATTATTTTTTAAATTATTATAAAATTATTCGTGTTCACTTAAAAATGAATTGAAAAATGAGAAATAATTTCCTGTAAAAGTAAAGTTAAAGGAATCATAAATTTTTATATATTTTGACAGTTTTCTATGCTTTAAAAATTACATCTAACTTTGCACTTATGCACTTTGCACTTATGTGTTAAATACAGCAACTATTATAAGATATCATGGAAAAATAAAATTTCTGACAGAAAACTTCTATGCCTAATAAAATATGCTTGGTTAAACAGTGAGATCTTTTTTGAAAAACTCTGATCTCTTAAAAAGAAGTATAATCTTAAACAGAAGTTTTGTCTTTAAAATTACAACTAGTCTGATAACACTTATTTTGTGTTTAAATAAAAAAAAAGTTTTTATTTAGTAAAATATGCAGTTTTGTATCAAGTAAATTCATGCTAAAAATTAAATTTGTTTTCTTACTTGATTTAAGAATAATCACAGATTTTTTTAATATATTAATAAAATAAATCAATGTTTTTCATTTTTTGAGGTACTTTTTAATATTAATTTTGTTGAACATGTTTCACAAAAATTAAAAATATTTAATCTGTTATTAAAAAGAACAATGCATAATTAAATGAACGTCTTGTCAATATCATACTTGCAAATTTTGACGTTCAGCTGAATCCTCAGTGAGAATATAAGCCTCAGATGAATCTGATGCCTCTACTTGGACAAAACAGTTAGTAGTATGTCCAATTCCGCTTGGAAGAATTTTATCCTGCAACATAGCATTCACAACTGAGCTTTTTCCATTACTTGTCCTAGAATTATGGAAAGAAATTGTAAAATAAATGAAAACAATTTTAAACATTTATTTGAAAAGTTTAGTTTGAAGATCATAAGCAAAATAAAGATTTAAAATGTTAAATGACCAATGTAATGTTTAAGAAGTATTTTCTAGAAATTGGAAAAAATTTCTAATATTTGTAATTACTGATATAGTGATCATATCATAGATTCAAATTATACAATCTATATTATAAAATACACAAAAGAGAATATAAGATAATAATTTAAAGTAAGTAGCTATAAGTAAGGTTAAAACAATTTAAAAATTTATATCAAATGTCATTATAAATACTTTCGGTATTGTTAGTAACAAAACTATCATTAAAATTAAGGATAAAAAGAGTATTAAAAATATGTACCTCCCAAAGAAAACAACTTTCATATGATCCCTAGTTAAAACTTCTCTGATGCCTTTAATTTTATCTTTCAGCTGGTGAACCTCTTCAGCTTGTTTTTCAGTAACCACATCACTATCAATGCAAAGTGCTGCAATATGTTATAAAAATGAATTAGTAATATGGTAAAATAAGGAAATATTTTTAAAAAGTTTCCATATTTAAAAACATGAATCACTCAATTTAAAGTTGAGTAAATCTATTTAAATTAGAAAACTGGAAAATACTTATAAAATCATTGGGACTGTAAAACATACATAGTTTAAAATAAACTCTTTTATAAAAAAAGTTAACATACAATTTATATTTTATCACCTTTTTTATGGCAAGGCAGAGGATGGAAGATGAATAGCTTATTAGTTTCAAACCAATTATTAGAATAATTTATCAATTAAATAAAATTTGTTTAAGCCTTAGGGGAAAAAATACACATTCTTTCAATTAGTGAGTTAATTGAAAACACACAATATTATTCATTATATCAAACCAATAATTTCTTTAACTTAATGACAATTAAAGTTTTTCTTCTCATTCATTATTGCAAATTATTTCTAGAATAATTTTTGATTGGTGGTACAGTTGATATTGTCTATCATTATATAATGTATTTAAGATGCAGGACATTTTTACAGGATAAAAATTATATTTTCTTTTAAATGTTTCCACCATTTTACTAAAATGATCATAATTATAAATTATTCATAATAAGATAATTTATGATATGAATGAAAATTAATTTTATTAATTTTCATTCATATCATAAATTATCTTATTTATTATTATTTTTAATTTGTTGTGTTAAAACTATATAAAGATAGGATAGATCCTTTTTAACTTAAGTAAAAATAAAAAATCAGCTTTAGATTCATTTATTAAATCTTGCCTCCTCTTGTGATGTTTTAAAATAAAGTTATTAAATTATATTTCTACTCCAGATACAGAAATTGAATTTGGATAAGTTATGTTTGATTTTTAAGAAAAATAGACTTTAATTTTCTGTATGACCAATATATATATATATAGAATGTGTACACTATACTTTCTAAAACGTTTAGTAATATGTATAAAACATTCATTATACCATATATTCTGTACATTAAATATAATTTTCTACTTTAATCCAAGATACTCTTTTTAATCAAAGATTGAATTTTAAGTTTTTAAGGCCACTGAATCCTCTACTGAAACATCAACTCATAATTAAATAATATAAACAATTTTATGAGATAACTAAGCTTAAGAAACATATTCATTACTATTTAAGTACTTTACTAATTCACCATACTTTATTCATAATATATCTGAAACTCAATAAAATTATTAAATTAATTTTAATTATGTGCAATTTTCAACTTATTTTTTTTTCCTTTTTTCAATTTTATATGTATTGGAAAAGTTGATTAACTTTTCATTTTTATTCAAATAGATTTATTAAATTTTCTTTATCAGATAATTATTGGGTAAAATATCTCTTGCTAATGAAATAAAAGTTAATTATAATGAAATAACATTTCAATTTAAATCCAAACAAAAAAAAAAGTTAAATCACTTTAGAATTAAATCTAAAATTAATAAATGGGACCATTAGAATAATTCATTAACAGAGGGGAAAAAAAAAAAATAAAACATTCAATGAAATTATAAGCATCACATTTTAGAAAAAAACAGATATTAGAAATTTGTTATTTTTAATAATTTGACAATGGAAAAAAACAAACAACTGAAACATATTTAAGTTAAACATTATAAATAATCCATATCAAGGTTAATTATATAAATCATCAACATTATAAGTTACATAAGGTTATTTTAATATAAGGAAGTTAAATTTTTATTATTCCAAAAATTAACGCAAAATACAAGTATTTTGTTTATTAAAATCATTACACATTAAAAAATTTCTCAGCAACTGAAATTCTGTTGCAATAATAAATTAACTTGATTTTTATTAATCTTTTTGACAGCTAGAAATTTCATTAGTATACATACTTTTTACAGTTTATACATTTTTATTATAGATTAGCAACCCCAATCTCTATTAGATTTCTATTTTTAAATGGTAAATTGAGATTGATCCACTTTTAAAATTTTATATGTAAGAATTAAATTTGTCATGAAAAAACATTAATTTGTTTTGAATGATTTTAAAACTTAAAAAAATATATAAATTATAACACCTTACAGTTAGTTAAATTTTTTTTTATTCAAAATATTAACAATTAAGCTTTTAAAATGTGAAACACTATGCTTTTTAGGAAAATCGACATACTGCCAATATTCTTTTATATAATTGATTTATATTACACAAAGTAAATTTAAGATTGCAAAAATATTATTAATTATAAATTTGTAGGTACAGGTTTTCTCATAAACGAGATCAAAGCTAAACTATGAGTAGACACACACATAAGAATAATCGTTCTGTTTATACATAAATTGGTAGAAAAAGTCATAAAATTATAAATTCAAGATGCAATACACACATACATATATATATATTCCAAGTGTAAATACTAACTTTTAAGGAATACATAAGTTTCATCTACATAATCGTTTATATCAGCAAAGATATCATTAATTTTCTTTTTAGCTAACACAAAAATTTTCAAAGGCGACGAAGAAACGTCTGATATTCTAGGCGATGTGCTACCATTGCCTTGCTTCATGGTGCCGTTTGATATGTTAGGCAGGCTTGGTGGATTAGGTTCAATAGGACTTAACGATACAGACCGACTTAAGTAACCTGCCATTCCACTCGGAGAAGTAGCCACAATTAATTATGCTAAATATTTAAGGAAAAACATGATTAGCAATCGAATAAAGACATGAAAAAAATTAAAGAAACTTATAAATTTAAACAAATATACTATTATTTTCACAAAGTAAACAAATACAACAAACAAAATGTGCAATAAATACTGTTTGCATTTGATGTGATGTGATTATTATTAATTTAAGTACAATATTTCACAAATGGAAAGAGATTTGTGAATTAATACGTACATGTTGACACCACATTTTATGATATTTAAAGGGGAAAAGAACATTTTATACTTACATAAAAACCACATTTCTAAATTAACAAAAGATATAATTTAGCGATAAACATAATGGTGCTAAATAAAATGAATAAAAATTTAGTGCAGCGGTAAAGCTAAATAAATTATTTAATGTTTGTAAATAAATATATACAGTTTCAAAACATGCTGCTCATGCTGCCATATGAAAAGGTCAAATTAATAGTTGCCATTCAGTGTTTTTGAATAACTAAATACATGCATAATATCTATAGAAATTTTTAAGAAATATAGATAAGCTAATAATGCATTATATTTATTCTTGAGAAGTATATATAAATTCTAATATTAATAAACAAAAAAATTTTCCGCTTAGGTACATTTTTATGCTTAATTCTAATTATGTGATACCTTTTTCTCAACAAATAAATAAATAAATAAATAATAAAAAAATAACGAAAAATTAAAATAAAGTTGATATATTAAAAATAGAGAAATCAAGGGAACTTTAAAGCAATTTAAATAACATATTAAGATTACTATGGAAGTTGCAAAAGAAACATGGCAACGTACTAAATTAAATCCCTTAATCATGATTTAAAAATATGAGTGTCATCAAATTTCATTAATTTAAAAGCAGAAATAGCTAAAAATAAATCAATATATAAATCAATTAAATCATAGTTAAATTAATTATACACTAACTGCGTTGTTTATCTTCATTTTTAATGATTACTATTACTGAGTAAAATATACTACTTACTTTTTAAAGTTCTTAGCGTTACAAATGTAAGCAGAGTTAAGAAATATATAAAAAGGAAATGGCAAAGAAATGCAGCATTTTTGTATTGTCTTTGTAGTGGATTAGATTCTGATTCGATAAAAAAATATTAAAAAAATTAAATTAAAAAAACTCTTTATTGGTGTGCCAGTGAAAGTTAAAGGAATATATTATATATTTTTCCATTGCGCTTAATAATGGAAAAGTGTGCTAATCCAAGTACTGATCTTGTTTGTAGCTGAAATATATAAAGAAACAATTACGTGAAACTATCCCTTGGCGTGGATATAGATAAGTTTTCCTTAACTATGATTAAGGCTAGAATTCGAGAGACAATATATAACTTTTATGAAAAATATTTTACTGAAATTATTTTCTAAAAATGGAACAGAATTGTTAAAATTTTCCATAAAGTTTAACACGTCAATTTTTTCTTTCTAAATAAAATAAGATAATTGTTGCTAATGGACTCGTCTGACGATACATATTCTTTCAGATATATCTAAAGATAGTCCCAAGTTAAGACCAATTGATCATTAAGTGATTTAATGTGTGATAGGTAGAAGATATATATAATAAATAAGAGACAACCATAGTGAGGAATAATAAAATAAATTTTTGCTGGAAACTCAATGTCTGTCGATTATCTTTTTAAGTAACATACGATAATTATACTTGTGTGTCAAGTAGATCAAACTACCCTTACCCGATTTCTTAGTGGACATTCGTCATCAATGACTTTTGTTGGTGGTAATAAACACTTCAAAATTCGCACTAAGTATTTCATCATATACCTTCTGCAAAGATATTAAAAAACTGAATTTAGCTCTTTTCATTTGATTTTAATTCCAAGAATTCTCTGGGTTTGTTGGGGGACTAATATAAAGCTTTTTCAAATATCACTTAAGTTTATTTGGTTACATGCCGTCAAAAAAAAATAATGAAAGGTGACTTTCCTCTTCATTTACTTTAGTATTGGTAAATCCAAAATCCTAGCATTATTGAGAATATTTTCTTGATTTTATTTTTGGAACCCCGCTCGTCTCTACACTTAATGATGCGTGTCTATCGTCTAATAATACTCGCTTGCGGCCGTTTAAAAAATTAACCTGATTTTGCGTAAATCTCCGGAAGTTAATATTGAATACGGATAATTAAAAATAACACGAAAACATACATAACATGTTCATTCTTGAGAGATTCGATAACCATTGAAGGATCGACTCGAATAACACTGGCTGATATTTAAACTTGTGTCATCGAGCATTCCCCTTATCCCTAGATGAAATACTTGCTTAAATATGTGCATATGCGAAATGTCATTTTGTTGACATTCCAGAATATTTGAAACAAACCGGAACTTCTGGGAAATTGCGAGAATGTCCGACATGGTGGACGCAAGAACATGAAAAAGACATTGGATTCTTGTTTTGTCAATCTGAGGATCTGTGTTGCCAATAAATTTCCATATTATTGTTAATTTATAATGTTTAAAACAAAGCTCGTAATGTAGGTTTAGTGACAAAATATTCAAAATGTATTACAATTGTAAGGGGGGGCTGGCGATGAAAATTATCATTGAAAATTCAACTGAGAATGATGAAAGGTCGAGAATTGCTACATTAAAAATCGTATCTGTATTTCGCATAATGTATTTTAGTACTTATTCAGTCTTAAAATAAAATATCATTACTTACATGTCTTTTTTTTTAAAATTAATTTGTTTTGAAGCGCTTCGAATTTATATTCCTGCAATTATTAATTGAGGATCTCTTATGATAAAACTTTTTGAGGCAAGTATATATTCCTTTTTCAATAATTCTCTCTCGTCGAAACCTAAATCCTTGATTCAAACATTATATTCATGTGTTGTTTAATAACATATCATCTGCTCACTTACTTGAAAGGAAAACTTATCAGCCCTAAAAGAGACATTATTCAACATTCTGAAAATCAGCACTGATCCAAGCAATATTACACATACTCTGAGAGACTACTTGGTTTTTAACAAATACTGAATTTAATTTTTCTCGAACCTTTAATAGCTCGTAGAATTTTAAGTATAAAAGTTTGAATTTTATCTTTAAGAGGAATACAATGCAAATTCCTGGGACTTTTTCTATTTGAGATCAAAGCATCTTTCCATTAAAAAGTAGATCCGATGAAAAAATATTGCGATTTAAACCGAAGTTTTCATAAAATAATTAAAATATTTTTAAAAAGCATAATTTTTTTTTGTTTTTTTTTGTTTAAGTATATACATTATTTTGGTATATAAAGTAAATATCCTCAGAAGGAGAAACTTCTCCCAATTAATCAGTTTTTATTTTCCATTAATGTACGGAGAAAAGCTTCTATTACTTAAAATATTTTGTGTGGTCAATTAATAGAAAATAAAAATTTTGTATGATTTTCTATTAATATAGAGAAATATAACATTTTTTTGTATTTACATTTTAGGACATATCAATTAAATTACTTCAAAGTACTTTATCCATTGTGAATCGAATTTTTCATATTAAAATATTATATTTATTATTTTGATTTGAAGAAAAGGAATTAAGTTTTTTTCAAGCAGAAACTGAAAAAGGAAAATTGTAATTGAATGTGTAACCAAAGGAAGTATTTAAATCTAATATTTTGAAAATAATAAAATACTATAATCTGAAAAACACATTTATACACTAGCCTTACCATTTGAAATCAAGAAAAACTTCAGCTCCAAAAGTTTTTCTAACAAACTTGGTACAACACATGAAAGGCAGGGATAATTAGTTATTTTTTAAATATAAAATACCAATTGTAGGTTTTGTGCATTGTTCCAAATTATCAAAACGAACAAATTGTTTTCTAACTAGTATTTGATCCCAAAATCGTATTTGTATATATTCAAGTATACATATTGTGGTGCAGGTGAGCTCCGGATTATACTTTAAGGTTAAGGCCCTGCTAGACCTCCGTTGGAGAAAATCGAATCCTATGTTAATCCTAGGGATAATATTTTAACGTTTCACAAGTGCTATTTTCATGATAGAAACTTCCTTTCTTTTGCAAATTACAAAAAACAAAGATATTGTCACTTCGACGTCCCTTTTTAGCGTTTAAAATTTTTTCAAATATTTTTAAAATGTCAAAATATCTCCATTCAAGTAAATTTTAACTAAATTCTAATTTCATTGAGGTTGCACAAAATTTGGTTTAAAGATATTTCCTTTTTTTCTCCGTACAGTTACAAAATGAACATTTTTTTTTTTTTTAAGCTAAAAATATTTTTGATTGCATTAATATTTCGATACGAATTTTGATAACAAATCAAACTCAATCCTATTTCTGAAAATCCACCTCTGTACACAACGCCACCTATGAAACTGGAAAATTTTTAATGCCAAACTTGGCTAATTTTTCTACTTCATTACGGTAACCTAAAGCAGGAAGAATTTCTGAGAAAAACTTATGATTCCCGCTGTTTTACCATGTGGTTGGCAAACACTTCCAAATCGAGCGAGACGAATTAGCTTTTCTCACTCATGAAATAGAAAAGGCATCTGTAAATAATGCATGTTAGATTTCTGTTTATTAGCGTTGGAAAAGTAGCTATGATATGTACTTTTAAATCAACTTTGATTATTATCATTTAAGTAAATTTTAATAATGAAATATTATAAACTGTTTTGTGTTACCTTGTTCAATTATATTATGTACTATGATTTTGAAATAAGACTACCTATGTATTAAAAATTTAAAGAACTTAATATAAAAAAATGCATTTTACAATCGACAAACACACACACACATATATATATATGTGTGTGTGTTATATAAATATATATATATATATATACATATTTCTTATAAAATAAAATATCTAATAATAAGAACGATAAATTTATTAGAATAATAGTGAGACAAATATTTTAATTTGATTTTTAATCATTTTCTAAAATTACTGAGTTTTTACCTCTACAAACATTTGGACAATTAATTTTATTTTCAACTTATTTCATAAAAAAAAATACACTATAAGTTATGATTAATAAGCATACGATACCAGCATATTAAAATATTGCGTCTGATAAGAAATTAAACACTTTAAAACACTTTAAATTTGAAAAATTATAAATATCTTTGAAAAAAAAATTGGGTTTGTAGTAAAACTTCAGCGGAAAAACATAAAAGCATTTCAATAAACAAACGAACGATAACAATATATTACAACACACTACAATACAGATGACATCAATGCTCTTTGGGGGATCATTTTATGCTCACGAAATTTATGTGAGAAAAATATTGTCCTGCGCAATGCAAATGACATTATTTTTGACAAAAAAAGGAATAAAAGTAATAAAATATCAAAAGAATGAATAAATATCCTGTTGCACTTAAGGCGATATAAAATATGTAACTGAAGTCATAGTATTGATGTTCGAGAAGAAATGCTTGAGAGAGAATATCAGGAAGGAAATTGAGAATCAATTAGATATGCTCAAAGTGACTAGTCTAGAAGTAGTGTGATTGAACGACTTTCTTTCTCTGTATGGCTTCAACAATAATTAAATCATAAATCACCTTGTTGTCACTAAGATGGGATAAGCAATACAATACCGTCTCCAAACAGCTTTCTAATACAGCCATTCCAAACTATTCAACCGTAAGATTCTGTTGAACATATTATTCACCTTGACGCTTTTCTCAATTGATGTTGAATAATGTTTCCCGAAAATTCAAATTTCTCGTAAATTCATTTCAACACTTTTACCATTTTAATTTGGATATTTTTCTCATTAATTAAACTCTGTAAAATTAGTCTATTTTAAACATGAAAAAAGTGATTACAGTACGATAAGAAAACTTCCTCTTTTCACTAAAAGGAAATCGATGAAAAAACGATTTCCTTTCCGATCGCAAACAAAAAAAAAAAAAAAAAAGCTAAAACATTAAAATTCAAAAAAAAAAAATAAATAAATAAATAAAAGTTTAACTATACTTATTTGTATGCATATAAAAACAGAAACTATATATATATATATATAGTTTCTGTTTTTTCTTCATGAAATGTGAATTGCTCAAGCATTTCTTTACTTTATTAACAGATTAATTTAATTACTATTTTACCTCATATATATTTCAAGGTATTAACTAAATTTCCCATATGCTCATGAAATTGTATATTTTACTCGTATTACTATGAAATTACATTTTTCTCGTATGCTATAAGTTGTATTTGCATTTGATTATTTGTTAACAAATAAACCTAATTTATGAAATTGTATTATATTTTACTCGTATTACTATGAAATTATATTTTTCTAGTATGCTATAAGTTGCATTTGCATTTGATTATTTGTTGACAAATATAAACCTAATTTATATTTCTCACAATTTCACTCTAAACTTATTTTAATCTAATTTACCTGTGTGTTTCTATAAGGCATATTCAGTGCTATTCAAATTATGTTTTTATCTCAAGCCATGGAAAAATATCTAATAAAATAACTGAAGAGTTTTAAAATTTTCAGAATTAAAGTATATTTCACATTTTACACCAGAATATCGTGTACTTCTAATTATAACTTAGTTAATTTTATTTATATAGAGAAATACAGTTAGGGACTTGTGAGAGGAAAGATAAGAGATGAATCTCTCTTTCTAATTATATAAAACAAATGTAATGATTATTATAAAAATAATTACAGTTACAATATTTGTATGAAAATTACGATACGATTATATATACATACATACATACATATATATATACACACACACACACACATAGATAGATAGATAATCGTAACGTTATTTTCATAAAAATATATATTGTAACTGTATTTATATAATACTCATTTCATCTATTTTTATCGAATTAGAATATATATATATATAAAGTTATTCAAGCTCAAATTTTTAAAAAACTTGAAAAAAATTACATATTTTTATATTGAGTTAGTTTTGAAAATAATAGTTTTTAATTATTTGTTGCATTCATATTCAAAAGTATCTTAAGTCAATGGATCAAGTCTCATAAAATCAAATTGAACCAAGGCGCTTAAAAAATATTTTTAATCATTCATATAGTATTTTAGGTTTGATTTGAATTCTGATAATCATTTTTGACCATTTAATTAGTAACTGTAAAATCACTCAATATTTGCAATTTATCTTCATAGTTTTTAGTGCAAATAATAAAAAACCGAACTCTAAAATATCAAAAATAATATTTTCCTTAGAATCACTGGCAGCTAATTATCCATAAGACAGCAAAACAGGTAATTCCGGTGTTAGTTCCTTGAGCATTTGTAGTGACCCACTTTCCCTCACCCCTATTCTAAGAACCCTGAGGGTAATTTGAGGTAAACATCTGTTAGGAGCAAATTTAAAACTCTCTTTTTGGCTGTTTTTATGGCGTTAGTACTTTAATTTTTCACGATATAACGCGCCAAATCTGGCGGACTCGCTAACTTCGAAGGATTGATTGACAAGCAATTTCAACCAGTAATAATGTTTGGGATACTCCCCTCTACAAGCTTTGAGAACTAACACCAGATGGGGCGACAAGACAACAGGAGTTCTTACGTAGGTCAGGAAGAGCCTTAATATTTTAGGAATAATCCCCATCACCAAGCGCCTTGTCATTTTGAACCATGATCAGTTGACGAGGTCACACCTGAACTGTCCCCCTTCTCTCCACATCCATGTCACATCAGATGAATAACTTTGGATCTAACAGATTAACGTACATACGTCCCCAAACCACGGAACTCCAGTAACCCAGTTAGGGCGAATGTGGTCACCCTCCCAATTATTGCATGCAGCAAATGATGCTCATTTTGTTGATCTTTACGGTAAGCAACTTAAAACTAATAAGCCACTGGAGCTATTCTGTATATATTCAAGAAAAATAAGTAAGTGTAATCTCGCTTTCTGTAAAAAAAAATTAAGAATTGTTCGCTTGTTCACTAAATATGCGATAATTGCCTGCATTTGGAACATATAACTTCTAAACAGCCAAACTCTGTATAAGAATTGATAAGTATACTAGCACCAAATTTTTCACAAGTTTTCACACACTATCATCCATATGGGAATATTTTTGAATGATCTCTTGAAACTTTTACAATAAAATTAATATCTTATTCTTTTTATATTGTTATGACACAATCATTTAGAGTTCCGTTATATCGTCTTTTTCGAAGTCTTTTAAAAGCATATATTATGAATTCTCTTCGGCGGAGATGGAATTAGAAATCTCTTAGATTCTTCCAAATTGCACACAATCCGTACAGAGTTTGTTTCCTCTCACCTTATACAATTTCACGATTCATAATACTGAGTACGTCGTACATTTTCATATATATGTGTTTCAAATGAATATTCTCCCATATTGTTTCATTAAAAAGATATCTCTCTTGCGGGAACTTTGCTTATTGCATTTATACAAATTCCTGCATATCGAGGTCATTTGTTCACACTGTTTTTTTCCCGACAATATTAAAATTCGAGGAAATATTTATCTTTTACTGATTATCAATTTTTGAAGGATAATTTAATTTCACATTTCTAAGTGAAATATTCAACTTTAAAGGCAAATTATATTTCAGTGTATACAACAAATTCATATAAATATATTGCTAAGCAATTATGAGAGCGTTATTATTTTTTGTAATTCAAATTATGTTTTAATTTTCAACTAAATAAGTTGGTAAACCAAATAAGTAGAAATTTAATAATTTATGCGATACAAAGAAGTTTTAAAAATGTTATCATCTAAAAATGATTATTTTAGTCAAATAATGCACAAATCATTTCACATCTCAAAATTGTCTTATATTCAATAAATTAATTGAAAAATCAGTCATGTTATCGAAAATAAGTAAAAAACAATCATCATTGTTTTTTAAAAGGATAAATAACAATTTCTCTTTTTATTTCACAGAAAATAATAGCTAAGCAAGAAAGGTCGAATTGCTCCACCACACTTTTTATAAATAAATTTTAATGTTCCATTACTTTTTAAAAAATCATTTATGTGTCTATTCTAAGAAATAATAGTGAAATAAATTCAAAAAATGTGTGAAAAAAATTTATTTTTCGAAAATTAAAAATAAATAAAAAAAAAGTCTTCCTATGAAAAGGATCGAACATTTAAATAACATCCGCAATGTTGCAGGCATTGCAATTTAATGCTTAATAGAATATATTTTAGTATTTCGAAAGAATTCATTGCTTATTTCTATTTTCATTCAGAGCTGATTTATTTTCATCCATCCATAATTATTGTTTTCAGCTCGTTTTCCATTTTGATGTATTATTGCTCTTATTATTTTTATTCGAATTGTTCTTCAATGCATCTAAGTCATATTTTAATCTGATCATAGCAGGCTTTTTTTTTTTTTTTTTTTTTTTTTTTTTTTTTTTTAATTTTAACGCCTACTATGATCAGATTAAAATATGATTAAATTTGACTTTTGTTAAATATCTTTGTGAATTAAGTAACATTGTATACAAGTTTTTCATTAAGATTTATATTTTATAAAAAACAAATGCGATTATGCTGATAATTTTAAATTATTTTTGAAGTATTTAAACAAAGAAAACAATCTATAGTCTATGTTGCACGATGATTCTACAAAAAAGCTTCAGCATCACTCTATTTCAGTTGAGAAATATACTTCGCTTACTTTATACTATATTGTTATACCTTCATCAATATTAAAATTAAATTAATTCTCATCTGATAACATAATTTAAATAGGATGATAGATTATTTACCACATATATATATTTAGTGAAAAAAATCAGATTTCCCGATTTTTGTATTAATAAAGCACTTTGTACACATATAATCTAACTATTTCTAGCACAAATCGGATTGTTTGAAGTATTCTATAGAATCTTATAGAAATTTCAGCTACATTACACTGAATTTTTTAGAAACTTCTATGATATTCAATTATGACTTCAACCCAAATTTTAAATGAATTAATCTGTTGCTTCATCGAGTATAAATGCAGAATTTTGAATTTAATTTTTAATCTGAGTTTCTTCAACTATTGCATTTTGAATGAATTTTGCATTTTGCATTCTTCAACTAAACACCCTAAGGATATAAATTTATCATTCTACTTACAATTTAAATTGGTTTACCACAGTTTTCAACTTCCAGAATTGAAACCAATCAATTTTCAAAAAATGTACTTTTTTTGTTTTTGTAATATTTATTACTATTTTTAAATTAAATAATGAGAAATTTCTGGTGAATATATGAGAAGGAATAAAAATGTTAACACACAGAAAGAGAGAGAGTTTAAGCGTTCCCTTAACTATAATGCAAAATGTATATATACACACTTTCATAAATACACATTTAAGCTGGCAGCCGAATGGATAGCATTCTTGCCTTCGGTTCAACAATTCGTGCATTTGAATCGCATTTGCGCATAGATGCTTATAGGGATTGGGAATCAACTTTACACAGTAAGTCCCAGTCTGATTAACTCTCGTGTGCAAAAAATTATTGTCGAGCGACACACAAGTCAAAAATAATACATAATAACTATGCTCCAGTACATTCGCAGTGAATATTTACAGATTAAAATGCAACCAAAAAACTGGGATTTAATATTCTCGTGTGATTGTGCCGGACTTCTAAACTTTGAGCGGAAAGTAAAATAATTTAGGTGGGAAAAATACTGGAAATGTTTTTTATTTTGTTATTTTATTTTATTTTTTTTTTATAAATTGTATTGTTTTTAATAATCGAAAATGTTTTCAGTTTATAAAATTGCTACAGAGCAAATCATCACCAAAGATGCTCATGGAGGAGAAATACCCTTCTTAACTTCATGAATTACATTTTAAGTTATGTATTTTAGATGAAGAAGTTAGAATTTAGACAAAGCAAAATACTCCAAATGCATACTTATAACAATTAAAACTTATTGAATAGCCTTGTTGTTGTTACTCATGACACTTAGACAAGCCAAGATCACTATGCTGTTGTCTATGCGAATTTAAGTCAGAAGGGCGCGTCTTTCGCTTGTATCAGAGCACCATGAAGGTGAAAGTAAGTCTTTTCTCTGAGGCTCTTCCGATAGATTGCACTAATAGAGAAAACACTCCCTCAATTTTGACATTGACTTTAAGGGAGAGGAAATTTTCCTCAGACCATACACCCATGGTAACTGCTCAAATACAAACCTCAGGATTTTCGATTCTACAGATTTAACGAGCACATCTATTGCATACACAACGTAGGCCTTTGGCGACATTGAGAATCGAACCCCACCTTCCCGGACGGAAAGCCGATGCCCTAACCCCTAGGCTACTATGGCCCAATCACCTTTAACGATGGGAGAATATTTTCATTACATATTTAATCTTTTCTGACTTTGCTCAATGTTTGAATTTATTGGCATGTCAAGCTATACTTACTATTATTCCTATTACTCGTTGTAATAGTATGGACTACGTGCTAATAAAAATTAATATCTAAAACACATACGCAGAAAAATAAAACTGATAAAGAAAAAGCAGTAAAAGACAGAAATTAATGTTCATTATGATATGATACGCTTATAAATAGAGCGAGTACACTGTGTACTCTGTAATTTATTAAAGTGCATTTGGTGACAATACATTAAGTAACACTTCTGTATACAAATTTAAAGAATGTACGCGGTTTCTCTCTAGTGAGACGGCTGTCCATTTTATCTCAACCATTTTCCACAGCTCATTTTCTGATAAACGGATGACAACTTATGCAAATGACGTCTAATCATGTCCTTATCATTAACTATAATATTAATGCCCGAAAAACAGCTGGCATAACAAGCTTCCAACACAACTATTACAAACTTGTTGGCTGACTTATGCTGTTTGCTTAGTTTTTTGTGAGATTTATTGGTTCAAAGTCCAATATTGAATATTTCTGCACCTTACAATATTTAAAACTGAAAAGTAAAATTTCTGTGATAAAAGATTAGTCAAAAGTATAAGAAGTACATTGAAAATTCAAGAGAAGTTTATATAAAAGATTAAAATGTGGATAAAAATTTAAATAGAAATCAAGAAACCAATTGCACGTAAAAATGTAAACAAATTTCTATGTGGCTAAGTCATGCTGTATGCATTTCACATTTGCACAGACTAATAAATGGCTTTAAGAACCTTCTGAAGAAAGGGCAGTCCTATCAGATGAAAATATCATCGAAATGTCGTTAGTCGTTATAATGCCAGTAATGAATATTATTCGCAATCTGTAATCCAAACCATGATGCTGCATTCTAGACAACATGACACTCTACAGTTATGGTCCAATTGGTTGGTGATTATCATTTCTTAAGCAAAAACGTGATTAATCTGAAAAGACTACTTTATATTACTCTGATGTCCAACTAGTTCTATTTTGACACTGTTGTTCCAAGGGGAGGCACTTATTCTTTCGACTGAATGACAATATTCTCAAAGGACGCTTTCAATGTAAAACCTGACATTGCGACTACGAACAATTTAACGTTTCTCAGCTGCCTTTAGTGATGACGACGGATCTTGGGTTAAGTCGGGATTCAAATTGATTGTGTTCTGATAATGAGAATGACGTTCTAACCATACTGATGATCAGTGTCACAAAATGTCTGCATGGTCTATGGGGTCATCAATGCAAACTAAAATATGCATTAAAAATGTCACTCTGGCAGAGCATTGAAATCTTAGAACGGGGTACATTTCTTCCTTAAACGTATTTTTGAACCACATAGATCCTATTAATTTAAGTAGGTGCCTATCGATTTCGATTCGGCTCGTCAACTCACCATCAAATGTCAGTCCTATCTCCATACTCCCATTGCATTCGTCTGTCTATTAAAAGTACCTCGAACTTCGATGTCCTGACGTTTTTAGAGCTACGCATTTTTAGGGGATAGAAAATACTTAGCAAAAAGATTTTTTTCTGGCGAAGAAAGCAATACAACTTTTGTTGATCCCCCAGGTTCCTTCCCTCACTCGCTTCATCAGTCCCGAAATGCACTGTATCTCACATCATTTTCATAATTAGGTAGTCTGCATTAACCAGGCAATTTGCATAATTAACTATGTATTCATGATGTTACAGTTTTACTGTCATACAGTGTATATTAATATTCGCAGAAAATATTTTTCAATTTTATGAATTTTCCCAATTTTGTAAATACTATTTTTGGACCATTTTTGTAACCATTTTTGTCTAACCATTTTTGTAGAATTTTTTATTTTTATTTACGCATTAATATTTCTGGTATATTAATATGTTAAAGTCAAACTCAAATTTGGTTATCAAAAATTCAAAATAAATGTGTAATATAATAAATTTAAGTCAAATATATTAATTTTTTAAAAATAAATTTCGATTATAATTTATGTAGGTTAACTTATATCACTTTAAATATAAAATGAGGATTTTCTTTTTTTATTATAAAAATATCTAATTGAGATTTTATTATACTAAAAAACTATTGTAATTATTTTGCTCAGTTTACCGAGAAGTTAAGAAAGTACTATTTTATGAATTATAAAACAATTAAAATAAAGTTGAATTCATAAATGTAATGAGTAATTTAAAAGAAATCAAAGAATTTTTAGATGTAATTTAATTATAATCTAATAAATGTAGTAAAACCACGTGTGGAAACGAGATTAATAGTATCATCTGAAATACAAAAATATACATATGCAATAATATTATGATAAATTCTAAATATTTGATTGCATTATTTACGGATGTAATTTATGGATTAAAGTAATACCAATTATTATGATGAAATGCAAAGAATTGTGTCGAAAATATTTCTATGAAGGAAACAGTGAACTATGAGATGAGCATTTGCAGCGTCATCTAGTTATGAAATACTTTCACTGCTTTATTGGTTAATCATTTTTATATTTCGTTAATCAAATGTGAGTTCTTCAACTGCAATTGAGTTTTGCTTTTTAGCGCCAGTATTTTTTAAACAAAGGGAGTTCTTCTTTAAACAAGATAGTTTAACATTTGAAGTTGTATGAAAATATTTCTTACTTTAGTTGACTATAATGACGCGAGTTGCCTTGTCCAGCTACAACAATAGAAAAGTATGTATAATTCTTTAGACTATTCCTTAGTTTTAAACGTTTTTTAAATACTTTTTATTAAAATGCAAATAAAATATGGAAATTCTTTTACAACCCCTGACTAATTGATATCTAACAATTTTTAATTATTAATGAGAATGATTTTAAAAAAATAAGGTAAAAGAGAAATTCATAGTTAAAATGACGTTTTAGTATTCAATTTTTTTTCTAACAAGATAATTTAATTTGCATTATCAAGTAGATAATTGTGAGTAAAATAGTGTAAGTAATTTAATGAATTTACAAAGTTTCAAAGAATATATCCTAATTTAAATAAATATAGTAATATTTTCAAGTGTATAGATATTTTTTTCTGATCTACAAGTTATAAGTGAATAATCACAGTTATTGAAGATTGGCCAGTGAAACAGCCGCTAGTTTAGACTTATGCAGAAATAATACGTAAACAATGAAAATTATCTGCCATTAATTCCTAGAAAATTAAATTTTAACGCAAATACTTTGTTTCAAATTGCTATTTCAGCGATTTAAATAAGTGATAGACCATACAATTCTTCATAAAAAAATAATTGGAATCCTCCGTTAAAGTTTTTTAAAAAACTACTTAAATGAGTTATTATTGAAAATACAAAATCACACCTAAATTTAAATTATTATTAAAAAGAATTCAAACAAAAATACTAAGTTTCTTTTTGAAAATAAGTTAAAATATAATCTAAAAGTTAAATTTAAGATATCAGTTTTATGCTTGAGCACCAAATGAAATATACAGAAATGGAGCATAGTTTTAAATTTAACAAGCCTTACATCAGCTGAAGATAGCTTCAGATAAAATTTCTAATTTTTTATTTTCAATAAGATACTAGTTTTAAAAAATAACCAAAAGAATCGATATTATAAATGATTAGTTAGTAAAATATTTTCAATCAATCTTTACTAAGATAGTTTTACCTAAATAAATTTTTTTTTCTGTTTGACTAATTTTCATTTGAGGTAGATTAGGAGAATGGCTTCGCGGAGTGAAACATGAGTTAAAATAGGATGTGTGTCGGTCTATGATTCTGATTG
Source organism: Latrodectus elegans (assembly GCA_030067965.1). Taxonomy (NCBI): domain Eukaryota; kingdom Metazoa; phylum Arthropoda; class Arachnida; order Araneae; family Theridiidae; genus Latrodectus; species Latrodectus elegans. Next base: position 127,282,292 of record CM057820.1, read on the forward strand.
AAGCTTAATTGTTATCAATACAGAATTACTGGCACAAAAAAAAAAGTATTCACAATATGACCCTTTCCATCTTTTTATATTCCCACATAACTTTTCACCATATTCACAATAAATAATATTCGGGTTTTGCCATATCCTGCTAAAAATACAGACCTCAATATTGTTTAAAATATATGGTCAGTAACTTTTCGGCATATTTACACCAGAGGCAAGCAATATGAATCTTTCATCGAACTTCGAGAATTGTGTTTCGGACAATTTTTGTCCGACCAAAATTCAAGACTTACATGATTCAATGGCAAATAGAGGTAAATTAAGTAATTAAAGCAAATTGCTTAGTAACAAGTGTTTTACTCTTTCATTATTCAGAAATATCCTTCTACTTTTTGCACACAGTATGTGAATGAAACTAATTTTTAATTTTAATAAGCAAATAGTTTTTTTTTTAATTTCATATTAGATATGTGCTTATCTGATTGAAGTAAGTTTTTAAAAGTGCTAAAATGAAATTATTTTCTTTTTTTCTAAATTTCAAATTTCTTTTATATAAAAAATACCTAGTGTCTTTCTACTTTTTTCTTGCAGTGTACTTAATCTCAATGGTCTACTAGCATTTATAGTCGATAAGAGAGACATTTTACTCGATTTTTTTTAATGAATCCTAAAATCACGGCATGAGCATTAAGTCAAAAAGTGGGCTCCATTGCAAGACAATAAGCGTCTGCATGACCAATTCAGCAGCTTCTGTAGTAATATGGTCAGTCAATACTTCATCAATTCAAAAATACCTTCTATAGTGAAATAAGCGACGAACATAGTACTGGGAAATGGTGTAGTGTCTTTTTTCAGAGGAAACACGGTTTACAGCATCATAATGATCACATCTATTAAATTTTTCCAGAAAAATTCACATTAATGTGTCATCAAACTGGCCCGTCACCTGAAGTGATGGTATGAAGTGACATTGAATTTGAATCTCATTTACATTACAAAGTTTATGATTTTCATTTCCTTAAAATTATTCCTCATTTTGTTTCACTTCAGATAATCGGTATTTAGATAGAATATATTAAACAATTTTAAAAAATTTATGCTCGATAATATGGTTACAAAATATTAAACGAATTAGTAATTTTATTAAAGAATAACTTCTTTTATTCATTTTCTTTTCCACAAAAAAAATTCTTTTTAAACTAAATTTTTTTTTTTTGTAGAAGTAAAATTAAATTTTTTGAAGTCATTATAAAATATTGTACTTTTAAATGGGCAACTTAGAGACTTTTCTTATAATATCCAAAATTGCATTATTTGTAGCTGGATTCATGTTCAAGACTTCAGTCCTATGTGATGATACTTATTTCTTACGGCAATAAAAGTGCAATGTGAAATAAAGAAAATCATACTTCTAAAAATATTTATATTTGCAAAAAATGCTATAAGAAATGAAAAATATTCCATTTCATTTCTAATGGCATTTTTATTGAATCGATCAATACCAACTAAAAAGATTTCTCGCTTTTTTTTTTATTATTATTATTTTTTTTTTGAAGAAATTGATCGACACATAATTTGTGATTCGGATAATTTATTTCCTGACATATCTGTAAAGAAGTTCCGATATCAGAAATCTAAAGTCTGGTATTTGATTACAAACTCATGTCGTAAGACATTAGATGTTTCTGCTTCTTTAAAATGCTTCTTTTAACCTTTTTATTTTATTATAAATTTATGTTGAATTTTTTTGAAGCATCATTAAATGTATGTCATTCAGAAAAATTCAGTAAACACACACACACATTTCGCATTTAACTATATAATAAATTCTACATTAAACTCATGCACTGCAAAATTGTGATGATTTTGACGGATTCGACCTTGGTTGATTTATGATCACGTGATACTTTAAACTCTTCTTCAATTCTTCTATGTATTTCTCTTTAATAATTAGTCTGACTAATCGTAAAGTGCTGATTAATAATTGATAAAAATCATTCTACTTAAGAAATCACTAGATTTTAAGCTTGGTTTCTCGCTTAATAATCCTTTTGAAAACGAAGACTAATCAGACAGGGGTATAAGTTTAAAGTAGTTACCAAACCACTAAAATCGTCCGAACCCAAGATGGGATTTGAACTCACGAATTGTCGAGATGAAAGCAAGAAAGTTAACCATTCATTCGGCTACCAACTCTACACGCTTAAGATTTTGGATAAAACAAACGTTTGCTGCTAATTCAAAAGTCAAACAATCATAAGAAGTCTACATATCTTGTTGTAAAGAAATATACATTCACATTCATATTAATTATTTTGATGCAGTTTTTAAAATATTTATAAAGTTTTTCGCATTATTACAGACACTGAGAGATTTATGCAAGTGATTTTTAACTTATTAAATTTTAATTATATAAGGTAAATTTCAATTTTTGAAATGTTTGCTTACGAAAAGGGATGATTTTTTTGAGTTTTTTTTTTTATCCTAATGTCATTTTTATCTGTAGAGATTCATCACGATTTAATTATATTTCTTTGAAATCCTCTTATCAAGTTCTTTTATTTATTAAATATTTCAATGCAAGAATTATGATTAAGGTTTTTAACTGCAATATCATGTTTTTCAATTTATAATTAAGAGAATTAAGAAAATGCTCAATTAAATACTCACAGTTCCTATTTTCATTTATTTTGTGAGCAATTTAAACAAATCAATTATTTAAAAATATTTCGTAAAGTAAATTTTTTTTTAATTTAAAGACAAATTTGTAAATTTTTAAGCTTGTTATGCGATGTTTAATGGCTATACATAATATGTACCGAGCTTCGGGGTCTGTTTTGATTGAGAGTCGATGAAATAAACTCTTTAAAATTCACAAGACATTTATTCATAGCAAATTTAACTAAATACAGAAAATTCCAGCAGTAGAAATTACAATTTCACGGATCTATTACAGCTAATATTACAGGAATCAGCTTCCAATTACAGAAAGCTGTAATATCTCAGACACAAACAACAGCTTCTATGATCTAAACTATCATTCAAGACTGATCGCCTTCACTACCTTCTCACTAGAAAAACTCATAAACTGACTTGGTCAATGGAACGGTGGTATTTATGGCTTACTTGGCGTTAAACTCTAGGCCTTTCTCCAAGCTTCTGGAAGCTTTTAGACCATCTCACTCAATAATGGCCCAAGAGCTTAGGTGGTGGAAGTTTCCAAAACCCTATATTTCTCACCAAGTGGTCGCCAATTATTTCGCCTAGTAGTCACCAATTATCTTACCAAGGGGTCGTCAAGAATCTTGCCAAGTAATCATTAAATACCACCGTTACAAAGCTTGTAAAAATATTTACGAACTTTGTAGCAATGTATTGATACAGATTAATGCATTATAAGTCTAAGGTATTGAAATATTAAAGGATTTTTCTGATTCACACACACACACACATAGCCATAACTGAAGCACTGTTTTGATTTATTGTGATTAGATTTGTATGTTTATGATTTCAAACTCTTACGACTTCATAATATTAAATTTTATTGTATTATACATACAGTTTTTTTCACGAAACAAAATGTTAAAGTTTAAAATTATGTAAAGATGTAAAATGCCAATAAATAAATTTTTTTTCTATAAAATATGCATCAAAATGCATTATTGCATTTAAGTAAACACAGCTCATTGTCTTGTTAGTTTAACTTTTAGTAATTCTAATTCTTTTCATAAAAAGTAATTTAAAAAAGTTAAAAAGTCACTTCCTACTTATGTCAAAGAAAAATATACTATTTTTTCTCCCATAAAAAAACAAATATTAATTAATTTAGTTTAATTAATGTGAATTAATATTTTAAAAAAACTGTATTATAATCAAATGTCATCCCCTACCAGCTTGAAACATGAACTTGAGTGGATAATAAAAAGTATTTTATTAACAATTGAATATTTCAACAAGATATATGTAGAGAAAATGTGAACTAATAAATAAAAATTAAAAAAAAAAAAAAAAAAAACTAGCATGAAAATGCGGTTTAGAAAAATATTTCAAAGTAAAAAACTTATCACAGGCATATGAAATAAAAATTTTATATACTACATATTGATGTAACTGACCGTAAATTAAGTATAGAGTTTAAACAATACGGATATTTTTTCAAATCGATAAACTTACCTTAAACAGAAAATAAATTAGGAAGTAGTTTTATGTAAGGTATTAGTTCTATTCAAATTCTAAAAGTGGAAGACAAAGATAAATTTTTAATCTTTCTAGATTAATTTTTCCCTATCGGCATCGCCAATTATTTTCTCACGTTAAATCGTATGTTCTGGTCCAGTATATTCTTCAATGGAGGAACTTACACGGACTCTAAATTCTTATTTTTTTCTACATGGTTTTGTTATGGGAATTCATTGGTACTAACTATCGGCAACAATCGGCCGGTCATTTGATAATTTGGGGTAATTATTACTTAATCACTCATTCAAATTATACATTTTGGTGTTCGCCAGGAAACAGTACCCGGACAAAAAACATCATATCTTTCCCTTGCTTGTAGCTCTGCTTTCTGTCGTATCTCCAACTCTGTACTACATTAAATATGCATAAATCTTTTTGAAGGGCTCATTATTGCCCAATGATAAGAACACGCTAAAGAACATAGCGAATGCTTCCGGTTCAATCCAGCCAGCAAGAGATGAGCATTCAATTCTTTTTGCCTCCAAGCAAGTTTGTAGGGTAAGTGCTTCGGAACTTACAGGGGTTCCCTCTTGTGACACGTGAATAAGGCCTACTATCCATGAAAATCCTCTAAAACGACGATTGCAGGATAAATATTTAAATGCATTACAACAAACTTAAGCTGTGTGACAATCCACAACGGGGTGTCAAAGATCATCATGGGTGTGAAAAGTTATTGTATCATTTCACTTTGAAAACAATTCGACCACAATCTATTTAACGTATCCTTACTTCCTTTAGTGAACAAAACGGATTTTCGGCTAAGTCGGGATTTTAGTTCACTACCTTTCTATGAACGACGCCCTACCTGGCCACCCCGGCCTATGTGAGAAATTATAATTGCACCAGCATGCTTCTCTGTACCTAACCCTGAGTTGGGGTCTAGATAGAAGCATCCGGGTGGAGTCTTCGTAATTTTGAAGCTGTAACCAAGTAGAAGACCCCTAATACTTGACCTAACCCCCCCAGAGGTATCAATTTACTAGAAGCACATCGCGACCTATTTAATGTGTGAAAAGTTGTAACAAATCTTCATTTAAGTGGAAGACTTAAGCATGGAAGTGGACACATTCTAGCGAAGATTATTTTAAGCAAATACCTCTGGGGATGGCAGGTCAAGTATTCGGGGATTTTTCTGTTAAGTCCCTGCTTCTAAATTACGAAGACACCCTCCAGGCTGCTTCCATCTAGCAGGTAGAGCTAAACAATGAGGAGTCATTCTGGTGCATCAACAACATAGTTCTATAATATCGCAATTTCATTTGAGATGTGTTTACAAGATGTATACCAGCATGTTGCTCAAGTTGGGGTTTCCAACATAAGTGTTAATAACAGCAACTTTCGTAGTACTTATTTAAAATACAGAGTGCTTAATATTTTGTATTTTATTAATTTATTTTTAATTTGAGAAACACATCTATCATACCTTGACATTTAGGATATCTAATTTCTAAATCACGCAGATGTAATTTTTTTTATTTTCAGATTATGCCACTTAATTTTATTTTTCGTGTATGCTGTCACTTGGTGAAGTCAAGGCATTCAAATACTACTCAATACTTTTCATTTTGTGGCCTAAAATTACAGTAACTTCTCGATAAAGCTAACGTGGATAATTCACAAGATTATGTAAAAGAACTACAAGTCAACAGAAATATGCATTTGAATAATTTATGCGTATTGTAGTACACATAAACAAACTATTTACTAAAGTAAATAAATCCTTTATTATTTACAAATTTGTTTCTAAGTAATTTATCACAACATAGATACAAAAATTTAAGTTTTCATATTGTAAAGGATTGAATTTTCTTTAATTCAGACATTGCATATAACCTGCAAATTAGATAGTCTTCTCTTGGATAATCGGGTAATCGTTTTATTATTGTCCGCACAGCAGATGAAATAATATTATTTTCAAAAGAAGATAAAACAATGAGAGTTAGTTACTGCAATCAAATTATAATTCAGAAGCTCCTTTGAAAAACCGATGAATAGTTAGTTAGCATTCTGTTCAACGATTTGATTCCACATTGAGTGTTAATGTTCAAAATGGTTTCAAATCCCTATTAAACCTACGATCTTGTTTGAATTAGCTCTCTTGCTCAAAAAGTAAACCGTAAAGTGAAATACAAAATAAACAGATTTAGCCATCGATTGGGAAACGAATTCAATCCTGTCAAGGTCAGGTCTTATTCACCTGTCAGTTGGTTGAAAAGTTCAAGAAAATTCAAGAGATGCGAGACTTATACTAAGAAAATTGTTGCTTTCGTGCGCGAAACGTAACGCATTTTGTTTGTGATTAAGCCTTAGATCGTCATATTATCCATTAAATTTTCGAAGCGCTTGACATTCTTTTGGTGAGAAAGCCTTAGGAAGATGTTACCAACTCGCGTGCGAGTGATAAACTTACATCTGAACAGCTACGTTTATCAGCAATATACTATTTATCGCACCTGCTTGCTTTTAGTGATAAAACTTCCATTTAAAACAGTTTTTATTCCATAAGCATATTCGAAAAAAGGTATTTGCTTGAACCATAATTTACATAAAAGAAAAATGACGTTAAGGCCTGTGTCTAATTAATATCAGAGTGGTAAGAAGGATAAAATTTTCCCCAAACAAATTAATAAAATTTTTGTTTATATTTGAATGCTGCCTAGTACATTCAATTATTAAATTTTTCATGTTCGAAAAAGATTCAATGGATTGATTATTTTTTTAAAAAAAGAAAAGTGTCAATTTTAACAGTGATGTAATAAAAATTTTGTTATTTGTATGATAAACATAAATAGCAAAAAGTAATAATTTTTTTGAGAAATTCGATAACAAATGATATACCAACACAATAATATATATTATTTTACAATTAATTATAATAAGAAAATATTCAATAATCATTTTAAAATTTTGCTTAACCAACTTTGAATCATAACAAATAAATTTAGAATGACAATTTTTTTTAAATAAAGTAAAATATAGCATGTAAAATCTATTGATCCACAACATATTTTAGATGGCCAGATTTTTCTTCAGTTTAAAAAATGTTTTTTATTTTTCATATTTAGTGAATAAGTTACGCAACAAAATGAGGATATCAGTTAGTGATAGAAACATTTAATAATAATATTACATGGAATATGCAGCTTAATTTTTTAATACAATAAAAATATTTTGATATAATTTGCCTTTCCTTCGGAAATTTTATTTGAGGCCGCGATGGCATGGCTGGTTCGAGCATCGTTTTAACTATAGGAAAGTAATGAGTTCGAATCCCAGCTTAACCGAAGATCCGTTACGAGCTGCTTAACCTCTCGCGCACGTTAAATAGGCCGTACTTGCAACGTTCTCCTAGAGAAATGAAGCCTCCGTGAGCGACTTGTCAAGTACAGTGGGTGATCGGTTAACGAACAGTTCGGACCGAGAACAAATTGGACAACGAACATTTTCACGAAAGATTTTTCTGTTCTGATTACGAACACATATTAGGGTAACGAACTAAAGCGAATTGTAACGAACACTTCTTGGCTCTCGAACCATGATGTGCAGAGTCGCCGAACCCAACGGAGCAGAAATCGTTTTTCGTCTTTCTTGAACTGTGTTGATTGCCTATTAAACATCAAAATTCTATACTGGAAATTTTTTTCCGAATAGTATACTTATTACCAAAGTAGGCCATCATTTTCGGTTTTCATTCAAAACAAAAAACTGACAATATTACAAGAAAACTTAAGTTTTCATTACTTTTTTAATATGATAAACTTTATAAAGAATAACTTTGTGAAACTTTACTATAAAAATTTTTCCTTAATATACCTCAGTTACATAGCGTTTAAGTAACTGTGATATATATTGTTGCTGTTACAACCTTTCAGCGTTAGTATTTTTTTTACCTCGTGTATTTTCCAAATATTTAACTTTGATAATGCTCTTATTGCTGAATCAATTTACATACTGATACTACGGAGCTCCACTCTCCAGAGGTTCAGTAGCTTCACGTCGCTTTTCACTCAGATCAGCAAAGGGAAGCATCATTTCCACGGGCACTGATTGGGAGGATGACCACGTGTACACCCTCACTGGGTTGCTGGAGCTCCAAGGGTTGGAGACGTGTCCACGTTTATTTATAGCGTCCAAAGTTCTTCTGCTGGTGTCGAGAGGAGGTTGCCAGTTCAGGTCCTGGACCCCGTCACCTGACCGTGATTCAAAATTAGCTGACGCTTGGTGATGGGAGAATATTCCAAACCCGTTAATCTTAAGGAACAATCCGGGACTCATTTGTACCGCTAAGTATGCATGCATTAATACTGCGTAGTGGCAAACTGACACCCGAAGCATTTGAGTATCAACCACGTAGTATTTATTTAGCATTGAACTCAGTACTCTTAATTTTAGAAAATCGGAAATCACGTCTTTGTTTTCATCATTGTTGTCGTCAAAGTATCATTTTTTATAGAGCCTTAATATTTGCATATGATTATTTTTAACAGATATAATAAGATTGTAAATGGTAATTTTTGGGCCAAACGATCTTTGAATGCAATTGGATGTCAAAAATATTAAAATTTTAATTAACTAATTAATTTTTTTAAAGATACGATTTTAATATAAATAGTTGACAACATTTCTGAAAAGTATTCCAGCATTCTTTTAATGGTCTGCTATTTTGTATAAATTTCTGAGCAATTTGTTTCCTTTTTACATTTTACCATTGATAAAAAAGTTTCAAAGAATATGTTATCGAGTTTAAAAATGCGATGAAATAAAGACTAGAATATTTTTTACATTTGTGTTGTATTAACAATTTAAATATTGGATATTTTTAATAATAACATTGTATTTGTTGCTGAATAATCACTTGAAGGAAAAATAATAAGCCCTTATCAATATTTCAATTTGTACACATCACTTTTTTTAACTGCAGAACTTGATATATTTTTAATCGAGATCTTAGTTTGATAATGTAGCCCTTTAAATGCATGCACATAAAATATTTTGTAAAGTGATGTTCACTAATGCGTCTTTTAGATATTCTTCAATGTGCTGTAATAATTATTTTGATGTATGCATATCAAAAAAATTAATATGCTTATCTACAAAAAACTTTACACATCTGATAATGAATAAAAAATAATGGCGGAAATCTGTAAAAGTCCGTAAATCTGCGTCATTTTAAATTCGCTTTTATATTCCACTACACACGCAAGTTAAATTAATTAGATAAAATTTCATATATATTTACTATTCAAGATTCCCATTGTTGTTTTATGAAACACAGTTCAGATTAAATATTGATTATTTTTAAAATATATATGTTTTATTTCAGTTTTGTTTTAAAAATTTAGTAAGTGTTTAAGTTATTCAGTGCCGTTACTGTTATAACATAATGAATAATTTGAAACATGGATATTGCTTAGTTTGTAAGCGTATTTTATAAGTGTAAGGGCAAGTATAATAAGTATAAGCGTAAGTACGAAACACATAGCTTTAATAGAATTGGAATAAATATTTTTAAACAAATAAGATTATCTTATTTTAAATTAATTCTCTCAACAGTTCCCTAATTAAAATTCAGGGATAATGAAATTGAAAATCAAGCTTAAGTAATCTTTCCACTGAGAAAAAATGGTAAGCATTAGTAAAATCGAATCTTAAATAGTCCTACAGTTACACATTGAAAATCCCTTTCCCTTATTTAACAGAATGTGAAAGCAGAAATAAAGCAATCAAACGTCAAGGAGGAAAATTTAATCTCAATTTCTCCAGCTTAAGAATTAAGCTACGACAACGAGCCATTAATTTTTAGAATGTCACTTCAACCAACCATGGTGTTACTTTTTTACTGATTCGTGCTCTAAGACACATTTAGGAACAACACCTAATCCGTTTTTCCCAAAACGGTGAGGTCTCTTTCGACGTCAGTTTCCGACAGCAAAGTGATGAATGGACACTAAATGAAGGAAGCAGATTGGGCAGGCTGACAGGGACATTCTAATTTGACAAAATTAATTAAACCGAGACTGCGCGCAGTTGGGTTACCATAGCAACTTAGTGGAATCAAACAGCTGCTTGCATCAGAAAAGATATTCCAATCGTTACACGTTCCCAGTCTTGTCACGGTCGTATGTTCTCAGGAATTTGAAGTTGAATTTCGGTAGAATTTTTCTAAGGTGTGAAATACGGCCGTGGCCAAAGAGTTGAAAATTGGATTATCCTACCAGTAATGTTGATTTAAGCATGAATATGTTGGTACGTTTGCTTCCGAAAACAGTCCATGCTTATAGAAGTTGAAAAGGAGCAATACTTAGGTATCGGCATATCTATGACTTAATCTGAATAGAGAGCTAGACAACAGGACTATATTTCTATTAATAATGCATAACGCGTATCTTGATGTCACATCATTTGATAAAAGCAGTGTGGAACATTTGAATAAAACAGCAAGAGAAATCTCGTCCAGAAAAGACTTATGAAGCATGATATGATGTATCACTCATCTTTAGATATCTAAATTATTCTGTAAGCATACGAATTACTGTGCAACAAAGAATAGTAACATTGCTTAGAAATATTGCCTCGTTTATTGTAATGGCACTTATATTGTTCATTTAGTATACTCGATATTAAAAGGTAACATTTTGAACCAATTAAATAGTTGAATCAGAATTGAGAAAGTAGTCAAATTAAAAGTTGAAATTACGATGAGATTCGATAAGTAATTTGCTTTCCTAGTTCTCTACTGGAACACTTGATTTAACTATGGTTTTGGAAAAGCATACAAAGATTCTATGATAGACAGTTTTCCATAGACTGAGTTCTTAAATGCCAGCAATATCTGAAAACCATCCTGCACAACCTCTAGAAATGGAATCCACTAAAATTCTCATCAACGGCCGAAGGCTTCCCACTCCTATTCTGTTTGGATTAAATATACCTGCAGTTGTTCAGATTCAACTTAGTGAACTTAACGACAGCTTGATGGAAAATAATATCGATAAGAGGCAGGTATGTAAACATTTTTTTAATATAACATGCTAGTGCCGTTGTAATGTTTTCTGAATATTTTTTTTATTAAAAGAAAATTTTTCAGACATATAAATCCTTTAAGGTATTTCTAATATTCTGTCATGATTTATCTGCATATTGTACTGATATACAAGCAGTTTTTTTCCAAATGAAGAAAACAAATGGTAAGATTCAGAAGGAAGATGCATAGAAATATTATGAAAAATAAATTTAAGTTTTATGCAGAAAATTTTCGTTGTATATAGTTAATTTCTATTTAAAATGAAAAAAATTATGTAAAATATGATAAGAAAATTATGAAAAATATCATAAGATTAAGTTTCATGCAAAAACAATTATGATATATATAAAGAATTTTGGTTTGCCTTTCATGTAAATGTATTCTTGCAAATATGAATAGAAATCTAATTAGAAAATATTAATTTCTTTCATGATTGTTTTGTAAAAAATATGAAAAAATAATAAATAATTCATAAAAATGATAAAAAGGTAGTTTCCGAGAATAACGTGGTATATATATATATATATATATATATATATATATAATCGATATAATATGACCTTAATTTAATAGTTAAAAATAAAGTTATAATAAAATTGTATCTATGCACATAAAAATTCATTATAAAGACAATGAAAACATATGCTTGCTGCAGAATTTATAAATACGGTAATCAGCATTTCCTTTATATTGTAGATGTCGTTTTAAGACAGAGAAAGTTTGCATATGCCGAAATAAACTATGCAATAAAATTAAATAAAGCTAAATAAACCAAAATTAATTTGGAACAGTATTTTAACTCCTTAAAGAATTAATGTTTTTATATGTTCTAGATAATATAAGTTTAATAATAATATTACATTATGTATTGTGTTACCCTATGCGTTTTTATGAGAAAATATAGTGACAGTTTTCTTTTTCAGGAATTTAAAGCGATTATTGACAGAATAAATAAAATAAATTTATATTTAGATTTATTCATTCTATTTTAACTAACAATATGTGCTTCGGGGTTTGTAATAAACTAATATTAATTCCTTCGTATATAAAAAAAATTTATAATAAACGATTAAAATGATAATAACTTAGAAAAAGCTGAAATTTTTTTCTTTGGCTTAGATTGCGAAGAATATTGTTGCTACTTACATTTTCCTGACTATTTCTAATATTTAATAACTATAAAAAAATATGCACTTTACCGCCAAAATTTCATTAAATAATTATCAGCTAAATATCTCCTTAGGTACTAAAGTCCACACACACACACAATCACCCTTATACTTTCTTTAAAACTTAATATTTTGATGAAATAATATGATGCTCTCGATACTTTACTTGGATATCTTTGTAAACTAAAGGTATAATAGAATTAGTCAGAAAATGAAAAGAATGAAATAATTTCTTAAAAAAATTTATAATATATTTTTCTTAATTTGTGTAATAGTAAATAATTAAATGTAGCTATATATAAAAAAACTTAAAAATTAAAAAAATAATTTTGCTTTTATTGATAACCAAAATTTTTTGCTAATTTTAACAAAATAAATATTCATAACTAATCACCTAAAATAATTATTATATCTCAGAAGTATATGTCAATTAACCGAGAATAAGTATAGTAATATAAAGTCAATTCCTAATTATCTGATATCTCTGAATTCCAATATATATGTATATACACACACACACTACTAGCCATTAAAATTGCTACACCAGGAAGAAATGAAGATAACAAAATGATATTTATTGAACAAATATATTATATTAGAAATATAACAAGAGATTAAATTTTCAAAAAATTTGGCTGGATAGATCCTGAGAAATCAGTACCCAGAACAACTACCTCTGGCAGTAATAACAGCAGTTATACGCCTAGGCATTGGGTCAAACAGAGATTGGATTGCATGTATAGGTTCAGATTCCCATGCAGCTTCAACACAGTTCATCAACCGTAGTGACTGGCGTTTGGTGACGAGCCAGTCGCTCAGCAACCATTGACCAGACGTTTTCTATTGGTGAAAGATCTAAAGAACGTGCTGCTGTCCAGGGCAACAGCCGAACATGTTTCGTATCAAGGAAGGTCCGTACAATACCGGCAACATGTGGTCGGGCATTATCCTGCTGAAACATAGGGTTTCGCAGGGCTCGAATAAAGGGTAGAGCCACGGGTCGTAACACACCAGAAATATAACGTGCACTGTTCAAAGCACCGTCAATGCGAACAAGAGGTGACCGAAACGTGTATCCAATGGCACCCCATACCATCACGCCAGGTGATGGGCCAGTATGACGATAACGAATGCCCGCTACCAGTGTGCGTTCACCATGATGCTGCCAAACACGGATGCGACCATCATGATGCTGTACACAGAACCTGGATTCATCTGAAAAGATGATGTCTCGCCATTCGTCGCCCAGGTTCGTCGTTGGTCACACCATTGAAAGCATTGGCCGTTGAGATCCCGCATAGCGTTGTCTATGACGCAGCGTCAAGGGAAGCCGCAGCCATGGTCTCCGAGCTGAGTGTCCATGCTGCTGCAAACGTCGTCGAACTGTTCGTGCAGACACTTGTTGTCTTCCAAACGACCCCGTTTCTTGACTCACGGCTCGTGACGTGATTGCACAATCCATTACGGCCATGCGGATAATATGCTTGTCTTCTCTACTGCTAGTTATAGGTGGCCGTTGAGATCCCGCATGGCGTTCCGTATTAACGTCCTGAACCCATCGATTCCATATTCTGCTAACAGTCATTGGATCTCGACTGACCAGAGCAGCAATACTGTGATAAGATAAACCGCAATCCCGATACGCTACAATCCGACCTTTATCAAAGTCAGAAACGTGCTGGTACGCATTTCTCCTTCTTACACGAGGCATCACAACAACTTTTCACCAGGCAACAACGTTCAAATGCAATTTGTGTATGAGGAACCGGGTGAACAATTTCCTCATTTAAACACAATGTAAGGGTCGCTACTGGCGCCTGCTTTGTCTGAATGCGTTGAAAAGCTAATCATTTGCATATTACAGCACCTTCTTCCTTTCGTATAAATTTCACGTCTGTAGCATGTCGCCTTCTTGGTGTAGCAATTTTAATGGCCAGTAGTGTATATATATATGTATATATTTAATTATTAATGAAGTGTTTCAGTGTAAATCAACATTTGAATTATTTTATGAAAATATCAATTTATAAATTTAAAATAAGTGAATAATTTTATTATTTGCCAAGTAATAGTTATGTTTTTGTTTTGTGTGTGTGTTAAAATATGTATGCTTATAGATTTATTCCTTTGTTTCAAAATTTTCTGGACTATACACGCTACTGGATTCTGGCGGTAATCAAGATTTTCAGTATTTTTCCAGGATTTATGCAATAATTAAGAAAGCAATTTATAACGGCAGAATGCTAATTGGTATTTCGATATCGCTTGTTAAGAATCCAGCCATTTGTACTTATTTAGCTCCTTCTGAAAATTCGTATGAAATTACAGAATCCAGAAAACAAAATTGTTCTAATTTTGTTCATATCCCTCAAATATCCTCCTCCTTTGAAGGAGGGCGGCAGCTTTTAAAGAAAACAGTGATTTCAACAAAAAAGATTCCAGCTGCTAATAGCTTAAGCCATTTTAGTATGCCTCTAAAAATAGTTCTCGTGTTTGACAAGAAAATGACACTCTCAAATCATGACTGTTGTACTAATTTCTCAATGGAAGTAAAAGTTCGTGTAAGCTATAGTATTAGGAAATTGCGGTATGTGCATGTTTGTAGGCTTTCTGGTAGTTCAGAGAGTGTAAGATAATCTGAGCACGTATTTGAATTCCTTTCTCTGTGATATGTTAATTAAAACGTTTTGGAAAAACAGTTTCTAAATCAAATACCATGATTGATGAACAAACTGATTTTGGTGATCACTTTGTTTCATCAAGAAACAATTTGCTGATTATGAATTCTTTGATCTTCCTTGCAGTGCGTAAATATGGACGTAATACTTGTAAGCAATTGTCTTTTTAGATGCTGTATAACAGGATGAATACTACAAAAAGCTATACATATGCGGCTCTATCAAGGATTATTTGTGGCTCTCGATAAATGTACCCGAGTTCCCTTTTCATTTTTGTGTTATATATTATAAAATATTATTACCTTTCCATGTGTGTTTCAAAATATCTTTAAAATTACTGATAGCAAATATGAGACTAAGTGCAATGTTGTTACAAATTTCCTTTTTGTCCAAGTTCAGAATAATATGACTCATCGAAAACAGCGCGAGTGAACATAAGCAATGGCGTAATCGACCGACTTCAGAATAACTACAGTTTGAATTTACAAACCTTCATTGCAAAGGACAATTGACATTGTGTTCTGGAGGAAACAATTTGTATCACTCCTGCTATGAATATAATTTGTTATCTGCGATTTTTAGTAAGTTTACTATACTCTATTTCGTAATATGTAAAACGTGTTGTTATTGCTTTAATAACTCAAAAATTATAAAGCTAACAATTTACGTCAATATTACGAAACCAATCAACCTCAGTCTTCTAATTAGTATCCTCGGGATTACAAATTAAGTTCAGATAAACTTGCTTCTTTAAAATCAAATTTAAATAAACGGCAGTCTGTTTTGATGACCGTTAGCAACCAAGATAATAATGCGGCTGAAGCCAATTTTGTTACTGCTTGAAATATTGATAGTAAAAAATGCTGATATGGAGAGAGAGATTTCATTAAATAAAACTTGAAGATGTACTTAAGGTCTTAGATTCAAATAATACAGTATTGCACAAAACGTTTTTGCAAATTCCTATCTCGAAACACACAAGCGAATGACGCATAACTGCAATGAATACATCTCTTGCATATAATTTAAAAAAGTTATTTGAAGAACTGTATTGCCTTCAGCTTATAGTTCTTGATAAATCGACAGATATCAACAGATCTTCCGCAATTGGCAGTTTTGTTTCACCTGACTTCGTTGTTAAAGAACAATTATTAAATATAGTTGCACTTCTAGAGTCAAATCACAGTGTCGATATTAAAAATGCATTAGATTCCATAAATAAATCTTTTGATGTGCCTCTTGATAAACTAGTAAACATTTCAATTGATGAAACTCCGACAATATTGACTTAAAAAGAAATCGGTCTTATTGAGCTTTTAAGAGATGATTCTCTCATATTCAGCAATTCATACCGATGCATTGCATAATTCACCGAGAACATCTCGAGAATCAAAGTATCGTGAATTAAAAAAGGCTGCTTGTCGAATTATTTCAATATTCGGCACACACACACAGCGTACTAATGTAATTTCTTTTATTCCACTTTAAAATTCATGAAATCCAAACACCGATCAGTGTTAACTAACCCGCATCTCAAAATACTACTGAAAGTGTTGTCACCAATTTTCAAATTATTATCAAGAGAAGTAAATATATGTGTTTAATTCTTAATATTTAAATTCACACATATTTTGTACTTTTATTTATATGTGTTTTCAATCAATATAATCTCTGTATAAAAACTTTATATACCTTTTTTGCATACCTTTTAAATGTAATTGTATCGCACGAAAACTTTCATATTTTGGAAAATGACTTGGACTAACAAGTAGTTTAGCCACCCCCCCCCCACTGAGCTATACAAAATAAATTTAAATAATTCATAACTTTTATGAATTATTTAAGTTTTATATTATGATTGTTTTTTTTTTTATCAATAATAAGCTTTCCATATTTAATCATTTATGAATAGATCGACACCAGGGTGCCCAATGCATTAAGTACATCAATATTGAATCTAGTTTCTTGCGACTTTTCACGCACACATTCATTTATAGTTCATTTTTAACTAATCTATTTTTTTTATTTTGGAATTATCAACAAAAAATGCATTTATTAATCTTGATCAATAAGTTAAAGTAAAAAATAAAATCAAAGTATTCATGAATGCTGTCCACTAAGGTCAAATTTTAAACAGTTATTTACCTGGAGTAAAAACCTAATTTAAAACACTAGTAGTCTTTATTTAAAACAGTTTAATTAAGATAGTAATACATTATTTTCCTCAACTAAAGTGGGAATTTTCTTACATTGTACTAACAACAATTTAGAATTTCGAATTACCATATATCTTTTATGAATATACAATTGGATCTTTTTATATCCTAGAATATGATTTTATATTTTACTATTATCACACTAAATAGTTTAATTATGGCAATCAGATTTAATTTAAGAACTTATGCAAATATTTCACAAAGTATATCAGAAACAAATACAAATTACGATGATTTATTCTATCACTTTCTAACTGATAACCAAAAATTCGAGCGATTAATTTTATGTATTTAAAGTATTTTATAATCATCAAATTGTTTGAAAAGAAATCATTTCAATATTTTAAATTTTAGTATATAGATTACAAGTAAATTACATTAAGTATTTTATTATTTACATTAAGTATTTATTTGAATATTGTCCATTTGCAATGAACAGCTGCTTGAATTTTTCTATGGTAACACTTTTTCCTGCTAGATAGAGTGGTTTTTATATGAAGAGGTGGATAATAGTATATTTAATAAATAGAAGAGAATTAAAGCACTTATTTGGACTGAAATAAATCTCTCGTTGCTGTTGTGTGGGTGACAAAATCGCAAAATTTAAAAATGGATATGTTGCTTGGAAATGTTACATATCATCCTGTATTTCTGCAACCACCCGATATAGATATTTATTTTCGACTGGGAAATGCTCGAATTTGGTAAATTTTAATGTATCTAATTTTATAACGAAAAAAGTAATTTTGAAATGAATACAAATTTTGTTGTCCAAAGATTCTTAAAATGATTTTAATGAGAGTTTCTTAGTGGGCGAACCTATTTTGCCAAAGTCTCATATCATTATATTGATCAATGTATAAGCATATATATATCCTGTGTAGTTCACTA
The DNA here is from genome assembly GCA_030067965.1 of Latrodectus elegans. Classification (NCBI taxonomy): domain Eukaryota; kingdom Metazoa; phylum Arthropoda; class Arachnida; order Araneae; family Theridiidae; genus Latrodectus; species Latrodectus elegans. The sequence continues at coordinate 127,300,506 of CM057820.1, forward strand.
ATAGTGTATTTATCTATTATTTCTACTGAAGATGAAATATTTAATGCTTTTCTTTATAGGTATATTTGATTCATAAGGCAAGTTGCTCGTGAATAGTTCACAAACTTGAATTCTTTTCATTAGACGAAGATCTTCTCAGTTTATGAACTACTTTCTCATCATAAAACAAGCATTTTGTGGCTACTCATTTCTTTTCAGTTCTTTATTAGCGAGCACAATGAAGTTTTTTGTTCTCTGATTCCAAGAATTCTATTGCTAGTTACTCAGTTCTTAGAGGTTTTATTCACTCTTTTTTAATAAACCATACTGTGATCAGAAAAAATCTTTTCGAAAAATTAATTTATTATTATGAAGCGAAATTTCTAATAAAATAAAGCCATGCCTGCAATTTGCAAGTATTCACTTTTTACGAAAAGTGCCGACCGTTAATTGAGTGAACTGCGTTGATGACTTCTTGGCTTTTGGTCCCGGGTTCGAATCTGGGAGAGGCCATGAATATTTTTCTCTTTGTGTTTCCTTATCTTGTTTTAGAGATGATGAATGAATGTGGCCTACACTATAAGTGAATTTGTGGTGGAATGCGGTGGGTAATGCTACTCGCCTTCTTCATTGTACACAGGTGCCCACCGGGCAACTATAAATGATTGGTTGCAGTTTCTGGCTTTGTTATGGCGAAGAGTTCTTCACCCAATGTTCACCGTTCGAAAAAATTTCTTCGAAACTTTAAATATAGTACTTTTTAAAGTAAAATTTTGTTGAACAAAGAACGAAAGATGTAACTTATAACCAATAATTTTAATTTCAAACGAATGATCAGTGTGACGTATAATTGTTTATATTAATTTCAAATCTTAGTTAGTTAATAAAATATAACTAACTAAATGTAACTTTTTATAACAATCTACAAATTTTTTTTTAATAAAATAACTTTTTATTTTTACTAATATAACCAAGTATAACTTTTGATTAATATATCTTCTTTGTTGGTTTAGATTATAAAGCAATTTACTTACAATATTTAACATTTATTTCTTATTCATCAATATAGGAGCATTACAAATAAACTTATTTTTTTCTTTTCAATTGCAGTAAGAGTTAGATAATTTGCTTCAAATTTTAATTTATTGTAATTTCCTTAAAATTTTAATGAATACGAAACTGATTGTTCGGGTGCTATGACTGTTGAACCAATTTAATACTGTGAGGAAAACATGACAGTGAAATGCCACCAATACACTGAGGACTGAATATAAAGTTAGATCTAATAGCCAAGATATAAGAATTAAATTGAAGATTACTCTTCGATCAAATTTATACGTAACTAGGGATGTTTTTCAAGAGGCTTGTATACCACTTTGAATTATATAGTTTATTTGAACTTTTCAGTCATTTAAAATATCACAGTTTTATTGAGTGAATTTTATAAGGACTTGCAATAATAATTTATTCTTATAGGATGATATCGTTCCCAGATTTAGTGATTGATATATCGTTAGCAGTTCTCTCTGATAAAATAGTCATTAACTCTGAGAAATCATTGTAACAAAGCCATCAAAAAAGTATCGTGTGGTAGAAGACGCGCGAGATCTCATTAGTAAAATAAAGATACACGGTTCTATATTATCGATAGATTGATAGAGGGAAATATTTTCATATTTGCATTTACATTTTATTTTATGTTTAACAATGAAAATATTACATGAATTAAATAAATAAAGACACTAATATTAGAGTGAATTGATTTGTCACAGATTTAACTGAAAAATTTATTGGGTTTTGTTTTATAATTAAATTTATAAAATTTGATTATATAATGTTTTATATAGGAATTCGTCTGAAAAATTAAAATAGTTTTTGATTGGTTGTAAGGCAATTTTTCACGTAAGTAAATTCAAGTCATATAAATTTTAGTGTTTTATAAAATTTCAGTTGTGTCTTCAATATTTTATGCCAAACAAAATATAATATTGCATGAAATAAGTAGTCGAAAATGTACTTTGATATCATAACGTTTATTATATAATCATGCGTATTTCTCTCTCTATCTCTCTTTTTAAAAAGGTATAATTTTCATTATTTTAAATATTTATCAGAAAAATTGACATTTTATTTTTTAAGTCAAAATTAAAAAATTCGAGGGATTTATATTGAATCCATTTTGATTTAAAATATAATGAAGAAGTGGGTTGCAGAGTAAGGGGAAAAGAAATACGATGCGAAGATAAATCATAAGAAAATATCTAATTTAAATAATAATTGAAATTGTCCACATCTTTAGCATCGATGTCAGCTTGCCCCTGGTTGGAAGTCATCTCTCTTTTCTGTTTGAACGAGTTCTATGTATAGGCTGCTACAAAGTTGCTCGAAGTACGGAAAATGTCTTCAAAATTCGCAGGCGCTTTAATCCAGCAGTTGACTTCAGAGAGAGAGAGTAAAATGTGAGAGCATCCATAAACTTAGTTTTGTGCGTTCAGCAAAAGAATTGTTATACTATTTTATTTCAGTTTTACATTACATACCTCTTTTCTCAAAAATGAGAATAAATTGCTATAAATAGATATCTTTTACAATGAAATACAGGATAATAAAAATTGAACCAAACAAGAATATATTAATTTTAGAGAAAATATATAAGAATGACAAAAATGTCTAAAACTGACTATATAAGGAAAGGTAATAATTGGAACCAAGAAACTTTTTGCCCTCATCCTTTATGACTTTTACCATATAGGAAAAGGAAAATATGATACAATATTTAAAAATATGTTAGCATACAATTACTATTACAGGTGTCCTTTTATGGTTATAATTATCAATTGAACTCGAAAGAATTGTTACTTTTTCCCATATTTTAGCAGCTTTAAATTTTATTTTCGAAAATAATTATTAACAATTGCAGCCCATTGAAATTCCCAGTTTCCACTCATTAGGACATAAAGGCATGCGAAGGATAATCGGGGCTTAACAGCGAGCTCTTCATTGCAGACAGCAGCAAAATTAGTTGTGACTTGAAAGAACGAAAATTTCACAAGAAAATGAAAACTTTACAGATTAAAAAAAAATACAAGGAAATAAAAATTTAACATTATAAAGAATACTACTAGATAATACAAAAATGACAGGAAACAAAATAGATACATAAAGAAAGGTAGCATGTAGTATAAAGGGCCAATTTCGTTGAGCTTCATCTTTCCTATGTAAACAAAATTGAACGATTTTGAGAATTGAGAAATTGAATAAATAATATTCAAAAATATGTAAGCAATTCAAAAAGAAGCTATATTTTTTATGACAATAATATCAGTTTATCTCTAAACTATTAAATTATTCATTCTTTTCCCATTGCTAGAATTAAACTTCAAACTATTTAAATAATCATTTATATTTGAGCCGATTGAAATCCTCTGGTTACATTCAATTATTTTCAGATGCACATAACAAAATGTTCAAGTCTTGAAAGTCAAGACTTGAACTTTTTATAACAAACAATAAAATTAATTAAATTAATTGGACTAAGAGTACGAAAATAAGAAAAACTCCGTCTTAATATATATATATATATATATATATATATATATATATATATATATATATATATATATATATATATATGTCTGTATGTATATCTGTATGTCTATATATATATATAATATATGTATGTATTTTATACAAATCTTGAAAAATCTTAAGTAGTGACATAACCTATACAATTAACTTATTTACTAAATAATAGAGGCTTGTGGAGGTGGTTTTAGTAGTAGAATTATCAATTAGCAAACACTGAAAATCTACATAAAAAATAAAATTTGTTCAAATTACAATACAATAAGAAGGATTTTCAAAACAACAAACTAATGAAAATATTTTCATTCTGGACACTTATTCCAGAGATTAAGTTAGTAGAAACATATTGTTAATATAAATTATATACTCAACATAAATATCACTGCAAATTGAGTTATTACCGAAAATACATCAAAACAGAAACTTTCAATAGTACAAGTACGAAGACAATCTTTTCTTGCCAATATTACTTTCCTAAATCAAGTTTTAACAACAATCTACAATATATAGAAACTAATTGAATAACATGAAACGAATCAAAGCCAATAGAGAAAAAAGTGTTAAACACAGAATTAAGGAAATATACATTGCATTTTTTCTAAGAATTTATATAATTATTAGTTAATAAAATAATTTATTATTAACTTATATATATATAAACATATATTTCAACTTATAACCATTAATTTTTCTAAAAGTTTCATTTGCTGACACAAAATGCTTATTTTTACAACAATTTGAAACTATTTAAAAGATATACTTGCAACATTTCTTCATCCAAAATAACCTTGCTCCCTCTATTAAGATCTCTCACTTTGTTTATAAGCTGAGAAAGACCCCTTGTGCAGTTAAGGTATAATTTATCCGTATCGAGAGTACAAAAAAAGTAGTGAATCGAGTAAGGGAAAGGACATCACATTCATGTGTAACACGATGCCCCGTTTCCTCACTCTTGTGGCATTTTTTACATGCAGGGTCTTTTTGAAAATGTCCCATCGTATCTCTGTCCAGCCATGAATCCCACAATTGCTTGCACCTTCCATCATACTTTTAGTGTGTCGCTGTTCTGAAGATTCAAGCGAGGATTTATTCATCTTCTGTTTTATTCCTTTATGAATAGCTCTTCAACTAACGTCACAGAAAAGCTCTGCACCAATTGGGATAAGAAGATGATCTCTCTTTTGAAGCTTCAAAGGAGAGAGAGAGAGAGTTTATTCCTTCTGTACCTATATATCCTGCCACCCAGATAAGAATGAACTTACTCTTAGTTACCAATTCATTTAGATGCTTCCTACACTCCAGAAAAGTTAAATGGAGGGATTGTCGCGTTTTTTTTTTTTTTTTTTTTTTTTTTTTTTTTAAAGTTGTAAAGCAGTTGACCTCTCTTCAGTCACAGGCTGAAGATTCAATACCTGGGGAAAGCTCATCTTTCTTCTTTTCTGCAGCTTGTTCAGATGTTGATCCACAAATGATCTTGGCGGGCACATTTTATCTGTAATTCTTATCCAGACTTCTAGAGTGGTATTGTTGCAATATTTAGAAATTATTTATTATTCTCAGACACGATAATGATTTAACACTAAATAATTATTTCATTTTCTAATTATAGTTTATTTCCGAAGTGAAATATACGTATACAAAGTAACAGTTAATGTTTCCAAAATCAGAATATTTGATTGATAGAAATTCTTCAGTTTGTTGATTCATAATTTTTAAACTCATAAATTAATTTTTATTTTTTTATTTGAGTGAAGCTATTGAGTAACAATAAAACAGGATAACAATGTTCTCAATATTTAAATATATAGAAAATAGGATAGTTTGGATGCGTTTTTTCATACATTTGAAAATGTTCACTGGTAATTTTAAATTTATTTACCATATTGTTTGATATATATTCCCTATATGAAAATATTTCCAAACTTTCATTTCATAGTTACCTAATTTGCAATATTTGAGTCCTTCTGTAGCGCTTTTTCATCATTTATAGAAAAACGGTTTCAGCTTGAAGAGAAGAAAATCAATCATACCAAAATGCAGAAAGGAACACTTGGTAACTCACGCGAAATAACTTGAAAATCTATCTTCACAATTTCGTCCCTTTTGACCTGGATAATCTAAGTGGGAAATTTCGTTATTTGTTACAGGGGTATGTCGAATGAATTACAAATTGTTCAAGTAAAATCGAATGGTTGAGTTCAGCCGATATTTAAGAGGATGAACAGTGTACAAGTGATCTCAAATGACCCAAACCTCTCAAACCCAGAAATGCCCGATTTGAAGCCAGTGATCATGGATTTCATAGAATCTTGCAAAAAAAAAAACCCTGTTTTTATAAAAGGTTTCAAATAGAGGAATCGTTTCACTGTATTAGAAGAGTGTGGTAATGCTCTATCCTGTATCAAACTGGTTACAGACAAGACGCTACTTTGATTTAATGCAGGGACGATTTCATCGCGCAAAAGAGATACTCATCAGCCACTTTCGGCAAACGTTTGGACATGATTCTTCAAGGATAAATAGTTCAGCAATGAAATGAGATGTATTTTTAGATTTCATTAGAGGCTTTTAAGTAAAATTTAATTTTTTTGCGACCCCTTTCTACGAACCTCACTGTTTTATGATTTCTTCCTTTTTTAAATAGTATTTTAAACTATAATATTTGGCTAACTGCCACTTAATTTAGTGAAAGCTTTCTCAATCGGCTATTCCTATCTGGATCAAGTAAGTATCTTGATGAAAAATTAGGAAAATATTTTTCAAAACACAAATATTAAATAGTAATCCTTGTTACGTTTATAAATCAATTGTAAGTAATTTTGGCCATTTATCTGCTGGACTAAGACATCCCATCTCCATTTATGCTAAGCAATAGGAGTCAGAGTGAAAAGCTTTCTTGACATTTAATCGTTGAATGTGTGGACCCATAAGCATTCAGATTCTTACTCTTTTCAAAATATCAAATAAAATTCCAGTCAAATGAAATAATATTCCATTTTTTATTATCAGAAACTCGATCAGTATCAAAAGACGAACTCTTATAAAATATCGCAGTGAATCCAACCTAATTAGAATCATATTTTTTTATTGAATAAAATAACAAAGAAAGATTTACTTAAAATTTAAAAAATAGTTGGACAAATCTGACGCACATCGAGTACTGAAAATTATCCGATATTTTTAAGAGTGTAAAATTCTCATCATGTTATTAATTTAAAAATGTTATTATTTAAAAGTTTTAACATTCACCTCTTTCACCCTGTTTCAGTCGCAAGAAAAAATCTGTCTCTCGTCAGTCTTAGAATTTTGCACCTACGTGTGCCAAAATTATTTAATTTTACTTATTAAATTTTAGAAGAATATGAGCTGTAGCTTCTGAGAGAAAATTTTTTATATATAAATCAGTTTTAAAAAAGATTTATTCAATACTTAACAACTTTGAATGGGAAGTTTTATTTGATAAAATAGTTGTTTGTACTTCGTTAAATGCAATCCTTTTGACTATTCAAATAAATCATCTAGTTGTCATTAGTGATCTAACTTGAAAATAAAATTCTATATAATTTTTATATAATTTAAAAATTATATTTTGTATTTTCTAGTCAAATTTAAAAGTTTTAAGGTAAAATTTTGTGTATCAATCAATTTATACACTGATTTATTTGAATAATTCTGTAATAGTTTCAAAAGGAGCGAACATCTACGTTTTTGCTCATGCGTTTTTAATACGATAGACGAGATGATGCGACAGCAATTTTTATATAAACTTGTTTAAAAAATATGTTGAATGTACCCTTAAATACACCTTAATTAATTCCTTTTAACCATTCTTTCTCTTTTATTTTGTTAAAAGACATTTATTGCTTCTTTTAAGATATGGTTTACAAATTAATTAATGAGCGATAGAATCCCGTTTTGAAATCGATAATTATGTGTTTAATAAAAGATGAATTATTAATGCTTCTAAAATTATTCATAATTGGAATAGTTAAAAAAGGAATTTAGTTGAAGATTATTAATACGAATGTCTTAAAGGGAAAAAATGAGTTGCTTTATTATAAAAACATTGATTTCTGAAAAAATTACAGCTTCGTTTTGAAAAAAATGGTTGGAATTATTGGTTTTATCTCTTTTCCTGTTCCTCCTCGATTTTTACGGCCCTTGTTTCGGAACGAAATTCTCAGAAAAGAAATCGGATTATGAGAGGAAATGTCACCTGTGCTTATGTATATAATTTAAGTAAGTTAATCATGAAGAAAATGGTGCTATACATTACATTTGGCTATTAAAAAACTTATGAATAATGTCTTTTTTTCTGTTTCATTAAGTACTGCAAGTATGTGTTTAAACATTGCAAATATGCCAATATTTTGAAATTTTATCTGAAAAATTGTGTTTTAGTGAAATTTAGTTGACACAAGATACTCTGGTATTTCCCATAGTTTTGTCAAAATTCAATTATAATTGAAATAGCTCCCACATAATTCAGAGAAAGAATAAAATGTTTTAAGGTTACTGAGGACCATTAAAATGAAAAGAGAACAATTGATGTTTTAAACAAATACACACAAATTTGATAATCTTAACAATAATTTTTTAAGCATTGTTTTGTGCAAGATTATATGCGATTTTATGAGATACACATTTAGTGGGATTACTTTAATAGATTATGTATGAAAACCAAATGAAGGAAATTCGGTATTGAACTCTAAAAATTAATTCACTAAAATTGAATTCACAATTGTTTCATAATTTTTTTACATTCTTAAAAAATAAAATAAAGACTAGAAAATAGATTGCAATTTGATTCATACTTTTATTTCTTTACAGAACTTGATCCTGTTTCTAAATGTTCGTTTTAATTTTTGGCTAACTATAAGGGCTCTTTTGATGGTACTCATAAAGCAATATTTTTTCTTTCATTTCCATTGCCCGGAAAAATAGTTTTGTATCCACAATCTAACCTTCACGTTTTTGTTTATACTTAAAGGAATGCACTTCTAAACAACGTATTCTCTTTTAAAGCTTGTTTTCTTTGGTAGGCAAGGCTAACTCAGATTAATATTAGTTTCTCGTCTCGTATTCCGATATGAAATGCCAGTATTGATCGGGTGGAGTAAAAGAAAAAGTTCGATAAACACATCTGGCAACAGAAAAATGATGGATGACGATATGCAGCCCTCATTTCCTTGAATGTCACAAATTGAAGGCAACGAAAAAATTACTATAAATACTTCGCAAATTTGAAACTGCTTACACTCCTATTTAACTTAATAATGTATTTCTTTCATTCTCTAATTTATGAATAATATTTATCGAAGGATGAAATTCAATCGTTAATATTGGAAGTAATCAAGTTAAGTTGCATAATTATGGTCGTTAACTCTACACGATTCTTTAAAATATATTATTTTGAAGAGAAATTTATCAATTATTATTTTTTAAATTTCAGGGGGTATAAAAAGGAAAATATTTATTTCACTTAACAAATTGACTAGTTCCACATTTTAATTTCATAAAATTTTAAATAAGCTGTATAGTTGCATGCATTCAAAAAAAATTTCATTTATTAACACCACAAAAATCATATGTAAATAATATAAAAATATGTTAATGTTAACATGTATTCTACAATTGTTTATCATTTTTCTGAGCTTTAGGTTTTATGGAATTAATCCATATGGCAAATGAAACATTCATATACCGCTATAAATATCAAAACATTAAAACGATTAATCATTTTTTCTTTAAATGACATTACTCTGTTGTATTTTTGGGTGCTTTTTTCTCTCTCAATGAAAACGAACCACGGTTGAGATAAAAGTTTGTTGTCGATTCCAACCCAGATACTAATAAAATTAAACGTAACCAGTATATTTGATAGCAATATTCGGAAGCTACTGACATCACTTACCTCATCCTAATCATGAAGCCTAAGCATTTTAGAGAGGAGGTTTAAAATGTAATCTGCGAACTTCTTCAAATACTTAAATATTATTACAAAAATAAAATAACAGATAAGAAAGTTTTAAAAATTAATTTTCAAAATTAAAATTCCTCATTATTAGTAAAAAAACAACAACTTATATTTATGTATGATGAGTGAGTGTGGCTGTGACCAATATGCAAACGAATCGATTTTCCTTCAACACTAAAAGAAATGCAAACAAAAATTTAATATACTGAAAAAAAATATTGGTAAACTAGATAAAAATTAGGGATCAATTCTTGAGATGTTAAAAACACCAATATTAGCTATTTCGACATAATGGTAAAGCATAGACATTTTAAGAGATAGAAATCTAAAGGCTAAAATATAATAAATGGACAATTTTTTTACTTGCGATTTAAATATCGTTCTAAAAAGAAAATAATAGATAAGAAAAAGTTGCCAGGTATAGTATTTTAACAGGAAGGAAGAATAACACAAAAATTATCGCATGTTTTTCTCATTGTAGTCTTCCCCTTTTATTTGCATTCAATTGAAATGAAATGAATTCTTAATAAAAAAAGTAGTACGTGGAATTAAGATAAGTGCTTAGATGACGAAGAAATGGCGGATTTAGTGTGAAATGCGTATTTCATTTGGCTGTTACGACCAACGCAAGCTTATTAAAAAATAAGAAAAACAGTCTTTTTACGTATTCCCAACTGTCATGGAAGAAATTAAGATTTATAAGAGCAATTCAGTGCGCACTTCCGTCTGCGTTGAAAAACTGCTTTCATAAAAATAATTGCATACCTCTGCAGTATTTTAGATTTTTTCCAGTCTATTTATTATAAATACCTGAGAAAACATTTTTATGTGTTACAATATTTATAGTGAACAAATGCCTCCTGCAGAGATACTCAATGTGAACGAAATACATAAATAATTTTCATGAACCAGTTTTGATGTCAGCACCATTGGTACTTAGTTTCATAAATGTTGAGATTTATTTGTATTCATCTAATAGAGTTTATATTCTGAAAATGATGATTCGTTAAAATTAATGTTTCATACTGACATATTTTTTTATGTTCCATTATTATTTCAGTGGGGTAGAAAACTCAAGAAGATAATAAATAAATAAAATAATAATAAAGCCTTTCAATAAAGAGAGCCAGAATTGATGACTACAATGGCGACAATTTCATTTACAAAAAATTTTACTAATTGTATGAAATCTATAACTTTATAGCACATTACAAGAAAATAACGCTATACTTGTAATTAAATTTCGGTAAGGAAGATATATGCTAAGTTAAAACATGATATCCCATAACATAAATTAATAAATTAATGTTTTTTAATGTTCAAGCTTAGAAACATTTTTCAATTTATTTCTAATTTAGTGTAAGCTTTTACCTTGATACATACTGAAGGTTTAATGTAAGGTTTTCTGTTCAGCAAATTTTAATGAAAAATCTCTTAACTAACAACCAATAATATCTTCAAGTCAATATTATAAACACATAAAACTTTTATAGAGTTTAGTCTTTGTAAATATTTCACAATGTATATATAACATTTTACAAAAACGGATTAGTATTATAGTTAATTCAAGAAATGCATATTTATGAATTATTCGTAAATTCATAATGTATATATTAATATATATTAATAAAAAGCAAAAATATAAATATATATAAAGTAATAAATAAATACAATACAATATAATAGTAAATCTAGCCAGGGCAAAAGCAGCTAAAGAAAGATTTGCCAATATAAATAAGATAAAACATGAAAAATATGAAATTGGAATTCTTCTTTTCATTTGTTTCGTATATTTTAGAGTTTTTCCAATTTCATATTTTTCATGTTTATCTTATCTTATATATATATATATATATATATATATATATATATATATATATATATATATATATATATATACATATATATATCTTTTCAAAAACTATATTTTCAATTCAAAGCAATTTTCACTCTTTTTTTTTTTTGACGTGTTTATGCACAAATTATAGTGTATTGTATTTATTTATTACTTTATTATATTATAGAAATATTATATTTTATATAGTGTATTGTACTGAATCGAAAGTGCGATTAATATCAAATACAACATTTTACCAATGAATAAGAATAAATTTTTTCTTAAATAAAATTAGAAGCTTTTTAATTTAAATGTTAATACAATATAAAGCAAATATTAATCTGCAGAATATTACTTGACAGTAAGCCATTCATTTATTAAAATTTTACTGACAGTATTTCTTTTATTTATTAAAATTTCACTGACAATTTTTGATTTGATTGTTACTAAGTGCAAGAATTCGTAGATAAAACGAAAAGGAATTGTATGTATCAAAATCTATTAATTTGTATATTTTAAAAGTTACAACTAAACATTTTGTCGATGGAAATATAATTTATATTCGTATTTTATGGTTATCATTGTTATCGTCGAAGAAAAAAATAAAAAACAAAATTAGAAAAAGCAAATCTGAAACATGGAGTTATTTTGAAGATGATGAAATGCAATATAAGGAAGAAATGACTTATCAGGTATATTCTGTATAATATGTAATCAGAATAAGTTTTATAAAGACTGATAAAATGTTAACTATTGTTATTATTAAATCTATTGATTTCATTGTGCTTGTAAAATTTATTTAAAAGTTTGAAGTAGTATTCTATGTTTAAGTAAGAACGCGGTAGCTTAATAATATTTTAAAATCTATTTTGAAGTAAAATATTCTAAATTTTCAATTTGAATTGAATGGTTTCAAAAAAAATATCCAGTATTCATAATTCATTTAAACATAGTTTTTACATGTATGATGCTATTGAGTAAATAACAGGAAAATAACAAAGGTGAAAGGTAATTATTCATTAAACTATACATTAAATTAATATTACTTGGTAATAAGCTTAAGAAATTTTAAGAATGTTTTAAAATCAATTTTGAAGTAATTTTTTTTTACTGCTAAAATTAAATTCTTTTTAACTGTAAATTTATAACTAAATTAAAATTTTCTAAAATTTTAATTTGAATTTAATAGTTTAAAAAATAAATATCCAGTATTTATTCACTTGACCATAAATACATGTATGGTCAAGTGAATGTAGTTTTTACATGTATGATATTATTGAGTAAACACATATGTGTATATGTATGTATTTTTCCTTTCAGATAAAATGATTGTAATTTGAAATGCCAAGTGAAATTCATTGAGAAAAAATAATTGAACTTATGGAGAAAATGCCTAAAATACATTATATCATACTTTTATTGATGAAAAATAGACCATCTGTTGGTCTATTCTATAACAGAATTTATGTCTCTAGGTATCCAAAAGAGACTGCTTTCAATGAAACATTGATAGTATAAAACCTGTATTTTTTACAAATTTAAGGACGAATTTTAAAATATTCATGAAAGTACTAAACTTTTATATCAACATTATTTTCTAACAATGCCACAATTAAGCACACCATAATTTACAATCCCTTACATAATTTGTATGTCTGCATTTTTAATGGTAGAACATGAAACATGATAAATACATTTTTAATGATAGAACATTAAACCTACCATTAAAAATGGTAGGGTTTCAGCAAGAAACTAATTTGCCAACTGCTGAGCGGTGGTGCGCTTGTTCCTTTTTGCTGATAGGATGATATATCTGTCTTCTACAGGCATCGTACTTCTAACAGGACCTCCCCCGTGCCGCCTACTCACATTCCAGTAGTTTTAAAAGACTTCCACAGAAGTGAAACAACGCTGTGAGCGATGTCGAACACCCTGGCAACATCTGTTATTTTTCGCCCTTCTTCGATCTTTCCAATAATTCGGTCATGCATAAAATCATCTAAGTGATGTCGGGAAGACATACCAAAAATTTCAAGTTCGTCTGTTAAATCTTTCCTGTAAAACTTTGACTTGAAACAACAACTGTCCAAACGCATCAAAAATTTTAAAGTTCTTATGAACGCTATCAAGGGATGAACAGGCGTGGAAAAAAAATTTACATACGCATACTTCTTCTCACTATATCCCGCACTTATTCTAATTTCCCACATTTTGCTTCCTTTCATTTTGTAGTTGCTATGGATGATAATATTATCCGTCCTTAGCAATTGTCCAGCAGTGTATAATCGATCAACATCTAAATTTTGCAAAATATATGCTTTAAAATGAATATTATCATTTTTATTCTTATTCTAATAGTATTCTTAATTTGTGTTATTAAAGTATTACTTATTTTGTGTTGTGTCAAAAAAATAAGCTCTAATTTTAATTTGACATCATAAACATAAGAATTTTTGTGCACATATTTTTATTTAATTTTTTCTGTATTAAAAATTTTATAAATGTTTTTTGTATAATCTCGTATTTTATTTTTAATTTCATTCTTAGTTTCATTGAAGTTATTTTCAGTTTAAACAAAACTTGGAAAATACATCATAAAACAAGATTTATTTGCAAAAACATTTGTCAGATTTGTTCAACAGAATAATCTGTAAATATTTGTCTTTATCCTCCTGTAACCTCAAAAAAGCATATTATCAATATTCAAAAATAAATTCTAAGCTATACTTTAAACAAATGTTTTTTTCAAAAAAACATAAATTATATTTACTTATATAAAATATTTATGTATTTTTTAAATTGTGTACAATTTGTTGTATTAATTAATGTTTGTAAAAGTTAATTTTGTACTTATGATCCCATAGTAAACTAAACCGAAAAATAAGTAGTGTGACGATTTTTTCTTGAGAGTTCTACACTCACACGTAAAACTAAATATATATAAGTAATGAAATAAATGGCTGAACAAATTGCTTAATATTGTATGTAATTTAAAAACCACTATAATTGTCCAAATCAATTAAAATGCCATATTCAATTGTACAGTTATATTATTGACTAAAGAAATCATATCTTTTTATTGTAATTGTCAAAAAATAATAATAATAATAATAAATCCTTAAAATAAAGAATTCAAAACCTAATTTCTGCACTAAATTGTCAATATAAAAAAAATCAGCAATACTTCTATAAAAGATTGAAATTCACTCTTTTTTCCATCTAATTTACCCATTAAACGATATGTTGTTACTCCTCTTAAAAGGAGTGGTTTACCCACATCTTTCAAAAGAGTGAATTTCTATCTTTAAGATTGGTTGAGTTTTGTGACAATGAAAGAGTGAAATTTCACTCCTTCTGAATGAAATCCACTCCATTATTTTAAGAGTATATATATATATATATATATATAAAGCACATATTAAAAGTTATATTTGATTTCAATTACTAAAAACTATTCAATATAAATTTGGATAATTATCTACAGCTCAAATGATAGTATTTAAATGGATTGCCTTTTAAAATTGTGAAAAGATTGGAAATCGCTGTCTAAATGTTTAGCTAAAATGTATAGTAGTTCCCTGTCAGCATGTTTGCAAGCTTCCTGCAAAAAGGTGAAATGAAGGGCATCCAAAGGAATTAGATACGATGCAAATTAAACTAACAAGGGAATGATAAGAAGTCGTGAAAATTCTGTGATAAAATTTTATGATAACATGTTTTCAATAAATTATACGGAAAGTCATAAATTTGTTTGTTTGTAAACATTCACAGCATGAATTATCTGGTGAAAAGATATAATTTCAATATATACGTCAAAAACACACACATGTGTGTTCATATATTCAAATTTAATTATAAAGAGCAGAGCGAAATGAGTGTACATTTGGATTTAAGTACCATCATTATTGTTAATTTCATCATGGGTTATTGATTACAGGGACACAAGACTTTTTTTGATAGCGACAATTGTCAAAATTGTGCCACAAACATTCTAAAACCTTACAAAATCATCAAATATAATTGAAGATAAAACGTAGTTAGCTTATAAATACAAATAGATCTAAGAAAAAGTAAAGAAAATCAAATAAATAGTGTCACACAAATATTATATAAAAATTAATACCATCGTATGTAAAAACCCCAAGTAAAGGACTAAAAATATTATACTTCCGGTATTTATATCAGTTTTTATTTTCAATGTAAGGATTCGGTATTACTAAAATTAGTTTGCAGAAAAATCACATAATTCGTGTTTCAATTTTTATTTGATTCCCCTATAGCAACCATTTCGGTGTAATTAGTGGACAGAATTGACGACAATTTTCTTCTACTGCCAAAAAAACAATACTTTTTTACCAATGTGGTTACTACCATTGACCGACCACGTTTGCATTTAATTCCACGCACACACACATATATATATATATATATGTATATATATATGTGTGTGTGTATATATATATATATGTGTGTGTGTGTGTTTATTTCACTCTTTATTTTGTAAATAAATTTAATTTGTTCTTTATTGATGATGTTTTTTGCTTTTTAATATTTACATTGAATACTTTATTTTAAAGATTTTGAAGTTTGTACTTTATATATTTTTAGTAATTCTACTTTACCTACTTTCGTACTGGGTGAATTACTTAATTTTTCCCAAGTTTGTATTTTGATTAATCTTCCTCGTAATTTTTGTAATGTTCCTGTTTTTGTTATTTATATGTGTTTTATTATTTTGTAATACACAGCTGTATTGTTGTAGTTAATATTTATGATTTTTGGACAGCTAAGCTTGCTAGCCGAAGCTGCACGAAATTTAGTCAGAAGTGGGCGCATTTCGCTTAACCAGAGCACTATGAAATTGATTGTAGGTCTTTTCTCTGAGACTCCTCCGATAGATTGCCCTACCAGAGAAAACACTCTCTCAATTTTGACTTTGATCTGGAGGGAGACCAAATTTTCTCCAGACCATTATACCCATGGTGACTGCTCAACGATCAACCACAGGACTTTCGATTCTACAAATTTAACGAACTCGTATATCACATGTACTCGGTATGTCTTTGACGGCACTGGGAATTGAACCCAGCCCTTCCGCGTGGAAGTCCGTCCTAACACTATGCTACTACAGCCTCAATTAGGCCAGATATTAGGATTTTCCTCTTTCAATAGGGTGAAAGTGACTCCACCTTATACAATGCTGCATTCTATTTATAATTATAACAAAGGGATTGCTAAAGCCCCGATCATAAAAATTACTATAAACAAATGCATATCATTATCAAAACATCTCTTGTGTTCTCAAACTTCATTCATTCACCATGAATCTTTTCGCATGCTTTTGATTCACTTCATTATAAACTTGACACACGCAAAATGCAATATCTTATGAAAAAAAAGGGGGATCTTTTGTCCCTCCGCTGGCATAGCATGGTGAGGAGATAAGCGTATTTGATTAGATGTTGGCCACGTCAACTGTGGTTATGATTCAAATTATCAGAGAATTTTTTTGTGTTTATTAACTTGAGTTTAAATAAATATTGAGCCAGAACGCAGTTTAATAATGTAATCGAATTAATCTATAAATGATTTTTATCAGATTGCCATCCATTTTTATATAACCTCCAATAAAAATGCTTATCTTCAATCATAAATTCTAATGAAATTCGAATTTTTATATCATTTTCTAGTTATCCTTTTTTATTTCGTTCATTTTATTTTCGTTTTCTAAGAATTAGACTATTTTCATGCTCGAAATTCCACCTGGTAGGTCACACTGACTCACACAAAAATGTTCACCAATTTTTTGTCCATTAAGGGTCAATGGTCAGATTACAGCTGTTGAAGCTAGTTAGAAGCGTAATAGTTATTTGAAAACTAGTTTTCTGAAGTAGATAAACGTGAAGGAAAACAACAAAAGAGTAAGGATCAAAATTGTTTTCGAGTTCAACGTTTGAACTCCCACCGGGACAGACGTTATAAAGTGGATGTTTATTTTGTCCGCCGCACAGAATCAGAAACCATTGAACTGAAAAAGAATTTCTTAAGCATGGTTTAAATGTAACGAATTCTTGTGAAAAGGTTGTTTCGAATGTAATTTTTATGTTTGCAATGTATGCAATATGTGAATATTAATAACATCTATATTACATCTGCAGTATTATAAAAGTTAGCTCGAAAGAATTTTCCCGAGCATGAAAGCTAGAACAACTTATAATTCAGAAAGATAAATTTAAATTAGAAAAATGCTTATGGAAGAGTTGCAACTAAAAAATACAATTTACCTTCATCTTATTTTGAGATGTATAATAATTACTTCACCTTATTAATATTGATCACTTCGCCTTCTTCATAAAATTTCCATCTGGAAATGAAATAAATAGTAAATAAAAATTGTATTGATTTATAATGAGAATAATCAAACTCAAAATTAATGCATATTGTTTACATAAATGTGTGGTTTAAGCCAAGAGCGGATAAAATTTTAGATGTGGGGTGCTAAGCAATCTACTGCAATCTATGATTCACAGAGACCTTGTTGGAAATATGTGAAATAATTCGATTTTGGCAGCAATGAATGCAGAAGTAGAGAATAGAAGTCAAAAAATAGATTTTGAGTTTTATTATATATTAATCATTCATCATTTAATGCTAATTATTTATCAACGCAAAGTAAATGCCATAAAATAAAATAATTCCACTAAGATAAACAAAAAATTAAAATTGTAAAATTGTTATGAATATTTCTAACATGTTTATTGAAATGAAAATTAAACATTGTGTGTTGTAGAAGACCACTGAAAAAATTCTCATGTGTCGTATGCACCATAGGCTATCAAAGGGCATTTTTATTCCATGGTTAAAATTACTAGGATTTTAATATTAATAATCGTTATTAATTTTTTATTAATGTAATGGAAAAAATAGGACAATTAAGAGAGGGTTTAAATTAATCATTTATTCTCTAACAGTGTCTTCCATAAACTGACTACTTATCCTTCTAAAGTATGCATATGTTTCTAAGATTCAGAAATAAATAAAAAAAATATGCTGAGCGAATCTAACAAATTTTAGCGAAATTTAATTCACCATCTTTATAACTGTTGAATGAAAGAACTTCCTTTCTTAATTTTCAAGTGAAATGAAGTTCTTATGGAACAAACAAATAGCATTATGATTACAAAGTAATGTTTTTTAAAACAAACATAAGGGCCATTTTTATAAAGATTTTATTTTCGTTAATGAACAATTGTTTTATGCATATTAAACAGCCTCAGGTAATCCTTGTTGTATATCATGAGTTCTTCTGAATTAAACTTTATATGGATAATTTCAATTAATAATATAAGGAAAACAATGAACTAACAGGAAAATATGAAAGCTAAAATTTAGATACTTGGGCTAAGTTGAGGAAAATTTAAAGAAAATTAAAAAATGTGAAGAACAAAAGAAAGAAATCTTGGAAAAAAGAATAGAGAAAATATAACTGAGAGAAAAACAATCAGGGTTTTCAAGCTAATAAACTCTAATTAACCAAACTCCGTCTATCCGAATCAGAAATTCAGGAAAATAAGTTAAAAACTATTAAAGTTAAAATAAGTTAAATACTTTAAAAGAAAAGGGAAACGAGAAAAAAAAAAAGAAAAGTTTAAGAAAATTAAACGGGATAGAAACTAGAAGAGAAGGAGACAAAAAACGACAAAATGGGAAAAGCTGAAGAAAAGGAAAGGTAAGAGAAGAGAAGATGAAAATGAGAGCGGGATATGTCACTTGAGGAATTCAGAAATATTCGTTTGATAATTCCTTGATGTTTAGAAGTTAGTGCTGAAGATATAAGAGAATGGATTATGATTATTCAACAGAACCTGGATTTCTAATTGCAAATGGTTATGAACTTATTGAAGGTGTAAGAAACGAAAGTGTCAAGGAAGAAAACCTTAATGCCAAAGTTGAAATACACACGGAAACATCAGCTAGTGAAGTATCTGCCGCGCTTGAAACTGCGTTGAAATAATGACTTTCGAAGACAGGCAAACAGCTTACTCTGATAGATATGTTGAAGAGGCAATGACTTTCATTTAGAGTAGTGTACGTACTTACGGTACTAATGCAAGTACCTTAATATATAAAAGTATTATCTTATTATTTCAGTAATTATTTAATTAATTACAGGATTTTTTCTTTTAAAATATGTAGTTTTCCCATTTTTAACATACAATAAAATAGACTCATTCTTCGAAAAGATTCCAATTAACCGAATTTTTTATTATCCCAAGGGAATTGGTTCTAGTTAGATTGGAGTTCTACTGTACTGTCATTATTCTAATATGTAAATAGAGATATGTCTAACAATTGCAAAAAAATGTTAATTCATATTTTCGACTTCCTTTCCCGTTTCTTTATCAAATTGTCTTCGGTGAAGATAATTCACGGTTGTGACGTTTTCCGAGGGGTCATACGGGTGGCAGGAGCAATCTTGTGCTTTAAGTACATTATGCGACTTCAAAAGCTTTAAATTACTTAAAGAAGTTCGTAGTCTGAACCAGACAACAACATTATGGACTCTCCATATTTTACTTGGAGGTATGTCTGCAATTTAACGACTTGAAAATAATAAATTAATATAAAAGCATATTTTGCACCAAATTTTTTACCAAGTTAGAAGCTGACTATGAATTGTTTCACTAATTTTGATGCTTTAAACAAGTTTAATTTGAATATATATTATAACTAGAGAATATTATTTAGATATTTACTGTATAATATATTGAGAGAGAGAACATAAAACTATAAATTGGAAAACTTAATAAAACTGCATGGAGATTTGAAAAAGTCATCTATTTTGCTTCGGAAAATTCATGTTCATAATTCATGATGAATCTTTGAATTTTCCAAAGAGAAACTTTGAATGGTGGAATTTAAAATTTCACTATAGCTATATAGAAAAAAGTTAAAGAATTAATTCTACTTTTGAAAACGCAGGTTCATTATTTGCAATGAATTGAAGAGATTCATTATTTATAATGAATCTTTAAATTTCCCCAGGTAGTAATTTTGAATTTAAAAATTTAAAATTTTGTTATAGTTCTAAAGAAAAGCTAAAGAATTTGTTTGCAAATTCAGAAATAATACATATGTACAATATAATCAGAAATAATACAGAATTTTAAAATTTCCCAAAGAATGTGAAACATTTTATCTGTTATATGAGATCAACAACCTATAAATTTAAGTTATTTTTATTACTGGCTACTACATGATACTTAATTCTGAAATGTTTCAATCGTTTTGTTGACTGAGTGTGAACGATAATAAGATATAGTGAGAGTCAGAGAAATGATAAGGCTACTTATCACTATAGCGATAATATAAAAGATTTTCTATTACATTTCGCCCCTCTCGAACAAATTTTGAAAGCAAGACTTTATGGGATAAGAAATTATAAGTGGTTTTCTTAATCCGCAAGAGACTCAACAAATGTAGAAAATAAGCTCCTCAAAAATATTGTTACTCAATATGTGGTATGTCAGTAAAATTTGCTGCATTCTATTTTTAAAGTTTATATTAAGTTGAACTTGATAAACAAGTGAAAACGATACATCCTATGATCTTTGAGAAAATTTCTAGCCTTAAAGTATATAAAATCACTGGATTTCAATCGTAAGAATTTCAAAAAGTTAAATCTATTGATAACATATATGCAAATATATCAAATAAATTAAATTAATTTTTAACTATTGATAACTATATAAAAATCTGAATGCAATTTGAATATTAAAAGAAATCAATTATTATATTTAAGGAAATAATTAAGGAAAACAGGACAAATAAATAAATAAATAAATTTAATCATTTATAACAGAGAATATAATGAGGAGGAAACTTATATATACGAACTACATATCATTCTAATATGTTATTCGAATATATTTAATTTTAAAATTTAGTATAATTAACTTTAACACATTAATTTAATAGCACAATTAATTTTAAGCATACTTAATTAATTTATATAATAATTTTAAAATCAACTTTAATGAATTTCTAATCATTAATTAAAAAATTTAGTTTTAGGATAATAATTCGATTTAAAAATAAGAAAGGAAATTATAATAATGGTAATATAAAAAAATTATACAAAATAAATTATACAAAATAAAAGGTACTTCGAAACATAGAATACTTATTGAGGGTCAATTTTTCCTAATATATTAATTATTACGGTTACTTTTTCTTAATTAAGATTATATTTAGGTCTTGTAATATGCATTGTCCTGTTCACATCATTTCATTTTCAATTGTAAAGACATGAGATTAATATAATTTTCATATATTTCAACTATAATTTACTCTTTAGAAGGTGAATTCTCTTTTCTATTAAAATTTAACTGCCACATTTATATAAAATGATTAATGTCAAATGCATTCAAAAACAAATATCAAAATTTAAAGGAAAATTAATATGTTATCTAAATCGAATTTGTACCTTTATGCTTTAATACGCATAAAGGTACAAATTCGATTTAGCTCTTGGTAAAAACACCTGTTATTACTTGAAATAGACTAGCAAGTAATTCGATTGCAATAGAAATAATATTTTTTTATCGCACTTATTAGTTTTATTTAACTTTTTGTTTAATTGTTTTCCTCTAGATGGCGCTCTCAATACCAATTTTCATTAGAGATTATTAATTTTATTTTATTCTCTTTTTTAAACTGTTACAAAACTATACACGGCTGGAAAAAATAGGAAATAGGACAGTCATATATATAATATATATAGATATAGATAGAGATAGATATATTATGCTTAAAATTTTAGCACAATTAATGTAGGGTTTTTTTTTTTTTTTTTTTTAAGTTTATTAAATTAATTTTTCTTTTATTTTCAATGAATGAGTTTTATTTATCATATCACACTAATAAAATATTATAAAATAGTACTTAAAGATTTTTGGGTTGTGAAAAAATTAGGACACCTTCAAAAATATTCTCATTTTGGAATCTGTGCAGTGTGATATGTTGAAAACATTTAAACTGTCTTTCTTTCAAAAGATACATTTTGTTGGAAAAAAAATCCTGAGTTTTTAAACAGCTAAAATACTTTGAGGGAAACCTTTCAGTGAATTTCAAAAAGGCTAAATTGTGGCAAATAAAGATGTGAGCAAAAGTCTAAGAGAAATTTCAAAACAGAAAGTTCAATCCAAAAGCTGTTTCTAATTTCTTGAAAAATGTAAAGAGTCAGAAAAAAGCAAAGAGTAGCAGAGTTAAGAAATTTATTCTACGTAATCAAGGAAAAAATGTTAAAGATTTTTTACAAACGCGTGGAAATATTGGAAAAGTACAAGACCCATCTGGCTTCACACATGTAACCAGAAGAACATTTTACAACTACATACAAAGACAGAAGACGCTCATATTTAGGAAAAGAAAGCGCCATCCTAAATGAAACGAAAGGCACATAAGGTACGACTGCAGTGAATCAAAGAACACATGTCGTGGAACTCAAAATAGACTTCAATTATTTTTTCTGATAAAAAAAAATTTCAATTTAGGTGGCCCAGACAGTTGTCAATATTGTTGACATTGTCTGGGTATACAAGAAGACACTTATTTTACATGACAAATTGCAGGAGGCAGTTTAGTGATTTGGATATCAGTTGGGTATGTTGGAAAGATAAATCTAGTGTTTCTGGATGAAAGACAGATACATTCAGACTACATTCAAATTTTAAATTCAGCACTTCTTCCCTAATGCCCTGAACTCGGTGGAGAAAATTGAGTATTTCAGCAATATGATGCATCAATTCACACGGCCAATGACGTTAAAAATTGATTTGAAACAAATAATGTTCGGGTTTTGCCGCAGCCTGCTAAAAGTACAGACCTCAGTATTGTTTATATGCATAAACAATACTGAGGTCTGTACTTTTAGCAGGCTGCGGCAAAACCCGAACATTATTTGTTTCAAATCAATTTGGTGTAAATCAATGGTCAGTAACTGTTCAATATGTTTACGCCAGAGGCAAGCAATATGAATTTTTGATCAGACTTCGAGAAAATTTGAATTGTGTTTTGGGCAATTTTTGTCTAACCAAGATTCAAGAATTACATGATTCAATTGCAAATAGAGTCTTTTAAGTAATTAAAGCAAATAGGAGACAAACTGCTTAGTAACAAGACTTTTACTTTCATTATTTAGAAATATCCTACTTTTTTCACACAATATCATGTGAATGAAATTAATTTTGAATTCTAATAAGCAAGTAGCTTTTTATTTCATGTTACATATATAGTTATCTAACTGTAAATAAGTTTTTTAAAAGGCTGTACTGAAATTATTTTGTAAAAATTCAAAGTTCTTCTTAAGTTATTCTAAAAAAAACGTAGGGTCCTTCTACTTTTTTCTAGCAATGCACAGCATTTTTTTTTTTTTTTTTTGCTTATTACATTGCTAATTAAATTATTTTTTCCTTCAGATTTTTTATTTTATATTATTTAATTTTATAAATCTCTCTCTCTCTCAGTGTGTGTATTATATGCTAATTTTATTCGAAGCATAATGGAATTATTCAAACAATGGATGTTTATGTGGCACTGAAATCAACATAAAAAATTCTTAAAAAGCATTTTAATATATATCATCATACTCTTTTAAATTTTTTATATTTTTATGCTAAACTTGGAAATAAACTTGATTTTGTTTAAATCACAAATCTTTATATATGAATTACTTATCTTTATATATGAATGCTTTTAGAATAATTTTTTTTCTAAAAGCGTATTCATTTAAATTTTTAAAAAATTGGTTTCTTTGCTAATAAAAACATGAAAATGCTTAATATTATACAAAATTCACAAGCAGACATTAGTCGACTCTCACTTCATGACTTTTGAACACATCTGAACAAAAGTAACGGAAAAAAAAGTCATTTATTACTATTTTCGCTTTGTCAATGTCATATATTAATTCTTTCAGTATGAAGCTTCTAGTGCGGAACGATTCCTGGAACATCAACGATATAATTTCAATAATTTCATGGAGATAGGATAAAAATGCTCGCTATTTTTAAGCGATTCTCAGAAAAAAATGAGAAAATCTTTTTCTTATGAAAAACTGGCTTAAATATTTTCTTTCTACACTGAATAGAAAACAATGTTACTAAAAATGTTATAGTTTTTAAACACGGTTATAGCATAAAATGCTTTCTGAGTAACCTGGAGAAAAACTGCTGGCAAATGTAAGAGGAAAATGTCGATCGAAGTATTCGAAGCTTCATGAAATGTTTCCTAAGACGTTGAAGTTTTCCTTGTGTTGAAACATCTCATGGAATTGATGAATAATGAACATCATTAAAGAATGTTTGAAACTTTAAGCAATTCTTGATCAATTTTTACTTTTTTAAAGAATTTTTTTTTAAGTTTATTTGTAATAAAATGTCCATAATGCTACATTTTCATCTTTGACATATACCTTTAAAAAAAAGGACATGAAATATTAAATATTAATATTATAGCATGCCTTAATGTTATTGTTATTAATGTTATATAGACATTTGAGAAGAATATATAACAATAATATAATAACATTCTTATATTCCTTGGAAGGAATCATCCGTGACTCTTTACAATTGGCAAACATGAAATCATACCTATTTTTTCATACTGATAGATCACTCGTAGATAAATTGTTAGAGTTATAGCCAGAGTTTTTGCTTTAGCACAAGTAATTAATTTTATTCCTATATTGAGACTGATTCATTATTACGGTTGGGAGTGGATTTTAATCTATGAATCTTGGTTTAATTTTGTTCTCATGTGTAAATACAAGCATCTTAGTATAAAGTTCCAAAAGTGTGCGCCATAATGTGCAAAATTGATTGTTGAGCAATATTTGTATGATAATATCATGATTTACTATTGGTTTTGTCCTTTATTCAAAAGAAAATCGTAAATATTTTCTTAATTCTGAATAAGAAATGAAAACTCTCTCTCTCTTTCATATCATTCCTAATACTAATTTATTTCCCCATTAATTTCATCACGGCTTAAATTAATTTAATTTCTTTTAAGAAAAGCCAGAATATTCAGGGTTTCTAATGTAGAAAAAAGCCAGGGTATTTCCTCACTTGAAAACATTTTCTGCTTCATTGGGAAACTATTTGTCACCATCTGTTGAAGATAGAGGGGGGGGAAGCTGTTTGATTACATTTCCTTTCTCTACAGAGAATTGGAGCTTAATTTTTCTTAGAAACTATATATAAAGCTAACTTATCAGGCAACGTTACTGTCGATAAACAGTGATTTCTTTTTGAAATACCCACTCATGTAGCATTAATTGAGCAATAATTATGTCTTTATATAATGAGAAACCAATTAATCTTAGGGGAAAACTTAAAATGTGCTTTTTATTGTTAGTTTTGAACTCATTTCTTTATCAGTGGTTGTATATTATTTTCCGCATTTATCATCACATCACTATCATTTTGATGAAACGTGGTTTTATCAAAATCATAATGTTTACATTTGTGAGAAGAGAAATGATTTTTATTTTTAGGTTACATAAAATATTATTTCTCAGGTCAAGTTAACAAAGTCAGTATCCACCTCAATTTGAATTTTTGTATATGTTATGACTTCACTCGTGAGAAATCAAAATTTTAATTTATTTCTCAGCGTTTCGCCATCACGAAAATACAATTACATTAAAGATAGCTTGTCAGAATGGTACAAAATTTAATGGTGTGAATGCTATATCTATAAAAGTACGGGATTAAAATATCTGAGTAACATCATAGAAGAAAGAATTGGTTGTAACTTCTAATATTTCAGTTAAAAAAAGTTCCTAAAAGTTTTTTTATAAATCGCAGAATTAAATCTATCTTTTTTTTTATTTAAGTGGTCTATTTAGAAAAATCTGAGTTAGGTTCTCGCTGAAACTAATTCATGGATCCTAAAAACTGTTTACATCTTCTTTAGAAATTCCAAATTAACTTTTTTTTAATTAATCAAAACAATCATTATTTTAAGCTGTGTAGAAAACAAAACAACTTTTTTTTTTCAAAGAATGATATAAAAATCTTTGTTTAAGTGTATTAATTGAGCAAAAAGTATTCATTTCTTTCACAGTGGGATGCACTTTTCCATGATCGAGGACCGAAAACAGAAGCAAACGCGCAAGTTACTTAATCTGTTATTAATGAAAATTAAAACATGGGTGTTCATGTGAACTCGGTTATGTTATTCTTTGAGACTTTTTATCAACTTTTATATTATTCATTCATAACTATCACATTCTAAACTGACAAAGTTTTAATACCAGTCTAATCATTCTTCTTGTGCCCTGATAATTTCCTTACAAGCAATGTAGGAAAAAAAAATTTCGCTGATAAACCAACATATTTTGAAAGTAAATGCTAATTTTGTTGTTTATGTTTAAAATTGCTTATTTCAGTTAATTATGCAGTTAACGACCTTGTGAAAAATGTTTACCTAATGAGTGTGAATAATACTCACCCTAGAAAATTTTCAGTTTAGTTTTAAATAATTGAAGACAACTGGGATTTTTGTTATTCTTATGCAAATGCTTCATTTACTCTCACGAACAACAGGCTTATTTTTGTATAAGTAACTGTACCAGATCACTGTGGTAATTATATATGCCTAGAGAAATTGTATGCAAAGAGTGAATTTTTTAATTATCATTTCCCTTCATGGAAAAATTTTTTAGAGTGATAAATAAACTATAAATAATTTTAATTGTTAATATAACAGGATATTTATAAAATATGTTTACATTCTTCTGTATTATGTATCTATCAAGTTGGGGTGACACATATTTCTGATATATTCCAATCAAGGAAAAATCACAAGTTTTTCCTGAAGAATATCAGAAAAGTGAAACAACAGCATTTACACTTCAAATACAATTACAACAAATAGCTATCAGTTTATTAAGAACTTATAAAGTAATATGGAGACCTCTTATTGTAATTAATATCATGTAATTCAATTTTATTTCAATATGATTTCAAATGCGTCATCAAATGCTATCATGTTTAATCTTGTTTTCCTAAAATACAATAATACAAAATGTTTCTTTCAATCAATCGAGTAACATTTTTAAATAATTGATTGAATATGATATTTTAGGTACGTCAGATTCAATTAGCAAAATAATTACTGCAATATTTATGAAACTTTTTTAATTTCAATTAGATGTTAATTTACAAGAATATTATCCAACAAAATTAATATCAAAAATATGTAAATCATTTTTATAAATCTTCTGTATTTTAAATAGCTTCTTATCTTTCTTAATGTGTTGTCCATGATTTATTTTTAAAGTATTAAAGCTCCATTAAGAGTTACCTTCAAGAATTTATCCAAGAAAACGTTTTTTCAAGAGGAAAAGCCATAACTGTGTTATATTTTTTTCTCAATAAGTAAGATTTCTCAACAAGAATTTTAATGTCTCGCATAATTGTTCCTACACATTTTAGTAATTGTGTCTAACAATTGCACCGACAAATTTATAATTCAAAGAATATGATAAACATGCAGAAAACATGTCTTTTTTTGATGGGAAGAAAACCAGTACTTTTGATAAAAAAAAAAACTACTACATCTTGTTTTTGTTCTTATCATTCGCATAATGATTTTATAATTATAATTTTTTGAACAGCAACACCTAAATAATAATTAGTTACGTAGGCAATTGAAAAGTTCGATATCCTCATATGCCTTAGAATTTGTTCATTTGTCTTTATTCGATCTTACTGAGAAAGAAATGACTTTAGAAGTGATTTGACGATTTTATGTTCCTATTTTTGGAACGAAAATGTATCTTTTATTCCAACAGACGATTTTTCTTCAGAAAAACGATCAGTAGTAATAAAAAACAATCAAGAGTGACGTCCGAACGACGTTAATTCATTGATCGAGTCCGTCCTTGGAATATAATAATAATCATGAAAATGTTTTTGCCGGATATGTGAATGGAATTCAGTCCTCAATAGCAGAATTCGATGGCGAGTGGCTTAATGTGCAAAGAGACCCAATTCACATAAATGAAGGCTGAAGAAACCAGCTCCGCATTCGAAATAGAAAAAAACTGACCGAATTATGATGGAGAAAATAGAAGTTTGATAAAGAATGAATAAAGAAAAAAAGAAGATAAAGTGAGAAGGGGAATTAAGAGTGTTGACCACTCGCTGGAACTCTTATTTCGACATCGAAGCTTGAGATAAAGTCCGCGCAGAACGATCCCATCGATGCAAATCCTCTAAATGTGAAGAGATTGGAGGAGATTAGGACACAGTGGTTCTCCCTAAAATCTAACAGACTTTAATCGAATAGTTGACACACCTAGTAGAGTAATGGGGCGAAATAAGAGACAAGAGGTAACGTTTTTTATTTTTATATTTATTTATTATTTCTTTGATTTATTGATTTAAAATGTGACTGCATAATAACTCCGGATCAATCAATTTAGATCAAAAGAAATGATAGGAAGTCAGCGTTTCATTTGCGATGTGGACTTTGGTAGATGATAATTGTTATTGAAGGGATAGTTCCATTTAAGAATTTTTGTAAAGAAAGTTTTTTTTTACTATTCATTGGTTAGGATAATACAAATTATCATGAGTTAAAATAATTTTTATTGTTATATTAAAAGATTTTAGTTATTAATGCTAAGAAAACTTTTAATCTAATTTTTCACTCCATTAATGTGTTTTAAATGAATTTAATGTATGTGTTTTCAAATAATTTTTTAAATGTTCAAGTTTTAGAAAAATGTAAACATATGATATTGAGTTGTTTTGGAATATTTTTATGTTATCATAAAATAATGTTTATTTACTAACTATAAGAACATTGATTTTTCAAAATTTTTAAAATAAACTTACAGTAAATAATTTTATAATTGAATTTATTTCAATATTTTGATTAACTTATTTACATAGATTAAAACATATAGATTTTTTACATATTTATAATAAAATGCGAAATTATACAGTTTGTTCTAATTTTAAATAATATAATAATGGAAATAATCTGAATAATTATTTGATTTATCCGTAAGTATATATATATACTTCATCAGTTTGTAAATGATAGTAACTTAATCATTGAGTGCTTTGAATTCATCACTTTTGATAATCAGTTTCTAATCTAATTATCGGGCCAACTGAAAACGCCAAGCATATTACCAAAAAAAAAAAAAAAAAAAAAAAAACACAAATGATAGGAAATTGATAAATTGTATTTTAAAATTCAAAATTTTATTTAATATGAATAACTGTAATTAGTACTTTACTCCTGGAATTAATGTTAGTTTAATTACAGAGTACCTTCAATATTAATTAATAATCAATATCTAATCTAATTAACGGTTCGAATATATAATTATGATAGACTATTTAATAACTTATATTTTAAAATTAAAAGATGTTAATATTTTTTATTTAATATGAAAAACTGATTAGTACTTTACAACTAGGATTGATGTTAGCTTTATTAGAGAGTACCTTTCATAATTAGGGATCAATTTCTTGTTTAATTATCGGGTCAAATATATATATATGGTAGAGAATTGATTAAAGTTTGCATTATTTACTGATAAAATGTAATTTGTAATTAAAAAAATTAACTTTTACTGTATTAATAACTTATTATAAATGTATATATATATATATATATCCTTATAATTTCAAATTTAAATTTGGAAAAATTAAATCATAAATTATAATTTAAAACAATTTTAAAGATTTGTTCACAGAGTATAAATAAAATAATTAGCTTGGAAAATAGTTCTTAAAATATTCTTCATACAATATAAGATTAAAATGTGAAAACATTATTTTTTTAAATATTGATTATTGTTTCATTTCACGAAATAACTTCAGAAAAAATAAGAAACCTAACATATGCGGACACCAAGCTGTATTATTTTCTTTTAATTACTCCACTGACACCAAAATGTATTAAATTTTAAAATATTTGAAATATGAGAAATGAAAGAAAAGAATAGAAAAATTTCCTTAGTACTGAAACATTAAATGATATCTTATTCAATATTTTCTAACTGCATTTTCTACTTTTATATTTAGATAGCATTATTCATACAAAGTTTAATTAAATATATGAAAAACATATTAATTAAATTATATTTATTAAATATATTATTTTGATTGATAATTTTAAATGTATGGTTAGTAGTATTCTTTTAATCTATTAAAAAAAATATTCTTAAATCATATGAATATATTATCTTTGATCATAGTAAGTAATAAATAGAAGGGATTCTAAAATGTGTTAAAAAAAAAAAAAAAAAAAAAAAACGGAGAAATTACTTTCTAATCAAACAAAAGTGGAATGCTAGTCGTCATGTCGAAATAAGTTAGATCTCTCTTATCTTTCCTGTCTAATAAAACACTAAAATAGATTTGAATTGAACAAAAATAAGGTCTAATACATTTTGATCCATAACTTTAAAATAATATTTAATTTAGAAAAGTTCTAATACCATAGAATATATCTATAAATTCAATATATCAATAAATTCATATAAAAACTATGAAGTCATTCATTTATTAAAAGACATTCACTAAATTCATAAAACAGATGCAGCATATTTTAAACAAAAATTTAGGTTTAAAAATACATTTGCTGTGTTTGAGAATAAATTATTAACTTTTTGAATTAATTTCAATTTACATAAATAGGTGAGAAAAGCTAGATCCCTTTATATTTTAAATACGTCAATAATAATAATTATATTTTAATTCTATTTTAAGCAAATTAAATAAGTTTTCTTAAAATAGTGTTAAAATTATAAATAAGTATTCAAATACTTAATTTTTAGCTTATACACAGAAAATCTTAAAATTTATCAACAATATAAGTTTTTAAATTAAATTTGCTTTTTTTTTATTTATTTTTATTTATTCATTTATTTAAAAATGCTATCTACTGGTTGACGACTATAAATGAATTTAATATTTTGCTATAGCGAATATATTGTTGGCGAAACTATATTAAGTGTAAGAAATATATTTTCATAACATTTCATAGAACTTTGTGGCAAAAATAGCATTAAGAATATTAAAGTTCAATGCTATCTATAAATATTTTTTTTAAAATACCAACAAATAAGAAAGTTGGTATTTTCTTGACTTTATCAAAGAAAAATAAAAAATTAATGTATTTATTTTATATTATAACAACATCTATATCCTTACCTTCTTTTATAAAAATAAATTAATTAATTAACAAATTTGCTTTTTAGGAACATTTTACATTTTGTGTTAAATTAATTTAATAATTAACATATTGGGAACTTAATTTCAATTATTAATTTCTTATTGTGGGGGTTTAACTTAAAGTCTTGTGATACATTTCGACTTTAACACTTTGTATTCATAGTATATTATGATACTTGTAATATAAGTATCATACATCTTGAAACCGCATTATTAACATGGCACTTATATGCATAAAAAAGGCGTAAATTTACTTCTTTAACGTGACAATGTCATCTGAAGGACAGCCTGGGATTGTGACGTCGCAACCCAGCCTCCAGTGACGCCGCTGTTACGTAAGGTAAACACCCGTTCTTTTGCGTGGTCTACGAATTATGACGTTAGACGAGTTTTTTGACAGAAAAGCTGATGCAAGACTGCTGAAACGCTCTTTAAGAAGAAAGTTGATATTATTTTTGCTGCTTTTATTCTAGCAGACTTTACGAAATCTTTTGGCGTAATGAGCATTAATGCAGTCTTGTACAAAGAAAAATCAAAAATATAAGGCAATGATATATTTAACTCGTACCAATAACTTATATTTTTGCAATAAAAAATTAAATAAATAAAATGAATTCTGTGTTCGCAAGATACTGTATATTTTGCAGTCTTTTCAAACAATTATTTTACTGCTTTGGAAGTTTGTCTTTACTTTCTTCAAATTATTTCTGTTTATTAAAGCTCTTTTCTGTCATGACTTAAAAATTAGTTTTGTCACTTTGCAATTTTGTATCACAGTCAAAGGACAGGGTCGACATCCATATTGGCACTCTTTTTTCAAAGCTTTTATCCTGTATCAGAGATTTAACATTTGATCCTTCAAAAATGTAATGTACAGAAGATGACATACATACATACATAGGGGTGCACGCGAGCCACGCACTGTACCATAAGGTTTACGGAATTCCCGCCCATCCCCTAGCTTGTAGTTTTGAACCACAGTTTGGTGACCAGGCCACATCTAATCAAATATCCTCCTCTCTACACCAGCGGGAGGGCTTGGACGTCACAGACTAATGTGGACACTTTTCCAGCCCACGGAGCTCCAGTAAACCACTAAGGGAGAGAAGGCGTGGTCACCCTCCAATCCACTGCCCACGCCAAGTGATGCTTCACTTAGCTGATCAGATCCATCGGAGCTCAAGGTGACTTTCGATAAGATCAAGCCAACAAATTTTCGTGCCTTCGTTCGAATCTCCCCACCCAGATTACTGTTACTAAATTTCCTTCAGTTTGAATCACAAAGTAATATAAAAAAATTACATTGTTTCTTCTTTACTCTTTTCGAAGAAATATGATTTTTGATTCCTTTGCAGTTATCATCCTATTTCAGATCTTCAGTTAACAACAAAAATTGTTAACTGAAGATCTGTAATAATCTTTCTTTGTATATAAATATCCCTCGCAAACAAAACAGGCTATTTGATTAATAAATTATTATGATAAAGGAAAAATAATTAGTTTTATTAACACTACGTATAATAATTCAAACAACAGTTACCGAAATAATTAAATCAAATTTTCTTCAAATTTATTTACTTATATAGAATTGTTATCATTATAATATTTAGAATAGTTATTATAACAATATTTTTAAGATCTTAACAGCTCAGTTTTAATAAGAAGGACTGATACTACAATTCTAATAAATATCATTGAAAATACTCGCAAAATTCTTCAAATTTAGTTAAAGAATCTCTTTAAAAGCATTTTGACATTAATAAAAATTATTTAATTGAAAATAATAATGTATCTCATTGTAAATAAAACTGAGTTAACTTAGAGAATTTAGAAAATATTTTCTTGTACCTTACCACATTTACAAAAGATTAAATAAGATAAATAACAATAATGTTACTTATATAAATAGTTAATGGTTATAAAATTTAAACTGTAAGAAATATATAATAGTACGTTAATCAACGGTTAATTATTATAATATATGCTTATCAACACTATTCCACAAATATACCCTTATTTCCTCTACTAAAAATGAACACTTCAGGGTTCAATATTTCAAAGTACATTTTAGATTAAAAATTTACGTGTATATAAACTTCAACTGCTTAATAAATTAAGTATTGAGAAAAAGTTGAATCGTTCTAATAGCTGCACGTTCTGACTTTCAACAATGTATGTATATTCTATTGACGCATTAATGGAACAATAATAAAGTGATACATATGAGTTTCTATTTTACAGATTCAGAAGTTTTGTGCCCAGTGAATGCATCTCTATCCAAAAAAAAAATTATAAAACTTTAACAAAGGCAAATTAAACAATTGTCTTCGATAAAATTATTGGTTTTGCCAGTTGTTCCATTCTGTAATTAATGATGTTGTTTCTCCAGTATAGTTTTCTGTACCTTCTTCACAGCTGAGTTCAACTAGTCAGTGGAAGCAAGTGAGGGGGAGTTTTCTTGATTTAGAAGCAGAAGACCCCTATCATTTGACCTGCCAACCCCAGAAGTATCGTTTCAATTGGGCAACAACTTGCTTAACGTGCACTAGACTTCTTCAGTGAACACGGCGTATGACCGGTTAAGTGGGGATTCGAACTCATTAGCTTCCGATAATCATAACGACATCCTGCCTCCACGATCTCATACTACGTGCTCATGAAATTGATAATCAAGCAATTGGTGATTGTAAAGTATTTTTAAAGAGGCCGGGGTGGCCTGGTTGGATAGGATGTTGGCTCTCTTTATCATAAGACAGTGAGTTTGAATCCCAACCCAATCGAAGACCCGATGTGTTCCCTAATAGCAGATGGAGCACGTTATATATGTCGTGTTCGCAATGTCCTTTATGTAATATGATACCTCTTGGCGAAGTCTAAGGGTCTTCTGTTGAGTCCCTGCTTCTAAATTTCGAAGCTTCTCTTTTGGAGGTCCAATGGCACATCTACTGGGTGCCCCATTATCTGAAATGCCATTACTTCGCTCCTTGTAGTGCTGAAAGGTAGAAATCCTTGCAGCCGAGCATTATGCAACAACACAGTTTTTAAGCATCGTCTTCGTATAGGCTTGGGGCAGTTTCCATATATAGTGGCCGTATTCAGGAGATGTAAATGATAAAATTTGAAAAATCTCCAAAGCCTTCTCTGATTGTCTGGATACAAATTTAAAACTTTCTGCTTCAAACAACGCATTATTTCACTTAGCCATTTAGCAACCGTTATATGCATTGAACATGAAAGATATTTGAATTACTAATAGTAGTAAAAAGATTTTATTTTAGTGCCAACTGCATTTTTACATTTTGGAAAGATTCATTTCCAAGTATTGGAGCCTATTCAAGAAGAATAAGTAAGAAAACAAGGAAACTCCCAAGCAGACACAACGATTGGTGTACAGGCACGAAACTCAAACGCAGTAACCCTTTCCTGCAGTTCAACGGGTATTGGAACGTTCTCAAATGACATAAACAAGGAAACGTGAACACTCTCAAGCACCCAACACGATTGATGTTGAACTCAAATGCAATACCCGTTTTCTGTATTTCAACAGTAACTGAGATAAAACTTGGAACCTTCTACTGAAAACTGGGAATTATTTGAGCTTCCTTTCCTACAACTCGTTAGGACTGGCCATTGTCGGCGAAGAGCCCTTTCATAAACCAGTTACATGCAGCTTTTTTTTAAAAATCCATTTTGAACAATTTTCCATATTTAACAAATTATCCATTGTTACAGACACAAATCTGGGAAAGCAAAAATGCACTGGATATTCCAAACTTTCCAAAGCGATTAATTTTTTTCCTTTAATAAAAAATTAATATTAATATAATTCTGAACAAATTTCATAGGCGATTTTGCAGTGTGAATTAACGCTGTAAAATTTAATTATTCTTTCTTTTTTAAATGCTTGGAATTTTTGAATAAATGGATACTGATAAAATAGAATTTTACACAAGATTTTCCTAATTTTTTGAAAAGTTAAAAAATTTCATTTGAATTGTATTAAAATTACATTAAAGTCTTCCTATATTTAAGATTCAATTTAATGTAAATTATGTAAATTTTTGAAAATATTTGATATTAACTTACAAATTCCAAAAATTATTTGTTTTTAATTAAATGAAATATACTTAATTTAATCGCTACTAATGACCTATATAGCAAACATTTTAACATTCTTTGGAGAAAATTAAGTATTTATAAAAAAATTTATATTTTTCATGCATTATACATGTATTCAAATTTAATGAATAATTTCATTTTTCATTTACTTAAATAATTTAACTTTCTAGACCTAAGGTTAAAACATTTTTTTTTCCTGGAAACTAGAAAATATAAGTTTTTTATTGCTATTTACTGTAGATGAATGAATATGTTACAAAGTAAACAAATCTCATTAGTAAATACATGAACAACATTTTAGGGGGAAATTTTTTTCACTAAACTTGGTAAGAGGGTGATGAAATTCTTCTAAAATATTTCTAGAGTGAGAAGAGATGGGCTTCACTAACAGGAGATTTTTATTGATTTCTCACTGCTGGAAAATAAATATTAAAAGCAACTGATATTATTAAATATATCATAAAAAATAATAAATCTCATTATTACACGCAATGTTTTTAGAATTATTATTAAAATAATAACGTTAATTATTTTAATAATAATTCTATAAGAATTGCATGTATTAATAAAATAATTTTTAATAAGAATTTATGATTAATATTATATTATATAATAATAAAACTATTATACTTTTCTTTACATATATATTTTTAATTTATGTATTGAGTATAGGATCTCGAATTCTGAGTAAAATTAAGTGCCTCATAAATCACTTTGTATTCTATGCGAAATGCTATTGTTATAGATCTGTTATATAACAGTTCTGTTTCATCAACACATATGTTACTGACCTTTAGTTCATTATCTATACATTTTTTTTCTTCATTTTTCCTTTCCACTAGCTAATTTTCATAATTATTCTTTCCTTTTGGTTATGCAATATGCGGTTATAGAGATGACATTTTCTGATGAAACCCTTTTATTTCGCTCTCCCTAAGGTATTCCTCCCCATCCCCCCCTTTTTTTCTTTTTTTTTTTTTTCTTTTTCTTTTATGTTGAATTTTTATACTTGGATCCACTGACCCGAAGTAGATTAAAAGTTTTCTAAAATAACAGATAATATATTAAACAGTCGTAATTATATATCATATAAAAAAATCGTAAAAAATGTAATTTGTTGAGTCATCCTTCGTCGCTAGATCACCATTATGAAAACGTATGAAATATGTTTTCTTTTGATCTTCAAACGAAACAAATTTAAAGAATTCATAATTATTATATTTAAAATTTTGAAAAATTAATATTATTAGGGTTTATAACTTTTATTTTTGAAGAAAAAGGGAATTATTAAATATCGTTTTTGCGTTATAAGGCTTTAGCTGTTTCTAGTTTTGTTGTGTGTTTATCTAAATTCGAAGCTTCGACCACTTTAAGCTATACGACTAAGATATGCTAAGAAGAGATTAATTTATTTTTACTTCAATTTAAACTACTTTTGTGACATAAATTTCTGAAAAGGTCACAAATGTTGTATTTTTATTTTTTTAACAGTGAAAAAAAAGTGATCTTATAAAATATTGAACAGTTTCAAAATTGCGTCTTACTTCTGATAAATAATTTCACTCTTTAATTGAATTCCTAAAACAGTGCTCAAGTAATATTTGAAAAGAACTTTTCAAATAAAAGTTTAATTTCTTAACACTTTAATTTTCTTGATTAAAATTAAAATTATCATATTTATGCAGAAATTTTTTAAAATGACTTTTTTATCAAATAATTTAGAGAGTTTTTTCTTGCTTTTGCTTACTTATATATTATATATATATATATATATATGTAAAAAATATAATATATAATTATATATATATATATATATATATATATATATATATATATATATATATATATATATATATATCTGTGTGTGTGTGTGTTTTTACAAAATAAGGGGGTAAAATAGTACCCATCCAGACAAGCAATGATTAATTATGACAGCTATGACAGCAAGGACTGATCAAGACTTCAAATACACGAAAATTAATTTTATTTATGATAGTTGATGTCTCTTTATCTCGTTGTAACATGAACAACTAAAAATTATAAAAAAAGAAATCTTTTTATAGTTTTTAGAAATTTAAATGAATTTTGCTAACTGTTTAGATAAGAAAATTTAATTTTTCTATAAAATGATTAAGTATTATATTTTTATACGATGTTATTTTTTTCTAACTCTAAAAACGCTTAATTTTAAAATTTTGTTAAAAGGAATGAGAAAAAAAGTTGAGGTATTTATAAGGCATCTTTAATTAAACATTAGAAACAATATATTGCAAAAAGAAAAGGAAATAGCTAAAAGATATATTAAAAATCTAGATTTCTACTTAAAACGCGACCATATAATAAATTTGCAATACTATATGGCTCTGCATATTCCTAATAACAAATTAATAGGGAAATCGAATGTCGCTCTTCAGCATTAAAAATTATTCTTTATGTCCAGAGTGAAGTTGATCATAGATGAAATATTCAATTACCATTTATAGCTTCTAACAACACGAATGTATCTCAAATTTTATATATATATAAAAAACATCAGATATTGAGATAAAAAATGAAGGGAAATATTTCAAGAATTCAGTGCTGTGGATTTGGAAGCTCAACTACACGTTCCCCCCGTACTTGCATTGGATCTGACAATACAAGTTCACCTTTCAGGCGGCCTTCCTCGAGTTAATTCGGATCACTACTTTTAATGCGCACTTACAAAAATTGACGCAGTTATTTTTTTCAATCGCCTTTGAAAAGAATCTTAATAAGAATGATCAAGTTTCTCGATTCAGTTGGTTTATTCATTTGTAACTTTGATTTGAAAAAAATGATAATATTTTCAACAGAATACCTTGTTTACCGCGTTTTCTGCCACGGTAAAAAAAAAAAAAAAA
Organism: Latrodectus elegans; assembly: GCA_030067965.1. Taxonomy (NCBI): domain Eukaryota; kingdom Metazoa; phylum Arthropoda; class Arachnida; order Araneae; family Theridiidae; genus Latrodectus; species Latrodectus elegans. The sequence continues at coordinate 127,339,149 of CM057820.1, forward strand.
AACTTTGAAACCAGATGAATAAATTAGAATATATATGTATACATACAAATATACATACTCTAGTCCGTTGGAACTTTTACAGTCAATTAGATTAGTCAAAATACCATAAAGTTGTCTCTATAGTAACTGTTATAAATTTTATAGTAAAGATTTTTCATACTAAAGAGAATTAATGCATCGTAAACTGAAAAAGGAAATTGATTTTAAGCACTTGAAATAATTATACATTAGGAAACATATATTTCTACACAGATAGATGTTAACTTAGATTACTAAAGGAAATGATACAAGTTCATTTTACAGTATTTTTAAAATTTTAAAATTAACCATGAAAATTAAAATTTTTTCCTAATATTTTGTCTTTCATTAATATTTTCTATTGTTAAATTTTATTCTTAAATTTTTGAAACTTTCAGCAAAGTGTCTTAAGCTATAGGAAATGTCTTTTTATTTATTAAAGACTTATTTTTACTAATTTAATACTTATTTAATCAGCAGGAAAAATCCTTTAAAATATTTTAAAGATTTAACATTCCGAAACACATCAGTTGTCTTTTTAAGTTACAAGTTTATTCGAGTATTAATTTCATAATTTATAACAAATAAGTTAAATTCGACGAAAAAACATAAATATTTTTATATTAATATCAATACAGTTTATTCTTTATAAAAGTCAGCAATTTCTTTAACTGATGCAATGTAAAATTGTAATTCTTTGTTTAATAATATCGTATGTTCGTTGAGGAAATTCTCTTATTTTTAAAAAAAAATAAATAAATAAAGGAAACTTCTCGATTTTAAAGAATGTATGTTGATTGCAACAGCTGTTGAAATTGCTTTAAGAAATGTTTAACTCGTGTTCTAAAAATCAAAAAGAAAAGTCTCCAAATAGTAGAGTCGAGGAAGAAGTTTGAACCAAGAAAGTGTTGCATAACTCTAATCTCGTAATTCTAATCATATCTTGAATCTGATTTCTGCGAATTAGATTTTAGAACATAGCCTCAAAAACAGTTCTTGAGTGATGTAACATTTATAATGTTCTTGAATCTGATTTAACACAGTTAAACCAAGATAATTTTAAATTATTTCGTATTAAACATTAAAATCAATTTGAATTTAATCATTGTAATGTCATTATTGTAATTTTTGGATAATTCATTAATCCTAATTTTTAATCTATAAAAGTGGAGAAAATTGAATGAAAAATTGTATCAATTATACAAAAAAATAATAATTATTAAAAATAATAACTATAATAATAACTGGGCCTACCAGATAATCACCAAGGATACCTGCCCAGATTTCATAGAAAATTTCTGCTGGTGTCTACGAAGCGTGTAGTCCAAGCATTTTTTATAGTAAATTGGTGGCAACATATGCAAGGAAATCAGTTCTAAATTCTGCAATATATTTTGTAAATTGTAACGTTCCTCAACAGTGATATTAAGTTACATAGGAAAAAAGGACACAAGTTCAGAGGTTACGACCTTCATTTAACCCTAGATTGAACTAGTTTTCTATGTTTAAGCTTTTGATAGGAAAAATAAACATCTGATAACATATCACATTAATGCACTTAAACAGTGTATAGAAAGTAGATTAATCTTATCAATTTTACTTTTTTCCATTGGGCCTTTAAATTTCAAGGGTATATTTTGAGAAATGGATATAGGATAAGGGAGTAGTATATATTGTTAGTGTGATTGTGCCTCATTTTTGTAATTAGGAGGTATGAGAGTTGAAATTCGAATTAAAATATCATTATAGAAAAAAGGAACAAAAAGGTTGTTGTTGCATACTTCTTTGTACACAGCCAGAATTAAGTTCTACTATGAAAAAAGTAAAGATAGCAATCAAGATCAAAAATTTCCAGAAAAGATTCAATTTCTTAATACGACAGACTCCTGCCGAGCGAGACTCTGCTCCTTGATAAGCAATGAATACAAACAATTAGAACATATACATCAGGAAATACTTTGAAGTTTCTTCTAAACAAAAGCTAATTTACTTTCAGGATTTATTAAACAACCGAAAATTCTACCAAAAAGCTTTGTCATTTTCCTTTATATAGTCAAAAACATATTTCAAAAGACAAGAACATAATAACAAAATTAAAATAAATAAATAAACAAGATATTAGTTCGCTTGATCGAAGTTCCAATTTTACATTGCAAATCAAATTATTCTTTAGTTTAATTAGTTTAATGCACCATCATTGGCGTAATTTGGATGCTTGGAAAAAAATTACCGAGTTAACTATAAACATCGTGATTTGTCGGTAGAGATAAATTTAATTAAAAGTGTCTCATGATGACTAATTTCTAATTAACTAATTTAAAAAGTATCATACTTTAAAATCACATGTAATACCAGATTGCGACAAAAATACGGTGTTAAATTATTTTGATTAACATTATTGCCAAAAAAATTAATTCTTCAAATTTAACCGAAGAATTTAATTTCAATACAAAAATGTAAGATTGTTATTTTTACTAAAATTTATTTAAAAATTTTAGCACACATTCTTCGTAGAAATAGTTTAGTTTGAAACTTAACATAAACATATTTTGTAAGTTTTGAAGTCCTAATATTGTAAACTGAAGCAATTATTCTTACTCAGTTTTACTTAATTATCATTTATTTTTTTTTACTGGGAAACTAATAATAAAAGTGATTTAATATTAATTTCCCAAAACTTTGTTTCTCAAAAGTGGAGCAAGAAACTTTAAAAAATCTCATTTTAATAGAATTCTTGAAAATTTTCCAAGGCCTGTCCTGTTTTGCACCATCTCGGATTATTCCACATTAGTGCGAGTAGACCTCGTTAAGAAGGCGTGAAAATAGTTTGAAATAATATTGTCTCCTTGAAATCTCGTTGTCCCACAAAAAGGTTTAAAAGAGGTTAAATGGCGAATTTGGCGACGGCACAAGCGTACTAGAATTCGTCACGGTAATTGACAAGTTGGTGACACAGTGTTCCATAAAGTAAGAAATTTCAATATCCGCTGGAAAACCATATAAGCAGTGACCTTCAGTGTAGCAATTTTACAACTTTTGAAGATTTAACAAATCTACTGAGATTAAAGTATTAAATGAGGTTGTTTTCCTGGAATACTTTCAGATATAATTCCCAGATGTGAAAGTGAAAACTGCATTCCAGAACTTTAAAAATTATGTTTTGTAAAAGAACTAAATTAAAGTCATATTACTGTAGTAATATATGTCATCATAATATAAGGCGACTGTTTCAAAAATCCTCACTCTTTTTTTTTTTCTTTTTCTCTAATTTTCAAAATTTTTGACATTTGAATGGTTAATAAATTTTCGATTGACTTTTATCACAATTCAAATGTCAAATATATGTCTGTAATACATTTTTACTGCAAAATACAGCATTTAGTTTATTATGCTAAATAACTTTGTATGGATAACAATAAGATTCCCTGTCTAAATGATCATTATATCTTTAGAATTACTGCTCTACTAACTTGCCTTCTTATTCTTAAAACATAATTTAGAATAATTTAAAGTTTATTTCTGTTTTTATCCAAACTGTTACAATATCATCAACATTAATCTTAATTAGTTGAAAGAGGTTTTCTCATTTTATTTTATTCATTGATAAATTTTGTGAGTCATTTTAGAATTTTTTTTATCAGTTGGTAGAGTTGTAGTATTTTACTTAAATATCGTGAATGTCAGTCTTATGGAACAAGTGCCATTGAAATTTTATTATCTAAAGCATATGTTAATGTCACCAATCATACAGGTAAATGCTCTAATAATCACAATATAATATGTAAATAATAATATTTGTCAAATATTGTTGCTAATTTTTCAGAACAAAAAATTAGAGTACAGAACCTAAGAATGACATGAATTAATCTGGAATCTTCATCAATTAGAATTCAAATAATCTTGAGTTTATAAAATTGAAAGTTTTCTACAATTTTTGAGGAAATATTTTTTATTTTAAGTAAAATTTAATTTTCTAAAAGTTGATTAATTACATATTGTACAAAAATATAGTTTGTCCAATACCTCTTCTTATAATTATATATTTATTTTATAATTATTGTATTTAAATTTTTCTCCTCGTGATACAAAAGAGAACTTTTATTTATTTTAAATCTTAAAGTAAAATATAGTTTTAATTAATTTCATATTTAACTGAAAATCAACATTCAAGTTAATAAAAAAGAAATTTATCATTTATAATGTATTTATCTATTTTATTAGTTTGTTGATTGTTCAAAAAACATTTAACTAAAAATTCTTTGTGAAAATAAATTGCTCTCTTAATATGATAATAGCTTGTTTATTTTATACTTATTAAAATATCGTAAATTCTATATTTTATTATCTTACTTCTAGTATAGTACTGAACCATTCAACTAATTAGATTCAAATTTTACTTAGTGCTCTAATTAATTGAAACGCATTATTATAACTCATGATCATGGCTTTTAAATTATTTTTCACATAAAATTGAATATTCGAATAGGATCTATTAATAATGCCGTTTATATTAATTATCCTCATTTGTCATTGGTAGATGTAATCATGTACAATTTTTCTCATGCTTATAAAATACATTAGTTTTGAAATTATTGCATATTGACATTTAAGTTTTATAATAAGTCTATAATTACCATAACTTTTAAATTTTACTATTAATTAATAGAAACGCTTTCATGTGAACTCGACAATTTATTGTCTTACAAAACATGAAAATAATTCTTAGATAAATTTACCGTAAAAGTAAATTACTCTGTAGTGATTTCCATGACATGTGTTTGCATACAAAGTAAAAAGACAACACTTTTCTAATATTTAAAATGGCATTCTATAAATTTTAGTCTTTTTCTGATTTGACTGCAAGTTCTATTTGAGATGCCCATATATTAAAGGAGGAATTAATTATTTACAAAGTTAAGTTTATCAACTTTTGCATTATTCTTATAATGAGATAATGTCCTCAAGGAAATCGTGAATTATTTAAAGCTGCATCTATTAGATACATGGACGAAATATTAAAAATTTTCTTTCGTACTTTTATTTCACCAAACACTGTTTTCTTGAAGATAAAACAATCTTCTGACAAAGATAATTCAAAAAGATTTTATACCATTCGCATTACTTCTGTATGCGTGATTAAAGAATATATTTCTCATCCAAAAAGTTTTTTGACACTCGACAAAACGTTGCCACCTACCGGAATCAGTGTTCTAAAATAGACGCACATTCAAAAAGAGAAGCGAAATATTCCCTCTCAGCTGGGAAGTAGATAGTGGAGGCGTTGCTAAAAATAAGCCGAGATATCCAGCCTCCGTTTAGACCCAAAGTTTTGCATACTCTTATTTTTTTGTTTCGGAAACATCGTAGCACATTTTAAGCATTCGCCTATATTTATCAATCACTGCCAGACACATGAAAAAAGAAACCACGCCAAGATCACTAGACTAGAGTACATTGTCGCTAGCTGAGAAGTAACGAATCTTAACGAATTTTTGAGCCAGCCAAATTTCATGCTTAAATTCAATCTGACTGAAAATTTATCGTAGTTCATCTTTTTAGAATTTATGAGGTTTTTATATGATTTTGTTGTACATATGATGTGTTTTCTGTTTTAGAAAATATAGTCATAGAATATATCAAGATAAATATTTCAAATAATCTTAATGTGTTAAAAATTTAATTAATGGCTGCTAAAGTAGTAGTCATCGAATGGTGGTATACGTACCAACATTGCTTTTCGAAAAGTTTTTGACAGTCCAAAAGAAAAAAAACGGATGATTATTTATTGTAAATTGCAACACAATTATCAAAAACTTTCATTAGCATGCATATTAAAAACGATGATAACTAATAGAAATCACGATAAATCATGTTTTTTAATATTTTCAATCTTAATTACTGCTTTTAGTAATTCTTTCCGAATTCGTGAATTTTGACTACATTTGTAACGTATTCCTGAGCACGTTTGAAAGTGAGAATTGTCATCTACGAATGGGCGTCATGCGCTGAACAATAGTTTAATACAATAAACCATGACCAGTTAAGTTGCTCACGTATACAAATATGACTCTACAATTTTTGTTTATTGTTCAATATTGACATTATTTTTTAATAATAGTTTAATCTCACTTTTGGTAAAGTAACTATATACTCGTTGATATTCACTTAATGCTGCAGTTCAACATATTTGAAAATTACTTAGAAATATTAGTTAATATATTAAACAAATAAATTTTTATAGTAAATATTCATTTCAATAGACTATTATTAATTAATTAAAACCAATTAGTGTTGGCAAAAAAATGTTACTAATATACCTGAAGTTCTAATAGTGGTCATTAAATTCCGAAAGTTTGCCGATGACTGATCTAGAACACTCTACTTGCTTACAGCGAATATATTTTTTTATTATTTCTCATTACGATCATTTTGATTGAAAGCCTTTTAATTCAACTGTGTTAAGTTATTACCATATATTTTTGTTCCCAACTATATGGCATTTTCAATAGTAATACCATTTTCATTTCTACTAAGAACAATGTATTGAATATAACTTTAATTTGTATGCAATAATTCGACGCGTCGATAGTCTTGAAAACGAATTTATTGCTTGATGCAAAATCTTAGCTTGCAAAGTTCATTTATAATGGTTTAAATCAGATGTTTTTGCCATTGTGAATATTTGTAGGTCAAAAGTCATTTTGATGGTATGACATGAAAGTTTGAAGGGCTGTAGTGTAAGCCGCATCACTTGGTCTAAAACTGTGAGATAATTATCGTCATTCAGTGGTTTGCATTGCTGGAAACAGGAAGTTATAATTGTCTTAAGAAGTAATGATAGATGTTTTATATAAATTAATAAATTCAGGTGTTATATGAAAAAATATAGCATTTCACATTCAATCCTCTTTCCAAAGTTCTTGTCTCCAGTTTCAAGATTATTTATTTCACTCTATAGTTATGTATTAGTTGATGTGTGTATTTAATATCTTCGTCGGGATATTTCCTTATTCAGACGAATTTCTTGGTGCTAGTTAAGTCGCGTGACAACTCATATAATATCAAAGCAGTTATTTGTAAGGTTGTATTTGGTAAATTTTTTCAAAAAAATAAATATTGCAAAAGGAAATCATGCTATTTTTTTTAATGTTCAGTGAACATATTATATGAATCAGTAGCACAAACGACAGTAGTAAAATATTCAAGTTAGTTTTATGTAGACCAGAGTGTAGCCTATGTTATTTTTCATGAGTCTTCCATATACTTAAGACTGATATATAAATTTCACCTAATAAAGAACATCGTTTCGGAATAAATTGTACCTCATACATACAATTTTAAACAAATAAGCAAAACTTTTATGCTTTCATAGAAAATAAGTTTTCGCAATACAAAAATAAATAACCCTTAAAATGTCTCTGTAATTGTAGAGCATTAATAATCAAATCAGGGGAATATTTCTGTCTTGTTGTTTGTATGCAATAACGTGATCCAAAATAAAAGCGTTTACTTAAATCTTAGTTTAAATAGTAATTTTTAAAAAAGTAGATTTCAGTGCTTTCTTAGACTACAATTTACGTTCTCTGCTTATTCCATTGATCCCATAATAGCAAATAAATTGCATTTCCCTTGTCACCCGATTCATTCTGCGGTTCCTGATATGTTTGGATAGGATTCTCTATTTTTAACCGCATTTCTCCTAGTTGAATAAAAAAATCTCGTTCACCGTTTATCTTCCTGATTATTTATTTCCCCGCGATTGAACCTTGTGTTTTTACGACAGAATTGCCTCGTTTAACTCCACACTTCCACTTGTGAAGTGCATGTGAAACGTCCTCAGTTTAAAGTTGAAATTTGATCAAAGTATGCGTGAAACATTAGGATAGGCTTAAAATAAAAATTGCCTAAATTAATAATTTGCAATAAAATTTTTTGAAAAATTCAGCAAGTGGAAACACATTTGATTATGGAATAACAAAGCCTTCTTAAAATTTTTGTAGTCGAATATAGGTCAATGTCAAATATCAGAGAAATAGAATCATTACCTAATCAATGAAAATTTAAAAAATAATAGGAATATAAGAAAGGGACATCCAGCTGGACAAGAAGACCAGTGATCCATTGACCTAAAAACAAGGGAGTAAGCAAGAATGTGGAAAAAATTGTTGCGCGAAACTTCTTCACAGGCATAAAAGGAATAATACACGTGTAACACACAGGACAAAGCAGGAAAATGTATAAAAGAAATTGTGTGTTACTTTCAATTTTGCTTTGGGGGATAAAAAGAATGAAAAGATGTTTCATGACAACAATTTAGTTGCACGAAAAATGGAAGAGAATTGTTTGGTAATGAAATATATTTAATGTAGCTTTCAGTTCACCACAAATGCAATAATGGTATTTCCTGAGACTACAGAGACTGATCCACTCCTAAAAAATGCCAACTTAAGTCCTGGTTATTAAAATGAAACTGCTCTCTAGTAACAACGAGTTGTCATATTGTGTTCCAAATAGTCGATTGTACTTAGGGTCAAAAAGTTTGTTGGTCACTTGAAATGTTGTGCATTGTTTCATCTTTAAGCTTGCACTTAACAAGAAGAGCTGTTTATGGTCTGAAATTACTACGTATTAAAGAAATCGCTAGTGGATGTGGTAAGTCACACAACATATATGGGAATTTTCCACAATAACTTTATCATATAGTTTCATATATTGACAAATGAGTGAGTCTCGATAGTGTTAGGACTTTACACTTCTTCAGCGGAATACATGAAGCTCTGTTAAGTTGTGCCTCATATAACTTCCAATATAAACCAGTCCTTTATGACTATGATTCATAGCAATATTAAATAAACTGCATGACATGCAATTTTCTCACGAGAACATAGTACATCTGAAAGTCATTTGGTAAAGATAAGAGAAATCATTGATGCATGATTTTTTTTCAATTATCGATAACAGAACCTGTTATGCATGACTTGGAAATTCTAATCTCTTTTCAAAATAGTGGAACAACTAATTAGATTTGGCAAAGAGATGTGAATGGAACTGATTTTGCAAAACCCTTCATTGTGATAACTGTTGTGCAAAATTAATTGCGAATCTAATTTTACAGAATTATCTGAAGTAAGTTTTAAAAAAAAAAATTATGTTTCACATTTTTGTGCACCAAAAAGTCAGATAACTTTCATCAAATGCTGTTGCAATATGTTGTGTTACTAAAAATATCTTGTGGAGAGCCATTGATAGCAAATTGATTATGCAGGTTTTAAGCCCCGTTATAAGAAATGCTTTTTTTTATTTAAGGAAAGGAGCATTTCCATCCTTCAATCAATTCCGATTTCATCAAATACTTTAAAAATGTGTCTAAATACAAAAAAGAAACTGAAGTCAAGTGATTAGAGGTTTTAGTTTCCAAGGCACAGGTCCGAGGTTCTATCCACGGAATGGGTAAAGTCAACTCAGTGCCTTCTCTTTCGTTCAGTAAGTCGATAATATGGCGTGATAAACATACTTGGGATCTAAACACTGGGTGTTTCGTTTTAGGCTGACCATATGACAGGAACATATGCTTCGCACCCCAGTGCCCTCGGTTACGAAATCAGAGATGGTCACTGTAAGCCTTGGCACCCCTATGAGCTATCTGCCATGGAGTTTAATTTCAGTTTCGTAGTTGCCGAAAAACTAACATTTTCTTATAAGTAATTGCGAATTAATTCATTTTTATTCGACAGCAAAAAAATTGAATTCTAATTAAGATTTGTTATTTTATGTTGTTTGATTTTTTCTTCAACAGAAAAATCTGACTAAATTACTCTCAAATTTTTATAATTCTTTTCCATCATGTTCAGAATGGAAAGATAAAAAAAACAGTAGGTATTTTAAATAGTGAGACACGCATATTTATAAAACATATATTTCTCAACATTAAAAAAATACAATTTTCGTAAATACTAACACATTTATGTAAAATTAATGCTTTTTATTAAAAATATTTAAGAATTCTTTAATATTTCAATTATAAAAAGTATTTGAAAAAGAATTATTACTGTGACAGAAAGATTTAGAATTTACCATTGTCTCTGATTTTGAATAGATTTCAAATTGTAAAATTTACTGTAATTCTGCTTTTGAAGCAAATAAATGCATCATTTTCAGGCCATTGGCCCGCGCTACCTGACACAGTTTGCGTGACTGTCAATTGGATACAAATGTATGCTCAACTTTTGTTTAAGCGCTTTCATGCCAATCGCTTAACTATCAGTCATTTACTCCAAAATGTCTATGATCCAACAAAAGATGTGTTATTCTTACTTACAATTCTGCTTGTCTCCCCGAATAACTTTAGTTTTTGAATTTTTATTCACTGCTCTTAATATAATGAAAGGCCAGGATCCTATTTGCATCTGAACAGTAAACAATGAGCAACAGGGCTTTTTTATTATTAGAATTACCATAAGTCACATACCTATTATTTTAACCGTTGTGTCCATGTTATTTTACTGAAAAGATTTTTGACATTCGCATATATTTCATGAAAGACAGTGATGCTTCCCTATTTTTTGCGGTTTCTTTTTTATCCAATATATCTGGATCGAAATACTTTGAAGTACGTGAAAGTTTATTGAGAGACACCCACACATTTTATAAGTTCAAACTGTAACAACTAAACTGAAAAGGTACTTTTCTTAATAACTTAAAGATAGTAGAGCATTTTGATTACAGGATTTTACAGTAAATAATTTCGTAATAATTAAATTCAAAGATTATATTTATCTGACTTATTTGCAACGAAATTATGACTCATTAGATTATGAATAATCTAATATAGTTTAATTTAATTTTTTAATGATATATATTGTGAACTTCAAGAACCATTTCTTTAAAATTGAGTTTGCTCCTTACGTTAAATATGTCGAGCAACTCATATTACAATTACAGTTTTTAAGAAGTGCAATAAAATTAAATTATACATGTATATATATATTCGAATATACACCGAACAACAGGCTTAAACATGAGTAAAAACTGCAATTTAGTCATAGCTTGCAGCTATACAATTAAAGTACACATTCATAATAGGTATAATTAGAATATGGTTTAATGTATAGAATATTGTGAAATTTTTAAGTCAAAATTAACGAAAATATAAAGAAACGAATATATTTTTTAATTTTAGGGGATTTTTTTAAGTATGCAACTCCGTTTCAAGAAAAAAAATTTCTCATCAAAAAGCATTCGAAATGCGAGAAAAAAAAATGAAAAGTGAATGCTTACAAGCATTTATTTTTGTAAATTTGTATTCTGAAATACCAAACTTTCCCAAGAGACGTTAGATTTTGAAATAATTCATAAAAGAAAAACATGAATTGTGTGTGCAACTCTCTAATTCTGGCTGCGTTTCGCCACCTGTTGTGTGTCCCCTTCAGCGTCCGTCATGCTTCGGTTGCTGCGTTTGAAACTCACAAGTTTGCTGGTGTTTCTCATAAGCGACGCTGAAATGCACACTCATTTTGAGATGCAACGTGAAAAAAAAATTCATCTGATTCAGATCCGGTGCTCAACAATCTATCTTAACAAACATGTGAGTCCAAATAAGCTGCGTCATAATAATTTGCTCCTCAAAAGAGATCCAAAGAAATACTCTCTCTCTGAAAAAAATGTCCTTTTTTATGTAACTTTTGTTCTAGATCCAAATCTTAATGATGCATATTTTGCTTCACAATACCTTTTGTCCAGAATAATATTAATCTGTTTGAAATGACGCAACAATACCGACAGATGTAATTTTAGTACTTCATTTGAAGGTTCATGATAAAGCATTAATCAGGTACTTTATTTTTATTGGTATTTTATTAAGGCAAATTTCTCTCAATTTTTTAATTACATTAATATAGTTTTCCTCCTAAATGTATCTACAGAAGTAAAATTTTAAGAATATAATTTAAAATTATTTTCTCTATTCTTTTTCAGGAATTTAAAAAGTTTTTACTTAATTATTATGAATTGATTTCTTACTATTTTTAACATAAAAAATATGGACAATATCTTTATAAGACTCTTTTATGAGACTTAAAAACTTGTCTTACAATAACAAATAATTGTTGCTTATACTGAAGGAGGCGTTGTTTCAGCTCATGTTGGTATACATACATTTCATACAAATTTCTCGGAATTAAATAAGTTTTCATTTGGTGATAAAAAATATTATCTTAACAATAAAATGTATTTTTCTTTTAGTTTTAAAATCACATCTTTAATGCTCTGATAAATTCTCTTCTATTGCCATACATTTTAAAATTACAATAAAATCTTTTAGCTGAGTACATTATGCAAAATAACTGACATTGAGTAGTGGACAAATGAATCGCTTCACGCGGATTGTCTCTCTGGTAGATTTTTCTTGTATAATGGATATTATTCCCTTATCGCAAGGGATGAAACCTGGAAGATTCAGCCCGACAGATGTGCAAGCAGAAGGCAAATGTGCACATTGGCGTCGTGAAGAGGGGGCAAGGGGGTCTATTGTGCCCCGGGCGCCGCTTCGAGAGAGGCGCCAAATAGTAGTTACGAAAATATTTTTAAGAAAATTTTTTATTTCTTTTTAATCGAAATGTGTGTGTGTGTGTGTGCGTGCGTGCGTGTGTGTGTGTGTGTGTGTGAGTGCGTGCGTGTGTGTGTGTGTGTGCGTGTGTGTGCGTGTGTGTGTGCGTGCGTGCGTGTGTGTGTGTGTGTGTGTGTGCGTGTGTGTGTGTGTGCGTGTGTGTGTGTGTGCGTGCGTGCGTGTGTGTGTGTGTGTGTGTGTGTGTGCGTGCGTGCGTGTGTGTGTGTGTGTGTGTCAATTTTATTCGAAGAAATATATTTTAAGTTTAATAATTATTTTCTCCAGTTGAAAAGCTTGACATAAATAAAAATGTTCCGATTTTTATATTTCCACAATAATAAGTTAGTATAGTTTAGCTCGTATTAAAAAGTGTGTTCTTATCACGTTTTCCATTATGTTTTCTCACAGTTTTTTATACTTTGCTCAAGATTTGTGGTGCTTTATAGTACTTTATAGTATTTTGTATAGTATACCTTGTACATGTAATGATGGAAATGTGATGAATTTTTTCTGATAAAAATTCTGAAATATAAGTTGTATGGGTTAGTTTCCCTTTTAATCATTTGAGATGTTTTTTGTTTCAACTTATTTACCAAATGATATGTGTTGATGTCATATCTCTTGATTTACGAATCAATAATTTAGGCGGATTCCAAAAAGGTAAGCTCATGATCTAATCTGTAACTGATTTGACTTCGTGAATGCAGCAAGATTCAACATGTTCTTTTGAGTTCCAATTTTTTACAAGATTTCTAAACCAAGTTGCATACCTATGAAAAATTGTAACATTGATTAAGCAAATAAATTTTTTCTACTCAATAAAAAACAAGATATCTAATGAATATTGCATCGACTGACAAATACATCATTAGGAGCTCTCAAGATGTTATTTATCATTTAGGAATTCAAAAAAAAAAAAAAAAAATTGTAGAAATTTTGATATTCTAAAATATTATTTGACTTTATATTCATTTTTTATAGTTATTATAAAACATTTTATTTAATAAACAATATTTTCTCTAAAATAAAAAATGTAAAATTTTAATCTCAGTTTAACTGAAATTTTAAAAATATACTCTCCAAAAAGGAAATTTTATGAAATTGAAATATTATTAATAAAAACTTTTCAAATTATAATTAAAACACAAGTAAAAATTTTTGCTTAAAGGTTCTTAAAATTTGCATTTTTTAATGATCAATGAAAATGGTATGAAACCTACAAAGAGAGTTTCATTTCAAATAAATTAAATGGATGGATGTAAAGTATTTCATCATAATTTTTAATCATTTACTTCAATTTTCAAATAATTTACTTTTATAATTACAATTATTAGTAAAAATATATAAGTTATACGCCATATTCTAATCACTGAAATTTCGAATATATAACAAGTATATGATATTGGAATTATAGTACCAAGAATTTTGTCAGGTAAATAAACAATATTTCAGAGTTTATTCTTTAGCGGAGCTCCTAAATTATAAGTTCCTTAAACTGGCATGGCTGTGTTCTATAATATCCGAGAAAAAATATAATAGGTATTTAAGTATATTATTATATTCTATATAGCGTAGGGCTTCAGAAGCTAAATCTGGATGATGTACTGAATCTGTAGAAAATTTCATTTTAAAGAATAATACCCATTATAAATGTTACATAAAAAATTCTAATGATTTGGATTTTAGATTTTTTTCACTTGCTGATTAAATTAACTTCACTTGAGCCCTGTCCTTATCAAACAAAGAAGAGACCCGACAAAGATGAAAAAACTATACATGTTAAAAGAATCAAATTACTTAAGGATATTGATTTTTATTTCCGTTTCATTTACTAAAAGTCATTAAATGTATCAGAAAAATAAGAAATATAAAACCTAACTGAAAGATATTATTGAGACTTAAATCTTCTGGAAGAAATTCTTGTACACCGCCCCAGAGAAAAGAAAAGCTCTGTTGTAACCTCTTATTAGTCTACTGCCGCGTTATACTCGTGAAAAAATTCGCGTTGAAATGTATTTCTCATTAGCGGTCCTCTTTGTCCGAAAATGTTTGTGTTCAGCAACAGACTGACTCCCAACGGAAGAAAATTCTTTTTTTCAAAATAACACTGCAATATTTAATAAAAAAAATATGATATAACGTTGGAAATAGATTTTGACGCTGGTAAAATTAGAACGTTGGTAATTATTTAAATTTGCTTGGAAAATTCATTTAATTTTTCCTTTTAATTATTTACCAGGTTAGAATATCATATTTCTCATTCACAAATTTTCATCCTTAGTATTATTTCCTTAAAAAGTTCGTTAGAAATGTTGACTTTGAGTAAATTTTATATTTTCTGTCAACAATTTATTCTTTACATTTTGTTTATTTAGAATATTTTTAGCCATTACGAATATTAACTGACAAACATATATAGTTTTGAAATTTAAAATCAAATTGCTTTTTTAAAATTATTTATTTGAAATCAAAATATTTAAAATTTAAAGATATTTAAAAATTATTTTTATCGGACTTGTAATTTTGTTGCCTTTATATTAATACATTATGTTCAAAAATTCTTTTTTGGAAAGTTAACAGATCAAATGTATTAAATATTTTTTTATATGTACACATAAAATGTTTCTTAATAATAAACTTTAACTGACTTTACATTTCAATTTATATAATAAAAGCATGTTTAGCTTAGAAATCTTTTTAAAGGAATATAATGAAATAAGGCAAAATTATTATGCTTTGTGAAAAGCTACAGATTAGTTATATTTTTTAATGTTATAAAATGATTCAGAATAAAAATATGTTTTTTTAATAAGAATTAGCTCTTATTTTAATTAAGAAATATAGATTAAAATCATAAGAGTCTTATTAAACGTATTAAAAATAAGTTGTAAATTTTCAGAGAGATGTTCTCAGAGTAAAATCATAAGATAGTGTTATGGTAAAAGTGACTAAGATCCGGCAATTATAATAACCAATGATTATACATAATCCCCACTAAACTCAGTAAATGTGACAAATTATTGAGAAATATATGGATAATCCAGTAAATATATGTATAATCCCCCATTCAAGATGGGAAATGTCATAAATTTCGATTACTAAAATATATATATGAAAATATAGAAAAATGATATTTTAATTTCAAAGAAAAAATATTTTTAATCTATACTAAATAGTTAGCCTAGAAAAGTTTGAAAAACATCATAATGGCAGAATAAAACATACAATAATTTCTCAGTTTAATAATTTAAATAATTGTGATTTTTTGTACTTTCAGTAGATATTATAAGTCCGATATATTAGATAATAATATAAACTATATCTATATGACGTAAAAGGTAATAAAAAATACAAAATGAGATCAAAATTGCGAAAAGTAAATTAAAGTCTAGATTGTTTTTCAGTAGATAATTAATTTTTATTGAAACAATACAGAACTTTTTAAATTGTGAATATTAACTAGTTCTTATAGATACCTTTTATTGTTTTTTAATTAAAAGATCTGGAAAAAGAAAACAATTTAGATTATTAGAATTTATAAAAACACTTCCATGTCAAAACCAATTAAAACCATATTCTAAAAAAGAATTTATTTATATTTGCTTTAAATTTACTTATTTAGATACTTTAGGCTACTATAACACTTAGAATTACAGTTTGCGAGATTTTTTTACATTTGGACTTTTTTAAATTTTCACACACACTCTGCCTTGAAACACATGGTTAATATCATTGAATCTCTGAAAAATGATTTTCTAACACAATCTTTGACTAATTCTTAAATTTCCGTAAGTTTGATTTCTACTGATGCATTTCCGAATCTTATTCTAGTTAAGATTTTTTTACTAGATTTTTTTTATTTCAAATTTAAAAGTACCAGAGCCTTTGAAGTTATCTATATTTAAGATTATTTTAAAGTAGATACTTTGATGTTGTTATTTGCATTATACTCTTATTACATGTTTATTCTATATATTATATTACTATTTTTTTGAGATGGGACGCCAAAATTGGTATCGTAACCAGGCACCAATTGTGCTCGCTACGCCACTGAATGTGCAACATCCATTTTTCATTGGTCAAGAGTGACTTGGATTTTTTCTCTGAAGGACTTAGCCCTAACATTAGATCACGCAGATACCATGCATGCAATGTTTCAAATTTTTTTTTTATCGAAAACCATTCTGTATGGCATATGAGCCAGTACAATTTCACGCCATAAATATCACCAATCCAAGTTGTGTATCGATTCTTTATAAGCTGTCCTAAAGAGTTATATACTGACTCGCTTGTCTTGAAAGAAGTCTTCTTTGGCTCTAGCTAAGACTTCTGGAGCTAGACAAATCTCCAACTATTTCCCAAGTTAATATATACAAAATGAAAACACATTTTCATAAATAAGATATCTATAGATATGCAATCACAACTATCCACGAGCAGATCATCTTCTTTACTGATCATCGCTTGAATACAAATTTTATAGAAACTTCGATGAAGAAGAAATATATCGATACATATAAAAGCAGCATTTCTAAAACGATTTTCTAATCGATTTAAATTAAATTTAAATTTAAAATCATTTTTTAATTTAAATTAATATTGATCAATTTAAATCGATTAATTTGTAAGTGAATAATTTTCTATTCTAATAAGATCATATTTATTTTACCGAATGTGAAGGCACATTGTTCAAATGGAATCAATTTGATAATTGAGTTCATCATTTTATATTTATAATTTATGAATCTGTTTCACCTTCTTACTCAATTTTATTGACAATCGGGAATTTAATTATATTTTTCTCCTAATTAAACAATCCATATGATATGAATACAATAAATATAATTAAAAACATAAGTAATTACGAATTAATTATACTTTCGTGTTAATAATAAATTTCAAGCCAAAATTTTTAGCGGTGACAGATAAAAATAATAAATATAGAGAAATAATATTTTGATAAAGATTAGAGTCTATTTTTGGAAAATACCTATCAAGGCACAAGCATATGACGCAAAAACAATATTAAGGGTTAAAAGAGATAAGTATTTGTCAAAAACATTGTGTAAAGCTTATGACGTCATTAGCGTGTGGATCAGAGCGAACTATTTCTTTGATCTTCAATGTCACTGCTAATTTTATACAGTTAGAATCTGTCCTAGCGAGACAAATAGAAAATCACAGCGTGCATACTTTTCTCAAATTAAATTCAGCTGTAGTAAGTTTAAACCAGAAATAAACCTAAAAATGTGTTTTGATAATTAAAAATGAATTGTAAAAAATAATTAATATTTAAATATCGAAAACAAACTTCAATTTTGTAATATTATTTTAAGATTAATATTTTTCGGTTGAATATTTCATTTACCAAATTTTACGCTCTTAATCGAGACTTAAATTCGTTTATATTTCCAAGCTTCCTTTTTACCATTTGTCATAACTTCTCAAAATTGTACCCGGTATTAATATTATGATTTAGGAAAAGCTCTCACACCTGTTCAATTATAATACAGTATACAGCGTGCACAAATTCGTTAATACTTTATTTATACTGTAATATAATCTACAAGTAAATGTTATGTTGTACAAGTAAATGTAAAGTAAATGTTGTAAATAACTTCGTGTACTTTTATGAATGGAAGTTTCTGCTTTCCCCCAACCAATTCTCTATATTTTTTTTATTTAAAGTCTAAGCTCTTTAATATTTACAATTTTATAGCTTAGTTAATTGCAGTACTATGGAATCATTGTATAGTAAATAGTGTATATCAGTATATATATATATATATATATATATATATATATATATATATATATATATATATATATAAATTATTTAGCATATATATAATATATATATATATATATATATATATATATATTATATATATATATATTATATATATATAATATATATATATATATATATATATATATATATTATATATATATATATGCTAAATAATTTTTTACGAATATTTTCTTCAAGTGAAAATCTAGCGTCTTTGATACCTACAATATTCAAATGCAGTTACAGAAAATGCCAAAAAAACTAATAAAATTGATTCACTCTACTAAACAATGAAATGAAAGATAGAGCATTTATCAACATAGCCAACAGAATGAAATAAAAAATGGAATAATTTACAAACATAGCCACAACTTTAAGTTAACTATTATCAGATGCAACTAGAGAAAAATCATACTTTCTGCCAATTTAGTCAACACTCATTGATGAAGATGGCTCTGTTGGTACATTCCATCGATTACTTTATGCTTATTAAATTGTATCAATTTTATTAGTACTTTTGACAATGTTCTCTTTTTAATATTTGTTGTTACTATAACATATACTTCAAGTGTAAAAAAATTCTATTATACATATATATAGAAAGATAGATAGATATACATGCATACATATATGCTCTCTCATATATTAATTAAATTAAAAAGCATTTAATAAAAAGTAATGCATTTCTTTTTAGACCAAAAAAATATGAAGGAGCAAATGTAAAATCACTATTAAGGAGCAAATATAAAAAATATTATCTTTTTTAATGAACGTAACTGTTATGTACTTGATTTTTTCATGTATCCCTGAAATGTGTGGTAATTACTTATCTTTTTAATGATCCATATTAAAAATAATTTTCATAAATCAGAAAAAATCAAAAACCCTAAGAAATATTCTATGAAGTGAAATTCCATATTCATTCGTTTTTAAAATCTAGTATTATCAATGTTAACTAAAATGTACTAATTGAATAGAGTTTTAAAATGCTGGCACAAATGCATTCAAGCGAATGCTTACCGGCATAAGATTATAATAAAAGAATTTCGCAG
The DNA here is from genome assembly GCA_030067965.1 of Latrodectus elegans. Taxonomy (NCBI): domain Eukaryota; kingdom Metazoa; phylum Arthropoda; class Arachnida; order Araneae; family Theridiidae; genus Latrodectus; species Latrodectus elegans. The sequence continues at coordinate 127,358,614 of CM057820.1, forward strand.
CCTAAACGTTAAGTATACCAGAAAAGCAGTCACATAGTTGATCAATCAGATATCAATTAAGGTCAAATGATGGGTTGTTGCATTAGAGGCCATATTTAATGCTTATAAGCAGTAACGTTCATGGTCAGACCAGTTATTTATTATTGAACTGTTTTATATTTTGTTCCTATCAAAAACCGGAATTTCTAGCCACAGTCAGAATAATTAATCACAAAATGTTAATTTTCTTTAATAGAAATGATTGAACTAACTTTCTGTGATTAAAAATGGTTAATAAAGTTGGGTTATCGGATAAAATTATTTCTTATGAATACTACGATATATTTCTTATGAATACGATTCGGAAAAAAATCTAAAACTTTCAACTAATAAACCGTAATATTAGTTCTTGAATGAAGTTAATACAAAAAAGCATGGTAATTATAATTATTACTTTATTAATAAAAACATATCTTGCTGATTATTTTCGCATTAAAACTATAATGTGAAAAGATGTAGTTCAAAATATCACAAGTTACTATTCTCCAAATATTTTGATTAATGTTTCAGAAGCTTACTATATATTTCATACAATAACTGAATTTATAATTAAGAATAATAAGTTAATGTTATGCCAAAAATAATAAGTATAAAATAATAAGTATAGAATTTAATGTATAGAATAACAGATAAATAATAACAAGTCAATAAGATTTATAGTCTACCAAAGATGAGCAAATATTAAAATATAAAGAAGTTTATTTTAGTAGTTACTTCCTATTGTATCAGCCGAGCTGGCAGTCAAATGGTTAGCGCTCTTGCCCTCGGTTTAACAGTTCGTGAGTTCGAATCCCACCTTGGGCATAGATGTTTGTAGTGGTTCGGAATCCACTTTAAACCGTAGGTACCGGTCTAATTAGCCCTCATGTGCAAAAAATGACCGTTTAGTGACAAACAAACAAACCATCCTATTGTATCTTTACTTTCAATCTAATTATTATTACATTTCGATGTATTTTCCAAACGATTGTTCTGTGATGGTTAGGGTTATAAGTTCGATACCTGAATCAACTTATGATCTTTGAGTTGAAAAGACTTATATACGTTAAAGTTTTCTTAGGTTTGTGTGTTACTCTACCGATGTGGTATGATGAAGAGAGAAGGATACTGACTCGAGTGTCGACTATATACCTAGACTGTAATCCAACATTTCCTAATAGACTTGATCTATAAGAAAAAGAGTTTAACTAATTGAGATTTTGAAAAGTTTTCTTTTAGAAATTTATTTTTTTTCGCTGTTAGGAGTAATTTAATTCATCCGAAATGCGTAGTAAACAAAAACCGTATTACTGTTCTTGAGCAGTAAGAAAATGATTTTAAGCTACTCTCACTAGCAGTCTCTCAAGCGAATACAGTAGAATTCCAGTTATCGGGTTATCCCAATGACTTTCAGAAATTTAGAAAAATAATTTATGCTGAAGAGGAGACAAAAAACGAGATAATGGAAAAAGCTGAAGAAGAGAAAGGATAAGAGAAGGGGGAAGATGAGAAAGATAGATGTGTCATTTGAGGAATTCAGAAACATTCTTTTGGAAATTCCTGGATGTTCAAAAGTTAGTGCTGAAGATTTAAAAGAATGGATTTTGAGTCGTTTCGAATTGTAAACTGAATTATATTTCAAATTGCAAATGATGGTCAATAAATTGGAAGTGTCGAGAAAGAAGAAGACCTTAATGTCAAAGTTGAATTTGACCAGTGACCACGAAGGTGAATTACAATAACTGAATTAATGGTTGGATCTAGTAGATCACATGACATCTACCAATAAAGGCTTCTATAGCTACATAATAGTACAGTAAAGAAAAAGATGGTCCTCCCCTGAAATATTTCACTGATTAATTTTAGCTTTCTGAGGGATCGTTTCTGTCAAGCCACCAAGGGTCTCACTTAAACTCATGAGGTTAAATAAAATAGAATTAAAATCAACTCCTTTTTATTACATAGCATTCCTTAATCTCATGCATTTTATATCATATATCAAATTTTTCCTATATCTATAATCAATATCTGGATGCTTAAATGCAAAATGAACTTCATAAATGCAGAATGAATTCATAACTTTCTTGCCAGGTCGCCCCAGTTGTCACCTTTGATATTCTTTCTCATCCTTCTAGGAATATATTTAATTCTTTAAAGCCATTTGATGAATAGATGTTTATTTTATTGAATGTTTTAAAGAGAAATGTTATAACATCGTATGCAACTTCAAACGACAATCTAATAGATATATTTCAACTATTCATATCTATCTGTTATAGATTGCAAAAGATAATTTGAAATAAATTATCTCCAGAAGATAATTGCTATTATTTTACTTAAAATTTAATAACATTATTTTTTGCTTATAGCATTTATATAGCCAAAAAAATGTTAACATATGCTTTACACAAAATATAACTGAATTACTTTTTCCAAATTTGCTTTTGTTGCTATCGCATTGACATGTTGGCGAAATTATTAAAAATTTACTCTTAATAAACCTTACTTGTAATTTATCTTGAACATTCTAAGCTATTGCATAGGTTTGTAATGCTCAAACTTTATTAGATGGAAATTTCAAATCAATGTGAAAAATAGGATGTTAATAAATCTGTTTCATAGGATCAATCTGCTTCCACGAAGAAGGAATAAAACGGAAAGACATGGGGCACACCCAGAAAACTTTTCCAATACTAAACTAATCTTGAATATTGATTGAATTTAGGTGATTGTAAAGTGTTACTAATTTTTTTAAAAAAGTAATTAATTTACAATACATTTTATACATTACATTTCTCAATTATTACCACATATTATATAACAAAACATATTTTGTTTAAATATACAAATTTAAGTATAAAATACTTCTCCAAGGAAATTTATTATAATTTTTTTTACAGTGACATAATCTCAGATTTAAATTTTTCAAATATTCTACAAAGAGCATTTATTTCATTTTTAAAGTTTATTATATTCGTTGTCGATAAATGGACTAGTAGAGACATGAAACACGCAGCCTACTTAGAGTTGTTAAGGCTAATATAATTTGTAGCAAAATGTTATGCTGATTTTTTTTTTTTTTAAAAAAAAAAGAATCAATTAAAGATAATACGCTTCTACAAATAATGATTTAATTATTTCCTTCTTTTTTATATGAAAAAGATTAAGAAATCATGATATCAAACGACACTATAATTACTGCATTTATAAACAATGATTGTCTTGAAGAAACCATCAAGACAATCACTGTTTTTCATGCCACTTTCATTTTTTTCAAAGGTTAGCATAAAAAAATTCCTGAACTAATATGTTTCTAAATGAATTCCCGTTCTTGAAATGAATTTGAGCTCACTGTGACCTACTATTGAGAGGATAAAGTTTCTTCAGAGCGGAAAATCTCAAGTTCGATACCAGTTACTGTTGAACAATGGGAAATAGATTCTGCATTTCTTCCTTCTGTATGCATCTGTCGGGGGGGAGTGCTTGGGAGTTTTTCGTCTGCGACGAGTGAATACTTTACGTTACCCCCTAGCCGGCAAATACATAGTGAATATTTAAATAAGGCTTATAAAAAATTACGTGTTGTTAGGTTGTCCACTATAGAAAGTCGAAATATTTATGGAAAAAGAAATTGATTCGGGTCATAATGAAAACTGTATAAATACTTTTGAATATTAAACTAAATTCTTTTTCCAATATGCAGAACTGAAAAAAATAGCCCCTTAGTGTGACTGGAAAAATAAGTAAACTTTCTAATCTAGATTCTACGGTGGCTTAGTTGGTTACGCCATTGTTCTTATTATCGGAAGGTAGTGAGTTCGAATCCCAGTTTAACCGAAGATCCGTCGTGTTCACTAATGACAGCTAAGGCATGTTAAAACAGGAAGTGGTCGCATTGTCCTCTAAGTGAAATGATACCTCCAAAATGGCAGATCAAGTATTGGAAGTCTTGTTTGGTAATTCCTTCAAACTCACGAAGACTGTACCCGGCTGCTTCTGTCTACTGGAAGAGCACAACTCACGGATAGTTAGAGAAAAGCATTCTGATGCAGCAACAACTTGCTAATCTAGGTGAAAATTTCAAATTATTGTTAAAACAAATTTTCCAACTTCCCTCAACTTCGATATATTTGCTCAATTTGTAGATTCCGAATAATTCCGTATTCATTCAAACTGTCTTTAGTATTTTTCGTTCTGTGCTTGTATCTCTAGGTTACATAATTCATACAATGATTACATAATTCCCTCATTTTTTCCCCTTAGGGGATTTACCTTCTTTAGGTAAATACAATACCGAGGTATCACAATACCGAGGTATCCTAGTGATCTGTCCTCTTCTTTACTTTCCTCTCTCCTCTACTCTTCTGCTTTTCCTTCCTTTTCTCCCTCGTTGTGGTTGCCTCGTAAGAAGTTGAGGGCTCCCCTAGAGTAGCTTTCGCTACTCTGTTGCTATTAGCTACTCTTAAAGACTAAATCACCCCCGTGTTTGCCGTGCGTGGACACCCGTATCCCTAGAAATGAGGGTCCTGGTAATTGAAGCCCCAGAGACCAACACATTACTTTGACCTCTGCTTCAGGTAAACGGGAGGTGTGTTGTGGTCCTCAGCACATCAGTCGGCTTTATGGATCAAGCGATCGGTACATCTACTGGGTGACTCGTTGAGGGTGGAGACCACTTCAGGGATGTACCGTGAGCGTATAGGGACTGACTAGCATTGTTGCAGTTGGTGTGCTGCATCCCCTTGTAGGGCTCCGTGGTGGGTGATGCTGTCTAGTCCCTGAGTTTTATGATATTCTACATAAATACAATTAATTCTTCTCCGCCTTTGAAGCAACAGTTGTCAATGATAAATGCAAAATATTTTATGCTCGGCGATTTGTCGCCTCACGTACACCACAGCCAGGTATCAGCTATGCGACTGCTACTAAGAAAGTAACTAGATCTTGCTGCACCCAAACTGATTGTATTTCAGAGCCTTAAACAAAGCCAAAAGATACAAAATCTTCAACCGTTATGCCCAAATTGACTCTAGCAAAATCAAGAGGTACTCAAGCAAAAAAATTAAAACTTGCTACGAAAGGCGTTCGTATGTCTTCCTTGACAGAGAGAAAAGTCAGGCTAGTGTTGGATGAAAATAATGTCAAACTCTATCCCTCAAATATTGGTAGTTTTGAAGATTCATTAGAGACTTAGGTGAGAACTGCTGGTGAATAATATTTATCCCCATTAATGACTTCCTTTGTTTTATGGAATTGTCAAGGTTTTCGTTCTCGAATTGACGACGTCAAATCTGTTATCTCTCGCTACAACCCCGCATGTGTGTCTCTCATGGAAACATTCCTGAAGCCCGCTGTTGACACCAAACTGCGTGGGTTTCAATGCTTCAGAAAGGATATTGGTGGTGATGCGTCTGTATCTGGAGGAGTTTGTATATTCACATCAAACTCATATGCAAGTACAGCACATCAACTAAGAACTACACTACAAGCTGTAGCAGTGAAAATTCGCGTAACCTGTCTTATCACTGTTTGCAGTTTGTATTTACCACCACAAGACGTCGTAAATTCAGAGAAACTAGATTATTTAATTGACCAACTCCCAGCTCTATTTGTACTCCTCGGTGGTGAATTTAATGGCCATAATACCCTGTGGGGTAGTGAAGATACGAATTCTCGGGATCGTCAGATACAGCAGTCCACATTTAACAATTGCCTATGTCTGCTGAATACCGACGAAAATACTTATTTCCACGAACCAAAACGGACATTTCACTCTCTTGAATTAGCCATTTGTTCTCCATCACTCCTGCCATTGCTGAATTTTGCTGTCAGAAATGACCTCAACAATACTGATCATTTCCCTCTAATCGTGTCTCAGGCTGGAATCAATAGTGTGCGTCACAAGCCACCTAATTATGTGTACAGTCGAGCCGATTGGATACTTTTCACGCAATTGGCTGTGATTAGCGAAACAAGAGTTAAGACAGATGTGATAGATGATGCCGTTAAATATATCACCGACACAATAATCCGAGCTGCGGTTGTTGCTATCCCTAAAACTTCCATCATTCGACACAAACACAGGAAACCTTGGTGGAATAAAAAGTGCCAATTCTCCTATAAGAAACAAAGGAAGCAATGGAATATATTCCGAAGGTACCCTACTACGGAGAATATTGTTGCTTTTAAAAAAGCCAAAGCTCAAGCTCGAAGAGTTAGACGTCAGAGTCAAAGAGAATCTTGGATTCGCTATGTGTCGTCAATCAATTCATAGACAACAAGCAAACAGTTATGCAGGAAAGTTAAATCAGCCAATGGTATTTATCAGGATTATTCCATTCCTGTATTAAAAAACGGAGCTGCAATACACTCCTCAGCGGTAGATATTGCTAATGTCATCGGTGAAACCTTTGCTAGTGTTTCCAGCTCTGATTCATATAATCCTACTTTTCTAAGTATTAAAAGAATCGCTGAGTGAACATCTCTAAGTTTTCATGATCGGCATAATCTACCCTATAATTGTGATTTTGAATTGTCAGAATTGAAGACTGCTTTATCTAAGGCAAACGACACCAAACCAAGACCATATGGAATCTCGTATCAAATGCTCCGTCATTTAAATCATGATTCTTTATTAAACATACTTTCATTGTTTAATAGAATCTGTATTAAGCATGTTTATCCTACGTCATGGAGAGAAGCGATAGTGATTCAAATTTTGAAACCTGGTAAAGATTCATCTGACCCTCTGAGTTATCGTCCAATAGCTCTTACGAGTTGCTTGTGCAAAACCTTTGAGCGTATGATCAATGCTAGACTCATAAATATCTTAGAGAATAATAATTGCATACCTCTTCATCAAAGCGAATTTCGAAGAGGACGATCCACTATTGATAATATAGTATATCTGGAATCCCAAATTCGAAATGCTTTTGTGAGAAGAAACCATCTTGTTGTAATCTTCTTCGATATTGAGAAAGCATACGGTCGTACAAGGCGTTATTACATTACAGAATTTCCTAGCCACTAAGCTTTTTAAAGTGCGTGTTGGAACTACAGTTTCCAATACTTTTACCCAAGCTGAGGGTGTCCCTCAAGGTAACGTTTTAAGCGCAACCCTTTTTAACCATTTCATCAATTACCATCTTCTGCACATAGTAATTTATATGTTGATGACTTACAAATTTAATACCAGGGATCTAACATGAATATAATTGAGAGACAATTGCAAACAGCTGTATAAAATCTAACTACTTGGTGCGAACGAAATGGTCTTAGCATATCTCCTAGTAAGAGTTGCTGTGTCCATTTCTGTAGGAGAACTAGTTTCCATCTTGATTCTGTGCTTCACATAAGCAATAGACCTATTCCTATGGTCACTAAGATAAAATTCCTGGGGATAATTTTCGATAGGAAGTTAAATTTCCTTCCGCATACTTTATATCTGCGGAAGAAGTGCGAGCGATTGCTCAATATCCTCAAGGTCGAATACATTTGTGGGGTGCAGATCGCACTTCATTGCTTCGAATTTATCAATCAATCATTTTATCTCGTACTGACTACGGTTGTGTTGCTTATGGATCGGCTAGATCTTCCATTTGGATCCATTCCAGATTGGACACCGTCCACCACTCTGCTTTAAGGATTGCTGTGGAGCATTTTGTACATCACCCGTGCAGAGTCTATATGTAATCTGCCAACAGTTATCATTAGACATGCGGCGGATACATCTGTCTCTTAGTTATTATTTTAAAATTATATCCATTCCTCATCATCCCTTACGTTCCACGATTCCAAGTGCTGCTCTTAAGAGATAATATAATGCTAGACTATCAAGCATTCAAAATTTTCTCTCTCATATTAAATCTAGTATTTTGCTTTCTGATCTAAGTGATGTCCGAAACGAGTGTACCGACTTTTTCACACATCCTCCTTGGTATAATCCACACATTATTACGCTGAATCTCTTTTTAAAAAATAAAAAATCAGACACAAATACTGCTATTCTTTAACAGCTTTATTCATTCCATCACTGTCAGTATACTATGTACACTCCAGTATTCACGAATGGATCCAAATGTCCAGGATTAGTTGGCTGTGGAGTTTATCTTGATGATACCTCCTACAGTTATAGCCTTCACAAATCCTGCTCCATCTTCATTGTTGAAGCCACGGCTATAAACCGAGCACTTCTCTCTCTCAGCTGGTAAGAACTAAAAATGAACGTAAATTCTGTGTGTACACTGATAGTAAGAGTGTATTATAGAAGCTTTGCAGAATAACAACTATAATTGCCACCCAGTTGTGTCTAAGATATTCAAATTAATTGATTTTGTTACTAACAAGAGATTTAGATACTGTTTTGTTGGATACCAAGCCACATAGGAATTGATGGCAATGAGAAAGCTGATGCGGCCGCTGAGTCTGCATCTACTTCCATTTTGCCTTCAATACCATCAATGGACATGAGAAAAGGATTCAAACATTTCATATATTCTCTTCAGCAGGAATCCTGGAACCAGCAAGTTAGCAAAAAATTCCATTCCGTCTTTTCATACATCATTCCATTATCTGTTTTAGGAAGCGCAGACGTCAGACTGGCTCGCCTTCGAATTGGGCACACGCGTTTCACCCGCAAACATTTCATCTTAAGTGATCTCCAACCATGGTGTGAAAAGTGTGATGAACCATTCACAGTATATCATATTTTAATTGTGTCCAGATTTTAACCATCAACATTTTAGATATTTTAATAGTAATATTTTAACATTAGAAGACCTGCTTGGGGAACCATCCCATCGCAATCTATTTGTGTTTTTAAAAGGCATAGGATTTATGAATTTTATCTGATTTAGAAATATTTTATTTAAATTTCAAGTTATTAATTTTATACACGTGCATATTGTATGTTTAGAGACTTTTAATGTACATTTTAACTAAATTTCTATTTTATACTTTTAATGGGTGAAAAGAAAAACTGATTTATAATATCTTGTGATTGGCGCAGCTCGTCCTTATCTGGACCTTGCGCCATTAAACCAAACCAACCAACCAACCCTCATTTTTTACTGTATACTTTCTTAAAATAATCTATGTTTTAAACATGTATTGAACATCTTTAACTGTAGTCAAACATAAATAACCTATATTGAATTAATGATGAAAGTTGGACAAAATATCTATTTAAGTAATTTCGTAACATATCAAATAGTTAAAAAAAAAAAAAAAAAAAAAAAAAAAAAAAAAAACACCTTGGTTAACAATCCTTAATAGAAAATGTTAAATTATTCTCCTTTAAGTGTGTGTCATTTAAGATACTATTGTGGTTATTTAAAATGCGTAACTAATAAAAGAGCTGTCGTTTTTATGCTTATTTAACTTACTCTTAACACTTAAACTTTTGGTGCCAGTTCCCCCCACGTGTCTAATTTTACAACAGAATGTGAGCATCTTCGTTCTTGAGGAGGTAATTAATGAAACAGCAAATATTTTTCTTTATTAATTATGCGTTTTAACAACATCATTTTTGACTGAAAAAAAAACATATACTTCATTTAAAAATTTAATAACATTTTAAAATTAGTTATAATTTTTAGCCATAAAAGTAACAACTCAGTTAATGAAACAGAAAGTAGTTAATATATTTCATCAATTTTTTTCCCTAATTTTTTTAATTGGAAGTATGCGTCAAAGTAAAGAATACTGCGTATAAAATCTTCAAAGTAGTTTTTAGGTCGTTACATAGTTATAATGCGTTATATATTGTTATTTATATAGTTATTGTGTATGTTTTACAGTTATAATATAGTTATTTCTATTTAGTGCGCGCTTTAATGCTTACAACACAATGTGAATATAAAAAAAGAATCAGCCAATAAGTAATAGACTATTTATGAGAATCTGCTTAATTTTCTATTGATTAGTTTTTAAGATCAGCAGAGTGAAGTATCATTGGCCGCTGGCAGTGATTGGGAGGGTGACCACATCCTCCCTGACTGCATTGCTGGAGCTTCGTTGGGAGAAGACGTGTCCACGTTAATACATGACGTCCAGAGTCCTTCCGCTGGTGTGGTGTGGTGTGGAGAAGAAGGTGCTATCTCAGATGTGACTTTGTCACCTGACCTTGGTTCAAAATGACAAGGTACATGGTGATGGGCGAGTATTCCAAACCCGTTAACCTAAAGATACAGTCCGGGGCCTGCCTGCACCGTTATTAATGCATTAATGCTGAGTAATGACAACTTGAAATTTTCTAGTTTATTGATTAAAATCTTCAATAATTTAAGGGGTGGTTTTTATATGTGTGTTTATATCGCACTATAATGAATGGATTATTGGAAATAGTTTGTGATAAATGCTAGAAGCATTCAAAATCAATGCATTTCTGTCCAAATCTGGATAATTTGTGAAATTGACATCTGAGATTGTTCCCTTCTCCTTTAATTTCAACGCACAACACATGATGGTCTTTAAATAGATTAGGATTAAGCCTACTGAGAAAGAGAGAGAGTTTTGACTGCAAGAGAGAGAGTCACACATTTATTTAACGGATTATTAAATGCTAGATAAATTTTTCACTTCCTTTAATTAAAACATTTTCATAAACTTATATATAGTAAATCCTGATAAAAATTTACGTGAAACGTAAATAAAGAAAAAAAAATAATTTCAGTATTTTCTTCTACTCGCGTGCAAGAAAACTATTACCAAAAGTAAATATATTAGGAAGCCAATCTGAATTTGTGAGGCTCTAATTTGCTCAGAAATAGATGGAAGTCCACCAATATGTTACATTAGAGTCAATCGCAGTTTTCATGTCAGAAAAAGGCTTGTATAAAAAGTCACTACTGTACAGGAATACAGGAGTCTCGTATAAAGTTTAAAGGTGAAAAAATTGTCGAAACTTTGGTACGATTTGCTTTCAAGACATGACTGTTTCTTTGGCTTCCAAACGACGAATGCATGATCCTGAGCTCTCCTGTGCTGTTGAAGGCATTGAAATAGGACTGAATAAAAATGTTACAAATTGTTTACTGCGTCCGTTTAATTCAATCATGCATGTTTAAAGTGGTATCCTTCACATGTCAACTGAATGATGACCGACTGCAACAAAATTATGCTCATCGATGAATTGAAAGTTTCCCGGCAAACCAGTTACAAGCTTATAAGAGTCTAGAACACGAAGTTGTAAGCAATTTTTTTCACATGCAATTTCATATTAAATAGATTTTTCATCTATTTGATAAGCTTTCTTTGTATACAATGCACATCTCTAGCAACGCAATTCACACAAAAATATGAGAACAAGAGTTAGTTTGGCGCACATTCAGGTTTCGTAGATTTAAATCACACTAGAGACACATTTTAGGTTATTAATGATGATCTAAAATGCTTTTTAAACACAATTAAAATCATCAAAATAATAAATTATGTCATTTCAAAGATCCTAGGATGCATCAAAAGATTATTTATATTTATTTTGAATCTTAAGTATTATTTTTTTTATTTGGTAAAGTAAGGAAGTCAAAGACTGAGCTGGAATTATCCCCTTATATCCTTCCAGGAAATTAATGAATAGTCACAAAACCTTGACAAATTAATGTACACATGTTTTACTAAGCATAAATAATTTCGGCTGCATAGGTATGCGTTATTGCATGAATACATTCGGTGGTATGTGTATGCTATCGTCCGGTAACAAGAACAACTCCTTTCTCAATTAAGCTAGCATGGTTCTAAACATTTTTAATGTATTCTTGTTATTAAAACTTATTTAGAGCCATGGTAGGCCATGGATTTCATTGATTTTTTCACGCCTAGATGAATAAATCAAGAAAATCTAAAATTAAATATTTACACGATCAGTACCCCATTTTTAATTCGATATACAACACACAGAAATAATAAAGTAGCTTAATAAAAAAATTTTGTTATATGTAATTTATTAATAGTAAAACGCAAATGCCCAATTTTTTTTTTAAAAAAAAAAAAAAAAAAAAAAAAACTTTTAAGACAATAGATTTGTTGACGACACACAGTGCCCTCTATTGGTGGCACACGTTGCGAATTAAGAAGAATCAGTCAAAAGTTAGTGGTGTTTACGTGTCATTTATTTCCCAAACCAATCCTGCTCAATAACATCCACTTTTCGGGCAGCGACGTTAATCGACTGAGAAAAGCCACCGCAACTCAGGCAGCGAGGGCCGAAAGAGCAACAGCCCTCATCGAAACCTCGGGTAGAAAGGGGGAAGTTTCGCTCTGAAAAGCGAGAGTAGATCAAGGTGTGTTTGACCCTGATCTGTCGAGCGATCTGACTTTATTTTGGTTCCGCAATTTTTAAAGCTGTTCTTAAGTTGCGACATGATTGGACAGCTGCCTCAGAAATGGGAGAATTTCACCTGTGCTTCAATTCGAGCCTTTACATTATTTCTCCAATGAAACAATAAAATAGCATATCTTTTCAGTTTCATTGAACAAATAAATTTTTTAGCATTTGCATGTGTTGATGAAAGAATTATATTTTATCTCTGTTAAATAATCATGTATATAATTATTATTCTTATTTTCTCTCTTTTTGTAATTCAAAATTTGAAAAATCAAAATTATTTTAGTATCAAAATTTAAATTATCTTAGTAAAATATAACGCAAACTTTTAAAAAATCCAAAAAAAAAAAAAACAGATAATCTTAAGAAATACTTAGTAAATAATAATATTACTAAAAGAGAATATTTTGGAAAGTTTCAAATCATACTTAAAAGCATAAAAGATCAGTATAATTTGAAACTTTCATATTGTATGATTCCATTAACAGAAATTCAGCTGTCATTATGGAAAAAAAAACAGCTCTCAAATTACAAAAGCAAAGTGTTTTTCCTATTAGACAAAAAAGCAATTTTTTAAAAATATTATTTGAATATCATAAGCAAATATACTTTAAATTATTGGTTGTTATTGATAATTGTTTGTTGCTACTATTATGATGGATGTTTACAATTATTCAAACGTACTCTTTTCACTTAAATAAAATTAAAAGTAAGCAATATGCAAAATCTTTTTCGTTTCTAATTTTATTTGATAATTAAATAATAATTAAAAATAATTTTGCAAAACTTAAAAGTCAAACAAATACGTTTTCCGATAGTTACATTTTTAAAAGTAAAATATTAAGGTTTTCTCTTTCTTCTAAAATTTTTATTCAGCCGATGTTTAAAAGATCAAAAAAAAATGAAAAAGATTTTGATTGTCCTAAAAGAGATGGAGTAACGAAGATGAAGTCACCAAATTCACCTTCGTTTTCAAATGTTGAGCACTTAAAAAAAAATAAATTTAAAATACTAATTTTCTCAGAAAACATTTTTAAATCCTAATACTTACTCTTAAGCCATCCAATAAATGGAAGTCACATGAAATTTTTTTTAACATTTTCAAAGTAGATTAATAATTTGGAAAACTTCTCCTAAAATATCCTTATATTGTGGAAGGGAAAAAAAGCAGCTGTTTTCTTTTCTATTTACAATACTTATGATTCCGTGTGGTCTCGAAATCTATTTATTCAGTGTTATTCAAGGATATATGGGATGTAATGGATGATAATATATCGCGTAATATCTTTAACAATTATATTCTCAATTAAAGTAATTAATCAAAATATATGCAAATATTCAGATTAAAAGCTTTAAAACTATTTTTTTCATGAAATATTCATATTTATGTACTTTTTGAACTCAGCCTTTAGATTTTCTAATTTCATTAAAGAGTTCTAATTATTGTTTTCATAAAAAGGCTCTGGTTATAAATATATATATATACAATACTATTCTCCCATTTACAAAGTTTAATTTAGCACATTTGGCATAATCAAGCGGAGAAAAGTGTTCTCCTTAATACAAAATGCTAATAACTTTGATTCTGATCTAAACAAACACTATCGAAAGGATAAATCATGTGCACATTAATTAATCGAACTTATTTATTAATTCAGTGGTGTTGCAGAGAAATTTTGAAAACTGGAGCCAACTCAAGAGTTGGCTCCTTCACTTGATCATGGTTACCTACTTCTGCAATAGAAGACAAAGGCTCTCTCAGCTTTAAAAAGATTCAATAAAAGCAAATGAGAGAAACAAGAGTTTAAATTTTACAAAAAATATTGCTTTTTCTAATTTGTTAATATTTTAGGATAAAAATGTCACTTCGGAATAAAAATGAAGTTTTGAACTATTTAAAATGTTTTTAAATATGCTTTTAATGTCATCAAAATGCATAATTTATTAAATCTGTGTTATTTTATTCATTATATATCACTACGCGTTAATAAAATTTATATATTACATTGTTATATTTTAGTAAATTCGCAAATTCTGTACGTTTATCTTTTTTATTTTTATATTTTTTTATTATTAAGTAACTGTCACTTTACCTCAAAGAAAAGGTAAAAAAAAAACTTTTTTTTTAATATTTGCTTAGTTCTTGTTTGAACTGTCTTCCTTACTAAATAAATTTACTTTAAATAACACATTTCATAATTTTATTAATTATTAAATAAAATACCGTCAAAATTTAATTTTTTTTTTTTTTCCTTACAAAAAGCTGCACTATAAATTCATATACACTGTAAAATGAATACTCTAGTGCAGTATATAATTATAAATTAAATAATGCACTAGAGAATAGCTTAGACAATCAAATATCAATTTATTTTCACAAAATAGTTATTTTATTTTATGTAAAACTTTGCTATGCTGAAGAATGGAGATTTATAACTCTTTCGTCTCATCTGTTGCAATAGCTCAAATTATTTCGAAATCGGAAATTACCAGACCACAGACCAGTTTCTTCCATTCAATTTTTTTTCTTTTCGAGCCAAATGTCCTTTTTGCCCTTGCTGTCACGTCACGCAGGTGGGTTCGTGATTTTTCGTCTCTCATTGGTGGAATAGAAGGCGGGGTGCGCTTGGCCTTCTGGGAAGAATTTTCCACATATGGGGCAAGCCTGTCTCTCTCTCTCTCTCTCAGCCTCTGTCTTCTCTCTCGCTGGCACGTTGATTTTGACAACTGTCAACCGGAAAGCACAAATATAAAGTCAAACTGCTCCAGGTTATCCACCTTTATCCAGACATTTCCTATTCCCATAAACGGGACAATTCGTGATAAGCTGCTGTTGATTTCGGTGAATCCTGCATTTTGTCTAGTTTGGCTTCTGTCATAAAAGCTATTATATGACTCGCATCAGAAGTGAGGTAAGAGTTCCTATTGATTAATTATAACGCTTTCTATATATATATATATATATATTATTCTGAATAATATATTTATGTTGCCTGTTTCCACTGTAAGAATATAGAATTAGTCCCAAAATATATAGATATATTGCATGTTTCATAATCAATATCGATTTTATCATTCAAAATCACATTTTCGCTATATTTAAAGTAATTCTGTAATTGTACTGCTATGGTTTTTTGGACAATGGTAGGCTTTGTTTACTTAATTTTAATTAGATAATTGCTTAATTTTTCTAAATTTGTTCGTTTAATAATTGAGTGCTTAAACTTGAATTCAAAAAGGGGTGTGTTTCGTCCTTACGTTTTACGACCAGTATAGTAGGTTTTCCTGAAAACATTTAAGGAAATCTTTAGAAATTAGATCAAGGTAATTTGAAAGAATCTGGTGGAAATTAGGCTTTGAGGAGTCCGGAAAATCTGGTTTTATAAGTCTGAAATTCAAATTTTTTTTAAAAAAAACGTTCTGATATTAATGACTTATGATGCCTGTCTTAATTCAAACTTAATTAGATAAAACAGAAAAAGTATTGTTTAAAAGGATTAACTGTAAATGTTGTAAATACTATATTTAAAAATATTTCAAGATATATAATATTTTATCTTTTTGAATTTTATTTTAAAATGTTTTATGATACTATTTTATGTGGAAATTTTCTTTTCAAAATTTTTCCTATGGTAATTATTTTCTTGAAGATTTTTTTTTCTAGCTTTGATTTAAATAATCAACAAATCGTTTTTAATTTAAAAATTAAGCTACCAATTTATTTCTGTAATTTTTGAAAAATTTTATATTTTTAATCTTAAAAGCTTTCTTTTATATTGCTAAGAGTAATTTTCATGTTTGCATGTTAATTGTGCATTGAATTAAATGTAAGCTTTTTAGACATTATTTCTGTACTAAAGTAAAAATATGTAGAAAATTCCTTTTAAAAATTCTTTCTAGCGTAAAACCTTAGTATTTTGAAAAATATGTATGTAAATATTTATCGGAATGTATATAGTTATTTGCAAAATTATAAAAAAAATTTTATTTTATCAAATTTCCGAATTAGAAGGAATAGAAATTATTACCCAAGTTCATTAAAAAGAAGGAACAGAAATATTTAAAACATTCATTTATAATTAAGTATTTCAATTAAAATGTCACTCAATTTTCTATATCTTAAAATATTCATGTTTTTAAGCATTTAAATAGTTACAATTTAAAAATATGATTAATATTTGCCGTTAATTAAAACATTAATTTTATTATTTATGTGAAAGAAACTTTGCGATTAGTCTCGCACACTACTGCTTTTCAAAATACTTGGAAATTCTATAGATATTTGAAGTTTCTCATTTATCTCGGCTTGATCAGGATTATTAAATTTAGTTACGCAAATTTTTCCTATGTTTACGGTTCAAAGTTTACATAACAAAACAGCCTTGGCATTTGGGAAAAATGGAACAATTAGGTTGAGTGACGTTTGAAATACACATAAAAAGGCTGCCGACCCAAAATAACCAATGAACTATCCGAGTTATTTTAAAGGAACCCACTTCTCTCTTAATTGGATTGGAGAAGATTTGATAGCGTGCCAGTGTTTGAGAAATGTTCTCCACATTTAAATTCCATGTTATTTACAACTGTGAGAATGATGAATGAACCGGAGACAAAAACAGGACTCCTGCTCGAAAGCAATGCAGCGTCAAACAGTTTTAAATTAGTAAACTTAGAATAAAATACTTCATATAGGACTAAGGGTTTAAAACTATATTTCTCCCCCATCTTCCAAATCTGGCCTTCATTGATTCGATTCTCGTGTGGCTTAAGCGCGATTTGAAATTCATTTTAAACTATCGACCTGTCTAATTAATGGTGCAACTCATTTTTTATTGAACTTCGCGAGAAAGAAAGACCAATCCAACTAAACCTTAAGTGAAAAAAAGAAAAAATTGAATTTTCTTAAAAACCAGACGAAACGCTGATTTTCCGAGAAATGACTTGTCATTTTAAAATTTTAGTTTCGATTGAATTTTGTTTATAAAGAAAATTTTCTTTTAATGCATTCATAAATCATGAATGTAGCTTAATCTGATGATTATACATCTTTCTGTAAAAATTTAATTTGCTCTAATTTCATAAAATTTATCATATTTAAAAAAATTGTGCCTTAGAAATTATTAAGAAATCTCAAATTAGCATTGCAGATTTCCGTATTTTTTAAAAATATCGATACTTTTAAATTAAAAAAAATATCTTGTTTCAGTGCATTACCTGTAAACTGTTTTTCTGGCAGGCACATAGCAAAAAAGTACTTTAGGTAAATTAATAAACGGGTCTACAGAAAATTTTAAATTCTTGGCACTTTCTTTAATCAATACAAATTTAAGATTTTTTGACAAATCATTTATTTAATTTTTGAGTAAAATATTTATTAACATAATTGAGAAGTGAAACACGATTTTAATTGCTTACATTTTTCTACCGGCCCACACTGATATAGCATTTTCTTTCAAATATTTCAGAAATTTTTCAGGGCAATCAGATATACTCAAATATATTTTTTTAATATATAAATAAATTATATATTATAAAAAATAAAATTCAAAAATAGTAATGTGCATTATTTTAAGTATTGTACAGTTAAATGCGCTTAATATATTAATTGTTCATATTTCTCCATACATATTATACTTTCTACAAAATATCTTGTGGCTTTTCTAATATAAAGCTTTCACATACATTATGAGAAATCTATTGTCATTCATTGATCGGGGGGGGGGGTAATTTATTTGTATTACAAAATGAAAGCTTTAACGTATTGTTTGATACATTCTTTAATTTGCGCAGACGAATGAACAATAACTTTCCCTTATAAGTGGTGAAATTCTTAACTCTTCACTTCCATAAATCAATGAATGAGAAATTTTATTTCCTCATAAACGCCACACATCAAATTTGTGGAAACGTGATGGCGCAGACACTAAGAAAAAGATCGTACTCTTGTGCCAATCCTATTAGTCTTAACCTCTACCCTGTGATACGTCATGCTGACGTCAGAGGCCAGCCTCTAAAATGTCGTTCGTTATTTCCAGTTTCCTTATGAGAAACTTGTAAGAAATTAAAAGAATGGAGAGAAAAAGAAAAAAAGCAATTTCGTACTTTGTTTTTCTTAATGAATATCAGTAGGATTGTTTATGTAGTATGTTACGTATTTTTTGTAGATTTTGCATCTGGTTTCATATACGATGGTTACTCTAAACTTTTTGAGATACGCGCAGACGAGAATTTACAAAATAAAAATAACGGTTTAATTTTAAAAAAAAGAAAGTATTTTAACACAGAAGACTATTTATTACTGACTTAATTCAACTTATTTAGCGTAGAATAAATTCTAAACAGAAGAGAAAAATGGAGTTGAGGCGAGAACATTTTCGTGGTATGATTTTCTACGATTTTAAAGCAGGATTAAATCAAGAAAATTGCGTTCAATGGTTGCAATTAGCATTTGGTAATGAATTTCCAGCTCGTGCTACTGTATTCAGATGGTTTAGAGAATTCAGAAGAGGTCGTAATTTTCTTCAGGGTGAAGAACAGACAGGAAGGCCACTGTCAGCAATAATCCCGGATAATGTGTCTGTCAGACGAAAAATGTTAATGGATGGTAATCGCTGTACCTATCAAATGTTACAAAAAGAACTTAACATTGGATCCGCAGCCATACACAAAATCATTCATGAAGAATTAAATATGTAAAAAGTAGTTTGCAGAAATTCTACAAGAACTGAATGTTAGGGACTAATGCTTCACAATGACAATGCATGTTCACATACAGCCGGATTAACAGTTGAGTTTCTTAAACAAAAACAAATTAAAGTGATCGAACATCCGCCGTATTCACCTGATCTAGCTATGTGCGACTTTTGGTTATATTTTAATCCAAAAAAGAACTTACGTGGACGTCGTTTTCATTCAGAAGAAGAGATTGATGTGGCTATAAATGCATTTTTTCATCTATTCCAAGAAATGAATGCCTTAAGGCATTTAATCTGTGGAAATTTCGTCTACAGAAGTGCGGGCATGGATGTTTGTAGTGGTTCGGAATCCACTGTAAGCCGTAGGTCGTCCCGGTCTAATTAGCCCTCGTGTGCAGAAAATGACCGTTGAGCGACAAAAAAAAAAAGTCTACAAAAGTGCATAGATGCTGGAGGAGACTACTTTGAACACGCCTAAAATTTTGCAAATATAACTTTAAAAACCTAGTTGTATCAAAAATTTCATAGTGACCCTCGTATATATAGTATAGTTAAATTTTTAATTATATATATTGAGAGAATGTAAGGAAATATTTAATTACAATATATAATTTTTGTGTTTACGTTTAATTTTTGAAACTCAAAATCTTAAAAATAAACCATAAATTTGGAATATTTCGGTTGCTTTATTTGTTTGTAATAAAATGCTATTTTAAAAAAAAGTTAATGATTCAGTAATGCAACTGAAAATGCAGTTTTGCTTACAATTGATCTTCATTTTTCTTACGCTTTTCGACGTTCATTAAATTCATGGGAATTAAAAGGCAATCGTTATATTACATGGAATTTGTAACTACAATATCATGTAATCATAAATTTCATATTTTGTATTAAAGAGATACTGCATACTAATTTATTAAAACCTCAGTTTTATTAAATAAGTGAGCAAGTAAATTAGTTTTTTCACCTGTAATAAATATAATTTTAGAGACACATTGAATCTAATTAATTTAATATTTTATCAAGCATAGTTTTAATTTATACGCAGATCATTCTAAGCCGTTGCTTTCTAATTATCCTTAGACAGTTATTCCTAATAAAAAAATGTATCAAGCGAAATCATTAACAAAAGCTAAATAAATTTAAAAATACAGCTAAAATTTAAAAAATTTCATTTTGAAAAACTTAATTTAAAATTTGAAAAAAAATATTTTTTGAGAATGTTTTCCTAATATAAAGTTGCATTTTGATAAAATAAGAATTTCTTTAAATTTAAGAACATGTTACTTTGAATCAGTGATTTAGTTAGAAACTTAATTTGGGTCAAAAATATTTAATTTTTCTTGATAGTCATACTATAGTAGTAGATTGTTGATCTGGTTTCAGTAGATCAGTACCTCAACTATTTACTCTTTTTTTTTTATATAAAAAAAGAGAGAGAATTTAGTATTGTTTACATTCATGTTTATAAAAAATATCTAAACACAACTCTCAAATAATATTCGCATGAATAAAACATTTATCAATATGTGTCAATGTCAGATTAAAACTTTTATCAAGTGCAGTAATTTATAGCAAAAGGGTAATAAGTGAATTATTTATCTCATTGAAATGATCCAGTTCATACAGACGACACAAGACGCGAAACTGACATCGCAGTAAAGCGAACATGCAACTAGTACTCAAACTGTGCTTTCAAGTTAAAAATAAAATGTTAGATTAAAAATGTTTCGAATTATTTTTTGTTAAAATAACTGTATAATAATGAAATAAGGACCTTGATCAAGTCATGTTTTTGGAAACTTTCCCTATTGTACGTGAATAGATAAACATTTCATTTAATCTACAACTAATGTACTCAAATCGGAAATTAAATTGCTATTTTTGCTTTAGGAATTAGTATTCATTTAGGAGTTACATACAGTTTTTTTATCTGCATATATTAGAAAGAACTTTGTAAAAATTTAAAAGTTCTATTACAGGACTACTTGCGTTTGCAAAATTATTTTGCATTCGGGAAAATTTCACATCTAAATCACTACTACAAAGAATATTTTTGAAAAATAGGGTTCAGTTGTTATATTATAAAGAAATGTAAGTTTGCAACATAATTCTGGCTATTAATTTTCGAAATTAAATCGTCAAAATGCGAAACAAAGATGTACTAAATATAAGTTGATTCTAGTTTTGAAAGATTTTTGTGTGTGTTGCCAATTTCTAGATTACAAAAGTCGAAATGAATCTTAAATATTTTATTCTATTGTTGCATTTAAATAAATTCCTCTACAAAATTGCAAATTCTGAAATGTATCAGTTTAAATTTATGCCCTGATTGCCTTCTATAAAATTCTTCACAAAGCATTTTATGTGTGTGTATGGGGTAGTTTTATTATTTGTGCTTTCTTTCCTCTTGGGGTAAGCAATATAAGAAATAATGTCTTTAAGGGGAGGAGGTGAGGAGTACCATAACTTTCATAAATCGATTGTCCTGGTTTTAATATCCAACTCTTTTCCCCGGATTTCTTTGTCCTAGTTTCCTCCTGGGGTTAAAACATGCTTGAAATTGAGGTCGCTGCATTAATGTGGTTTTGCTAATCTTTATGGAAAATGTTTTGCTTTTATTTTAAACTAAAGTGTACCACCCAGTTTATTGTAATTTATGGTCATCCAACTTTACTGCGCAGAATAAAATACTATTTTTTATACATGTAGGTTGGTAATTTTTTCAATTGACTTTTATATTTCCATTTAAAACATTTTTGAAAGGTTCTTTAAATTCTATAAATATACTATAAAGTATTTTAAAAACTAGACTCTTTTTACATTGTACTCAATGATTGTCCTTCTGCAGGGTCTTACAGGACACTTGGTGTTTGCGATTGCCGCAGCTGCCCTTGGTTCGTCATTCCAGCATGGTTACAATACAGGAGTAGTCAATGCACCGCAAGTGGTAAGTTTATCGATAGAGAATATATATTTTTATTTGTATATTAAAATCCAATAAGAAATGTGAGTTTTAAAAAAATGTTAAAAAAAAATTGAGATTTCAAAATAAAAATGAATAATTAATTTTCTCTATAGTTCGAATCTTGTTTCTCGAATTACATATCGATAAGCATTTGCTTAATGTGCTAAAGAATTCTTTTACAAGTTTTCTTTCGCTTGCAAAGAAATTTTATTTATAGTCACAAATCTGCTTAAAGAGCATACTTATTATATTTACTGGAATGTGTGTGTTAATGCCTTAATCAATTATTAAAAAAGAACAAATTATATTGATGGGATCGAAAATAAGTAATTAACCAAAACTAGTTATTTAAAAAAATAAATTATATTGACAAAAAGAATTTAGGTCACTAAACCAATTAATTAAAAAAAAAAACTCCTTGATATATATTAACTATTTAGATTTTAAGGTCAGCCACGATACTATTTCTCACATTTATAGTTTCGTATTAAGTACATCAATAATATTAACTGCGATTATTGTTTACTTCAAATTTGTTTTTATATTTCTATTATAAAATTTAAAAAAATTCTTAGTTTAATTTAAAATTAAAAACTAAGAAATAGTTTCAATGGATTTAAGTATTTCTATGGTTATAAAATAAAGCAAACCAACATTAAGAAATAGCAATTATAAGTAATGCATTTTAATAAACAGTTGAAAACAAAATTATGTTTTAAAAGGATAACTTTGAAATGATGCTAGAAAATATTAGGCTCATTAAATTTGGTGAAACAATTTTAATGATTAGTGATTGCGAAAGACGCTTCATCGTATGATCGCCTAATGGCAGACGAATGGTTAGCACTCAAGCCTTCGGTTCAACAATTTGTGGGTTCAAGTTCCACCTAAAGCATGGATATTTGTAGTGGCTCAGAATCCACGCTAAACTGCAATGGCAAAAAAATCCATCTGTGCAAAAAAATGTTCATACAAGCCATTCCAATGCATCCTATGATCTCATTATGGACTCTAATTTTGCTACTACAACTATTTCTCACTTTGTTAATATTCAGTGTACAAGTGCATAAATATCTATTTTAAATAAGGTTGCACAAAAGAAAACAAAGCAAAACTGAAAAATTGCGACTCTTTCTTAAATAACTCTGTGTGAAACTTTTTGAATAAATTTTCTAGATTTAAATAAACGTATCTTTACTATACCTAATTTATTTTAAAATTACTTTTCTTTCTTGTGAAATATTTTGAATCTAAAATTATATATATATTATATATATATTACAGGAAACGGGTTGTTTCATTATTAATATTTTGATGAAATAAATTTTTGCATAAGTGATTACTTGATATTAAATTTAAATGAGAAGATTTTTTTACTACTAATTTTGATGAATCTCTCATAGTTGGTTCAAAACTTCATCAATGAGAGCTACTACAGTAAATACAATGAGGTTCCCAGCGAGGGCATCATCACCCTCATCTTCGCCATTATGGTGTCCATCTTTTGCCTGGGGGGCATGGTCGGGGCCTTGGGCACAGCCTACCTGGCGGAGAAGTTCGGTCGCAAAGGCGGCCTGCTCCTGAACAACATTCTTGTCTTCGTTGCAGCTGCTCTGGGTGGATTTTGTAAGATGGCCAATTCATACGAAATGCTGATTATTGGACGCTTCGTCATTGGTCTCAATTCGGGTAAGGGAACAAGGTTCCGCTCATTTTTCAAAAAGAACTGATAGAAATGAATTCCTTTACTGCTTGTATAATGAATATTAAACTGAGCTTAAGCTCGATCTAGTATTTTTGTCAATTTTGTTTAGTTTGAATAAATATTAGAAAAGATTCCTGGAATCATTATTCAGTTTACTGTAAATGGATATTAAATAAAAAATTGTTTTTGGTCAACTAATTCAAAAAATTCATGATAAATGATAAAACATTGTGCTTTGTTTCAGTAAAAAAATTGAATGTGTATACGATGTTTAAATAAAACAAAATTGCATTTTAAAAATGCATAAAATATTTTAAAGATAATAAGCTGAACCTATTTTGTTGAAACTATATTTTTCATTTTATAGCATATAGATTTTATTAACAATAGTTATAAGAATTAGTCACATCTAGTTATGAGTGATACAATAAGTTGGTAAAGGAACTACGCATATATTTTATTACTTATCATGAAAATTAAGAAATAGAAATTGAGAGATTATACTTGCATAAATTTCAAAATTATATTTTTAAAAGACTTAAAATTTTACATGCTTATAATATTCACAGGTTTGAATGCTGGCTTAGCTCCAATGTACTTAACGGAAATCTCTCCGGTGCACCTCAGAGGCGCTGTGGGGACTATATATCAGTTGATTATTGCACTTACTATACTCATATCCCAAATTCTAGGATTGCCGGAAATTTTCGGAACTCCAGAAAGATGGCCTTTCCTTTTTGGTAAGTATTGCTACAGTAGTTTGATTTCATTGTTTTCAGCAAATGTGTCTCTGTAAAATTGAAAATATTTGATAAAATTATTAAATTTATGTTTTGAAAACAAAAGCTGAAAATGTAAGAAACAATGGTTTTGAAATTGTTTTAAATTCTGTACAGAGAACATGTTTTCTTTTAGCTCTTTTGCTTTGTATGCAACTGTAGGTGCATAATATCTTATTTCCAACCCGAAAGTTTGCAGGGGCTATCAATTTATTTTGAGATGTAGTACCCGATTCAGTTAGCCATTATGTGCAATAAATGGCCATTGAGTGCCAAACAAAGCAAACCGTGACTAGAGCTAGAAATTAAGGCTCTAGCTTCAGATCAACAATTCGTAGTATTCCCAAACTGAGCTGGTAGTCAAATGGTTATTGCTTTTGCCTTGTGTTCAAGAGTTCGTTGCGTTCTAATTACAAATTGGGTTTGAATGTTAGTAGGGATTCTGAACTTTAAACCGTAGGTCTCGCATTCATAAGTCCTTGTGAACAATGACCGATACGGGACAAAATAATCGTGACATAACTTAAATCTCGGATTAAGAACACAAAATCTTAACTTTGAATTTGGAAAAAATGGCTTAGGACAGTGTAATGGCTTCCATAAACATGTACCTTTATTTAATCATCGGTAATTACAATACAATCATCAGATGTTGTATAATACTGATTTCACATTTAAATTACGATGAATCTTTATTAATGATATACTGTTGGTGACTGGATTGAAATACTTCACGAAAAAAAAGCTATTTTTACCGTAATATTTTCCCACCAAATTGAAGCTACAATGTCATCAGAAAGCCAAATAAATTCAATGACAACCAAATGTGTATTGCCCGCCAGGTGTGTCAAGAAGATTGTGGCTTTTCAAATTATTTTATTAAAGTAAAGATTAAACATTATAAATTTTCAGCTTATAAAGTTTTACAAAAGTTGTTGACATGAAAATTACTATAATATTTTTAGTTAGCTAGTGACAAAACAAAAGTCTTTTTTCAGTTTTTTTCTTGCCATATTATTCCTTTCCAAATAAATTTCAATGTAATAAAAATATTTTCGTTATAAAACACCGAATGAAATTCTTGCATTTTAAATATCATTTTTTTTTTCAGGATTGATTATTATTCCAGCTATTTTCATGTTAGTAACACTTCCATTGTGTCCTGAATCTCCAAAATACATACTAATCAACAAAGGAATGGATGTAGCTGCACAGAAGTGTAAGTTTCATTCAACAAATTTTAAGAAAATTGCAAAAGTTTAAATTTTAATTTCTCGTATTTATAAATATGTAGTACTTCTAATTATGTAATTAGAACTTAAAGTCTATAAAGTTAAAGAGTATTGCACATTTTATTTTTATAGAAAATCAATTTAACTAAGTTGAAAATTCAATATTCCTGAAAAAATAGGTTTTTATACTTAGTACAATAAAAGTATTTGCACTTTAAAAAAAAATTGAGTAATTTTCTACAATTTTTTTTAAAATTAGTTATTTTGACAATTCACTTTTTTCATCGAAAGTTTGGGGAACAGAGCAATTAATGTTGTGTGGAAATCTTAATATCAAACCTTTATTTAACAAATGACCAAAAACACTGTTCCAAAATTAACATGAAAATTAATTTCTTTAAAGAAATCCTTTTAATTCTTGCTGATAACCTTAAGAAAATCTATCTTAAAATTTTCTTAATCGAAAAAAAATTTACTATATTTCTTAAGTTTTATAATTTTATTTACTTAAGCACATAATTCCTTAAAATTATCAACAAAATGTAAACAACTATAAAATTTAAATTGTCAATAGAAAGTTTTGTTTTCTTTGAAGATTTTCTGTTACTAATTTTCTTTATCATATGTAATATTTCGATAAAAATAGAATAGATGGTTTTGAAAATAAAATATTGTGATAAAAACTTTCAGCCCTTAAATGGTTGCGAGGCACGAATGATGTACATTATGAAATGGAGCAGATGAGAGCCGAATCAGAAGAACTCAAATTGGTCCCAAAAGTATGTCGTATAAGTATTCGCTTAATCTCGCAAAGTGTACGCCAAAATACATGCTGGTCCATTAATTCGAAGTTTGTCATTTAACAGGTGACCTTAAAAGAAATGTGGGATAATTTGATGCTGCGGAAACCGCTAATTATTGCCATAGTCATCATGTTATCTCAACAGCTGTCTGGAATCAATGCAGTAAGTATATAAAATTAAGCTTTCCTCAAATTCAATGGTCTTGCATTATGGCTAGATGTTTCTGTTTCCAAAATGCATTGAGACTGATCTTAAAAGATAGATTGGAGAATTGGATTATACATAATATTTTATTCAGAATTTTCATAATGTTTCTTATTTAAATCTTTAGCTAAATAGCTTTTGCAGTTATTGAAATGTGATTCATACTAATTTAACTATAATGTCTCAATTTACTGCGAAATATTTTTACCTAATTGAATCAAAATTATTATATTTTAATTTTTGACTTGAAAAATGCGTATATATCGAAAAAATGCTTGCTGCGCCGATGTTCTAATTTCGAAAATGTAATTTCAGTATGTTATTCATTATGGCTCGTTTTTGTTTATATTTACTTCAAACCTGTTAAGATGGCAAACTGTAAGCAAATAATTTTTACCTGACAAATTTCTATAATAATAATAATAAAAAAACAGCGTAACAAGAAAGTGCAGTAAAAAATTAAATGTGTGTGGAAAATTAACTCTATAACCGTATAATGCAAATTTGTTTTCATTGTATTTTTGGAGAAGTGATATTGGCAAATGTATACTAGTGCAAAAAACCAACGGAAGTCTGTGGCAATAATTTGGCGGTAACAAAGAATTGTACTTAGTAATTAAACGCCAATAAAATTCCACAGTGACTAGTAGCCTACAAATATGGATTTCTAATGTATCACATATGCCTATTCGGACTCATGAATGAGCGAGCACTCTCGAGGAATTTGAATTGAAGTAGATTAATTTCATGGGAGCAAATATAAGTTTGCAGGAAATACTTGTCAGTCTCCGGCTAAATCTTGAGCACGCAACACAGTTGAGACTGGAATAGTTATCGCTCTAAACTTCAGTTCTGGGTTCCACCTCAGGCACAGATGTTTGTATCACTTTTCGTAATGCATCTTAAACTGTAGGTCCATGTTGTATTACCCTTTGTGTCTAAAAACCAAATAAGAACTGTTAGATCTTAAATTTTGGTCCCAAATTCTGACTGAAAAGGGAAAATGTTTTTTTCTTTATTTTTCTATTTCTTATAATTCAGACGTGAAGAAACAACAGAAAAATTCTGAAGAACCATTGATGTTAATCGTGAAGACAATTCATTAGCAACTAAATGTTTGAAACTTTTAATTGTGATTTTGTTTTACACTGTTAAGATAGAATCTGCCCTTATGTAGCCAAGAACAACAGTTAAGGTGCGTTAAGGGACAATTTTTTTTTAATAAAGAGTTGATATGAAGCATTAACTAAAAAAAAGCGTATGTTTCTGAAACGTGACTATTCCAATTCGTATCCAACCAGATTATTTGAAATAAAAACAAGATGTTCAGTGTTGTTCTATTTTCCATACAATCCAACTTTACTTCATTCCATTTTGGGTCACTTTCTGTAGAGATGGTGGTTCAATAATTTGTATGATCAAAAAAGGAACTGATAAATTAATCTTCTAAACCGAACAAATGATATCATAAAATTGAATATACGACAAACTGGTAAAATAGATACATGATAGAATTTACGTTAGTCATTTTATCACTTATCGAATTATAAATCTAAATGATGAAAAATGACCGTTAACCATGAATTTGATTGAAGTCATCTTCATGGTTTGTGGGTAGTCATCTACAGAATAATCAATTGTAAGCTAAATTTCTGTTTATTTTTAACGTTCTATGCTTCTAAATATGTCTCGTCTCGATAAAGTATTGCCTTTAACGGTTTCGTACACATTAATATAAAACTATAATTAAATCAATTAAAATATTTTGAAAATTCATTAGTTATATCATGAAATTAGTATTAGGAACTTGGGAAAAAATTAAGAGACTAGCAACAAATCAAAATTACGAGAATTTAAGAGTAATTTGCTAATATTTATCAAAATAGATAATTTGTAAAAAAAAATGTATTTTAATATACAAGTGACCGTATAAGCAAAATTTTAGAATTGTTTTTTCTGTTTAAACTTTAAAAAATTTCTAGTATTTTCTTAGAACTTACTCTTTTTTAGGTTATATTCTATTCCACTGAAATATTCCAAAATGCTGGTTTGTCTTATGAAGCTGCAGTCAATGCCACGCTTGGAATGGGCACTGTCAATGTTCTCATGACCCTTGTGTCCATGGTGCTGGTAGACAAGGCTGGAAGGAAAACGCTGCATTTAACAGGCTTGGCCGGAATGATGATCATTACATTGTTGCTAACCATATCTCTAGCATTAACGGTAAGTTAGTATGATACATAAGGTTGTTATAAACATTAAAGATTTTTTCTTCCTCAAATGTTAAAGCAAAACTTAATGCATAGATATGATCATGATTTTATAATGAAATAAAAGACATTTTCAAAAAAAAAAAAAAGTGCTAAGGAATATGTAATTTTAAAAACTGTTTGCAATTTTTATTCAACATTAAACTTTAATATTAGTTCATATCGAATTATGAATGTGAGCCTTTTTGAATTTTATAATAACTCAAAATAATGCTGCAATATTCATGAATTGAAATTTATATTCAGATAACTTAAGGGGCATTTTTTCAATTATGTATGAAATATGTGTAAATTAAACTTTGATATTAATACGAAAGGATTTGCAGGAAAAACTAAACTATCAAAAATTTGAAATACATTATTTCATATAGAACTTATAGATTTTCATTTGCATTATAATTTAATAGTATTGGAATTTCATTTCAAATGTAAGACCCGAATGAAAATATTTTCTTTACTTCACAGCCTAGTGCACCCTGGTTGTCTTATGTCAGCGTCATCTGTGTCATAGGATTCATCATAATGTTTGCAAGTGGTCCGGGTAAGTTATTTATTAATTTACTAACTATATTAATGTAATTATAATGCTTCTTGAAATATTAACTAGAAAAATTAGCTTACGTCAAAAGTCTATTTCTAAACGTGTAATAAAAATTTTCTTTGTATTGTTACTGACTTTGCAACTAAATTAAAGGGAACTGTCTTTTTACAAATAGTAAATTTTAATTCAATAATCAGTTCTCTCTCCCAATCAACTGATTCCATTGTCATATAATCTTAAACTATAAATCTAATAAAATAATGTAAATGATTTTAGGAAATTCACTGTGTGTTCTTGATACATTGTAATGAGTTTCTGCTGATTAATTTTTTGTTTGTATTCAAAGCATTAGTTATTGTATTAATAAATTCTTATTCATGAAATGATTCCTGACTTTTGAATGGGATTTTATTACATTTAAAAAAGTAAAATTCACTGCAAATTGTACTGCTTTCAAATACTGATGTAGATCACTTAAAGGAACAAATTAATGAAATTGCGATTCAGATTGGCAGGAGGTTAAACCTTTTTCAATAAGTGCTAATTTATTAACAATATAGCTTTTTTTTTACATTGAATTTTGATACTTATACTAGATTTATTAAGCATTAAATTTAATTTCAGGTTCTATTCCGTGGTTCCTGGTAGCTGAAATTTTCGGGCAAGGAGCTCGACCCATAGCAACAAGTATAGCAGTCTCTGTTAACTGGATGGCGAACTTTATGGTTGGCCTGGGATTTTTACCCATTGTGGTAAGTTCCATCCCATGTAAATCAACAGGTCTTGTGAACATTTTAACAAAACTTTATACAACCTTACGAAACTTTATGCAAAGTTTAATTTTAAGAATGATGAATTTGATTTTTTTTAATCGTTGAGATAATTTTTATTGACTGGAGAAATTGTTCGCGATCGTATTTAGAATATTTTAAATATGATTATAAATATGCACATTATCCATAAAATATCAACAGATTTTAAATGTTGCATTAAAACATACAAGCTTTTTTTCTAGTCAGTTTCGAAATTATTACTTGGATAAAATCATTCATAAACAGTGTTTGATCACCCAATTGATAAAACTCCTACAATAATGTAGTACATGTAAGTGTGTATTTTACCAGATCTCTAATATCAAAGTGCTATTTTTCATAACTAAATAAAATTCCCTCAAATATATTTTGAATACTTAAAATATGAGCAACGTTTAATTTTACCTATATAAACAAAAGTGCTAGTGGAGCAAGCAAGTGTCAATATTTAACGTTTAGTCTGTTTCTTGTTCTCAAGTATGTAAAGTAAATTGTGCAACTTGTTATTGCTCTGTATAACAAAATTAATTTATTAATTAAAATCCGAGACAGTTCAATGAGATAAAACTTGACGCATTATATTCAGGTTCTGCACTCAGTAAAGCGAATTCCGCTGGAGAATTAAATGGAACTCAAATGTGGGAACTATTAATAAAACTCATAACTGGGGAAACTACACTTCTTAAATTCATATTTTTCTCTCGAAAATGAACGAATATCTTAAATTATCTGAAATATATAAAGTAGCAGGAATATTCTCGATGAAAGATCTGTTCTACTTTAGCGGACATTTTGCCAGGCTCAAAGAATTCAACATCTGTGTTGATTTATAATTTGCATTGCTTGTTTAGAAATAACTTTTCAGTGTACCACATTCATTAAATCTTAAGATAAAATAAGAATAAACAAATGTATAAATATTGATATTTCAGATAATGATTGATAGTGTCTATCCCTATGTTTAAAATTTTTAATTTATATTACTCATTATTTGATATAAAATCATGAAAATGAAAGGCTACATAGTATAGATGTTTGTCATGTTCTAAAATCCATTAATTGTAGGTTCCAGAAGAGTTAAACTTCATGTTGAAAAAGTAATCATAGAAACCTAAGTGAACCAAATACCAAACAGCTATTATAATATATGTAAACTTTATGACTTGGGATAGCTTCTGTAAATATATAATTATTCAAGTAATGCGAAAAATACAAACTTCAATGTACTTGACACGAGCGAAGTTATAAGTTTAATGTGTGAAGATTGGTTCTATTCATATTTCTTATTCATGAATTGCTTGTATTTCATTTCAGGATTCCATCGGAGAGTACACGTTCCTTATCTTCACAGCACTCCTTGCCATGTTTTGGCTCTTCACTTATAACCAGGTTCCGGAAACCAAAGGCCGCACCGTGGAGGAGATCACCGCAGAGTTCAGGCAAAAGGCCCACAGGTAGACTCAACCGGAGCTTTAAGAAGTTTTAGATACTGAGTTTTGTTTCATCATTTCACATAAACAAATAATATACTTCATTCAGTATATTTACAAACTCCAGTGAAAATGTCCTATTCACTGCATATTTTACATATGTATCTATTTATATATACAGATATCTGATGCATATAAAAGTGTCTTCAAGTACACATATACTTTTATGTTTCATTGTTTTAGAGAGATCTGTTGTATTTTTACCTATATTTAAAAAAAAAAATCAGTTACATTTTTATTTTGCTGTACATAATCTTTACATCATGGCTTAAATGTATTTGAAAATAAAATTTTTCTATTAATGGTGTATTTTTCTTTTTGAAATTAAAAACATTAATTTAGTGAAATTAGAACACTTAATCCTAAATACAATTTTTTTAGTTTTTATATACCTGAAGATCATGTTATAGAATTCCTCTTATTGGCGATAAGCTTTAATATTCATATTTCTTATTTTACGCGTTATTATTTTTCTTTTTAATTTAGTTTGTATTTCGGATTATATGACATGTAATCCGGGCAGTATAATTTCGGGCTTTAAATGAACGTAAAATTCATGTATGAAAACAATTAAATTTTTAAACATTACTTCTATTCTAATGCTTGAAGTTTACATTAAATTCTTCGGTACACCATTCTGTAAAATATTTATGTTCAGTAGGATACATTCAGAAGTTGAAACTTTACCTGTTTGAGTATGAAAAAATTTAGTTAATTTGCTATAAAATTCAAAGTATTTCATAAAAGCATAAAATTTTCGAGGTATAGTATTTTTCCTAGTTATCGCTTAAAATATTTTATCGCTAGTTCACTTTATAACTTCTTGCACGTCATCATTGCTAAAAATACTTTTACCAAAGAATGTTTAAAATTGATAGAATATTTTCTTATTAAGTTTAATCTAATTACTTTTTCAACTTTTAAACAATTCTAAGCTGCCTCGCAATGTATGAATGGATGACAAAATTAGTAATTTTGAAATCTTCTGACCGAATTTAACATTACAATCATAAATATACCACATGCACTGAGTTCTAGAAATACAATATTACTGAATATTATTTTATTAACAAGCAATGTAGGTGTACGAGCATCAGCATATCTTCCTACACTAATCCCAGAGTTGATATCTACCGCTAAAGCGGAAGCTACTAGGTTGTAGTTTTCGTAATTTAGAATCCGGAACAAGCAGAAGACCCAATATTCCCACTTACCATCTCCAAAAAGTATCATTTTTCTCTTGAAGGACATTGAAATTATGATATGTTAAATATGCTCCAGCCGCCTTTATGAATAGAGTGAATCTTCAGTTTAGTAAAGATTTAAACTCACTGCTTTCCGTTAGTAAGTACGACGCCTTAACTGACCAGGCCACTGCAGCCCTGTTTTGTTTATGTCAGGACATGTATTCTGAACAATCAAAACTTGATATTTTGCTGGTATTATCTAAGAATAGTACAGAATATTTGTGTTAAGTGCAACTGAATAAAAAGGTGCATATTCTAAATTCATATATAATTCTGTGGCTGTTTAAAATGTTCTCCATTCAATGAATAGTGGGCTTCACTGCAGAACTTATAAGTAGACTCATTTCCAATAACAAACCGGATAATGTTATTCAAATGTGACAAAACTGTGTATTGTTCCCAGTAGACTGAATCTATCAAAAATCGCAATGTCACATCGTATCCTTCATAGAGTGAGACCAGGGTTG
Organism: Latrodectus elegans; assembly: GCA_030067965.1. NCBI lineage: Eukaryota > Metazoa > Arthropoda > Arachnida > Araneae > Theridiidae > Latrodectus > Latrodectus elegans. The sequence goes on from CM057820.1 coordinate 127,392,170, forward strand.
CTTGGATAATGGCTAAGACTTTAAGAAGTTAACTTATTGAGCAAAGGAAGAGTCGCCATTCTTCTAATAACATAGCTATTCTCTTCTAATATTTTCTACGGATGAAGCGTTTCATTTTCTGGAGTGGAGTAACTTGCTCAGACTGAAAAGTAGTCCAATGATGCAATGAACTTACACTATAATTTAGCATTTACTCATACATTTTTCTTGTGATGCATAGTTTCCTATCAATTCGAATTTTTTAAACGCATTTAAATGTTTCTCATATTTTGTAATCTTTTTTAAATATTTCTTTACCACAATAGGAGAAATATACCTTTGAGTTCGATTTTAATTTTATTGAAAATCACCCAGACTTTCGATGCAATGAATTTACAAAATAATTATGCGCTCAACCACCAAAAATGACTTTGTGTACACTAATTATTATTTTTTTGTCGTGTCCATGAATTTCGAAAATTACCTCTGCTACTGGCATGATGTTGTCTCCATACAGATCGATCATAGTCGGCAGCACTCCAATATTTCTCAGGCTGGCGCTCATAGCCGGACACTCATAGATATGAGTAGGCGTAAGCTTTATATCAGACAATGATCACAGCTTTTTTACAGATCTTTTTGTTCTCTCCATCAATCTTCATACAACTGTGGTGTCCGCTTCTCAGCCTAGTTATGGTTTTAATAGTAGATCTGTTCGCAGTTATTTCAGATGTTTGATCTGAATGGATTTTTCTCTAAGTTTGTATCTGATCATTGCATTCGCATCCCGAAGCGAAACATCATTGCAGCCAGTGTTGAGGTCTCTGCCTTCCTTGGCCAATTTATCCGCAGTTTCACTATCTTCTATGTCGACGTGTGCAGGAATCCACTGGAGGATCCAGGTCTTGTTTATTGTCTGAAGATCTTGAAGACCTGAAATGATTTCTTGGGTTGTCGAAGAATATCCTTTTAGAATTGCTTGGAGGGTGGCCTTTGAGTCGCAAAAGATTACTAGGCCTTTTACCTGGTTGGAAGTGGACAGGGCCTTATAGATATTGAGTGCCTCTCCAGAATTGCCCTCAGCTCACAGGTGAAGTTAGAGGCTATATTTCCCGCACCGTATTTGCCCTGATGAGACGCACCATCCTAGGTAGTTAAAAACACACTCCGGCACCCCCGTTGGGGATGGTTTTGTCAGAGGAGCCATCTGTATAATCATGGTAGGTCCATTATTGGTGGATCAAAGTCCTCTTTTGGAAATTGTTCGATTGCATTGAATCCCTTTTTCCTAATGATGTCCTTTTGTTCATTTTTGTTGCATAGCTCCAAAAGGTCAGTGTGAACGCTGATGTTCATTGGAAGCTTTTTGAAAGAGATGGGTTCTTAAACAATAGCCCAATTGTTGTTTTCTAGGCCAACACTTGTCCTGATATCTCTATCATATTGCATGGGTGAAGATCGTTTCAGTCTTGACTTATAATTCCACTCTCTAAAGCCAATGCGAGAAATATGTTCAGGAGGGAGACTACATGTTTTGTTCGTAAATTTAATCGTATTTATTTTTCTTCTATTTTGTAGACTTTCTAGTCCACACTCCCTAATTATTTTCCCATTATTGGTGGATGAAACTGCTCCTGATATTATCTTTGCAGCTCTCGCTTAAATTCTTTCTAACTTATTTAAGGCCGCATCAGAAGCATGAGCCCATATTGGGGAAGCAAACTGGGTCTTATAAGTGAAGTATATGTGGTCTTTAGAGTTTTGAGAGAGAGAGACAGAAGCACCCTAGTCAGCGCCGCAAAGACTCCTGATAATTTTCAATTTCTTGAGCGCTCTTTCAGAGACTGTCTTCACTTGCTCAGTGAATCTCAATTCGGCATCCAGAATTATTCCTAGAAATTTGGAATTAGATGCTTTTATAATAAGTTTTCCTTTGATATTTAGTTTAGGATCAAAAAGTTTTTTGTGCTTTCTGTCTGCACTAGTTATTAATTATTGCAAATAATTAATGAATAGAGTCATGAACTATGATAGAATGATTCACACACACATTCATCAGTGTGTGTGTATGAAAGATATGACTATGATTCACTTCGTACCAGGAGTTGTGATACTCAACCGAAATATGAATGTGTCGAAAACCTTATTATGGGTATAAATTTTTCTAGAAGTGAATGATTAAGAGTTAATACTATGTGGAAAATACTGTACATCTGACATTTTATTCGAGTAATTGTCAGCTGTCTAAACAACTGGTACACTGGGTTGCCAAATAAATTTTTTTCAACTATCTCGTATGTTCTGAAACAGAAAAGAGAATAAATACTAAACTATCTTCTTGTTTAAAAAAACGAAGCTCTTGTAATGCATTGATGTGAAGGAAACGGGTGCCTTCAGTGTATCATTAGCATATCATTCATTGTAATGTTAATCGCCTTCTGTTATTGTACCATTAATGCAATTAGAGATAATGAACTCAATTCATCACCAGAGACTGCGCTTTTACTCTTGATAATTGTCATTTGAAGAATACCAAACTTAGATTGCTTATATTATGTGTTTATTCGTGGATTTCAATTTATAAAGTTGCCAAATTTAATTTTATCCAACAACTTAAGAATCTTTCAGACCTAGGTGAGAAGTTCTGTTGTCTTGTCGCCCCATCTGGTGTTAGTTCTCAAAGCTTGTAGCGGGGAGTATCCAAAACAATATTGTTGGTTGAAATTGCTTGTATATCAATCCTTCGAAATTAGCGAGTCTGCCAGATTTTGTGCGTTATATCGTGAAAAATTAAAGTACTAACGCCATAAACACAGCCAAAAAAAGAATTTTAAATTCGCTCCAAACAGATGTTTACATCAAATTACCCTCAGGGTTCTTAGAATAGGGTTGAGGGAAAATGGGTCAGTACAAATGCTCAACGAACTGACACCGGAATTATCCGTTGTTATCTTAGGGACTATTAGCTACCAGTGATACTAAAGAAGATTACTTTATTTACATTTTAAAGTTTGGTTTTTATTATTCGCCCTAAAAAAATATGAAGACAAATTGCAGGTGTTGAGTATATGCAGATGTTGCTTAAGCAATTCACATTTCGTAATGAGAAAGCATAAACTAAATGTTTATATAATTAAACTTTAATTTTTTTGGATTTTAACAATTTTTCAGCTTTAGCTTTATTTGTTTGCTCCTCAGTTATATAACTTAGATTTCTTATGTCCATTGATCTAGGATAATCTGGATTGATTAGTTCTGGCAAAAGACAGTCAAAATAAAAAACATTTAATTTAGTTTTCATTTGTGTCTCCCAAAATATATCATCTCTATAAATTTGTTCAATTTTAATTCCTTTTGGGGACCAAATGGCAAACCAACAAAAGTTTCGTTCACTAATATGTAATGTGTTCTTGAATTTGATTATAAAATTTATGATTTTTATTTTTACCCTTAATTTCTTTTGTTTTTCTGTCTTTTTGCTAGAAATTGAATGCAGATTTCTTTATAAATTCATTGAGATGGATATCGTGACATGTATATGGGCATTTAATTTCAACAATACCCTTTTTACCAATTATTCTATCTGACGTGGCAGTTAAATGAGGCAAATTTTTATGGATGAATATCCCACACATACCTCTATTTTAAGTCCTATTTCTTTTTCTTGTTCGAGAATGGCAGTTTCTTCATGAATAATCTCGTACAAAATTGCTTCTTTTTTTACGTTAGTGTATAATATTGTTTTTACTAAATTTTGGCATCCTGTAGTTCCGACATACAGAACCAAAATTTGATGCTGTTAGGTAGGAATTCTTTTGACAATACTTGACTCTCTTTCCCCCCCGTTAACTTGGCAACAATTGAATTAAATTGCTCTGCAATATTAGTATTAGCGTTATATAATAGACTTTTGCCATGCAGGGTTGAAGACTCTAAATTTTTTCATATTTTATGTAAAATATAATTGTTTTTAAGGAGCTGAGGGTCATTTTTTTACTATTTTCCTTACAAAAATACTTTTTACATGTTTCATGATTTCCAAACACATGATTTGGGATATTTATTATATCTGTTTTTAAATTTACTATTTTTTGATAAAAGAACAGCAGTTAGTTATGAATTATATATTCTAAAATTTAATTCGGTCAAATTTTTTTCATAGCCCTGCCGTTCAACTTTTTATGATTTGGAAATTAATACTTTTTATGATATTTAAAAAGATATTTTTATTTGTAATTACTAAAAAGCCGCAAGTTGGTGATTTCATAGGAAGGAATCCTCAAAATAAACATGCAAATAATTCTTGTGGAACAAGTAAATAAAACTAAACACCCCATATTTTCTTCAATACATGAAAAAACAGATTTCTTAAATTATAAAGTGAATGCTACAATACCGCATTAGTGATTTCAATTAAATTTCTGATAATCTCTCTGTTTGTAAATTATTCATTATATAAAACCATGTAATAAAGTCGATTTCTCTATTCCTTATAAAAAAATTTTGATGTACTAATGACATACACACACACACACACAATTTATTTCATAATGATTTTAAACTCCCATTAATATTTTTTTCAAGTCAAAAGAAAATGTATAAAAATTTTATTAATTTCATAAAGTAACTTATTTAAGAAAAAATAAGCTTAAACTTATTACTTTAAAAATAAATTGTCAACTTGTTAGCATTCTCTTTTAAATAAAATCAAGGATTTTAATTAATAATTCCGGTACAGAATATAATTTTAATAAAAATAATATTCCCACTAAATAAATTAGAGTATTAATATTTGTGAAAAATATTCTCCCAATAAAATGTATAATCTAGCGAGATTAAGAACTTAATCTTAAAAAAAATGAAATGCAATAGGGAAAAATATTCACTCTTTTGGATTCGATGAAATTCTAGAAATGCTTGTTGCTTATTTCGTTATTTCTCATTTCTAATTTAATTTAAAAATATATTTTTTTTTAATTTTGTGAATTATTTTTAGTGTATGAGAAACTATGGATTTTATACACTTCAATTTCATCGCAAAATCACGTAATTCCTCTCCATCTGATATTTGATGAATGGAATGATTTTTTTCAAACAATTAGAAATGAGTATAAATATTAAAAATTATTACTGTAAAATAAAAATGTATCGTTATATAATTACAGTGATAAACAGTTGTTATATAACGATCTTTCATAAATTTGTATAGTTTTATCATATGATATACCCATTAGATTTCGATGTATTTTTTAATTTTTAAAGTTTTAACTATATATTTAGAAATTCCTTAAATTTTTTAGTATGCGTCGAAAATTTTTTGAAAACTTTAAACTCAATTTTGAATTTGGTTAAAATAAAGTTTTTATGTACTTTAAGAGATATTTTTTAAAAAGCAAATTTACAAAGAAAGAATAAACATAAGTGGGCTTATTCACCCGATACAGGTTGTGAACAACTACTCTCCAAATAAATCATGAAAAGGACAATATTCTAAAGTGATCTGTGGAAAGTTGAGGATATATGTTCCATCTCAAATTAGAAGCATCTGTACCCGTGACCAGTGAAAGGGGGGAAAGGACTTGCTTTGCAGGGAAATCATAAGCAAACATAATTTCTTTCTCTACCTCAGAGGAATCAATTTAATTTAACCCATTAAGGGGTAATATAAAACACAAATCTCATGCATTTCGATTAATAATTTATTTCTTTTGTAAAATTTATGTCACATACTGGCCCGTTATTATTTTTAAAGTTGATTTCAAATTATTTTCGATTAATGTGGACACTGAAAAAAGTAAGTGCCGATTTATAGGAATTATGATATCTAAAATAGTTACATAAAAACAACAATAACTGCATCCCTGCAGGCAATTTATTTATTTTCTCGTTTGCATATCATGTATTTGCTTTTTGTAGATAAAATACATTTTGTAGATCCAAATACATTTAAAATGGTAAAAATGTTGAAATGAATTCACGAGAAATTCAAATTTTCGGAAAATAGCAATCAACATCAATTGAGAAATGCGTCAAGATGAATATGTTCAACAGAATCTTGCGGTTGAATAGTTTAGAATGGCTGTATTAGAAACCTGTTGGGAGACGATATTGTACTAAGTATCGTATCTTAGTGGCAACAAGGTGATTTATGATTTAGCAATAGCAGAAAGAAAGTCGTTCAAGCGCACTATTTCTAGACGAGTTACTCAAGTGACAATGAGCATATCTAATTGATTCTCAATTTCCTTCCTGATATTCTTTAACATCTCTGTTAATAATTTTCTTCGTTTCTCTTATTTGCTCCAAAGCTATTACTTTGATACAGAGTAAAGTAGTAATTATATATTCCCCGTTTTTAATTTTTTTGGAACGTACAATCAAAATGAATGAAACAAAATTAAAAATTATCAAAATCAAAAATTAACTTCATAGAACATAATAAAAGTTTCCATATCTAAGTTCCCACGGGAAAAAGTTATCGGGTTTATTTATGATATTCAATATAATAATTTCAAATTTAAGCATTTCCTCTCGAACATCGATACAATAACTTCAGTTACATATTTTATATCACCTTAAGTGCTACACGATATTTACTCATTCTTTTGATATTTTAGTACTTTTATTCCTTTTTTGTCAAAAGTAAAGTCATTTGCGTTACGCAGTACAATATTCTTCTCAAATAAATTTTGTGAGCATAAAATGATTTCCCTAAAAGCATTTTAAGCCTTTCATCTGTATTGTAGTGTGTTGCAATGTATTGTTATCATTCGTTTTGTTATTGAAATGCTTTTATGTTTTTCCGATGAACTTTTACTGCAAACCTAATTTTTTTCAACGATATATATAATTTTTCAAATTTAAAATATGTTTAATTTCTTATCAGACGCAATATTTTAGTATGATAGTATCGTATGCTTATTAATCATACCTTATAGTGTATAGTATTTTTTGTTTTCTTTCATGAAATAAGTTGAGAGTAAAATTAAATGTCCAAATATTTGTAGAGGTAAAAACTCATTAATTTTGGAGAATGATTAAAAATCAAATTAAAATTTTTGTCTCACTATTATTCTGTTAAACTTGTTATCATTCTTATAATTAGATATTTTATTTTATAAGAAATATATACATATATGTGTGTATATTGTCAAATGCATTTTTTATATTAATTTCCTTAAATTTTTTATTACATAGGTAGTCTTGTTTCAAAATCGCAGTATATAATATAATTAAACAAGGTTCCATTTATAAACAGTTTATAAAATTTCCTTTTTAAAATTTACTTAAATGAAAATAAAAACAAAGTTGATTTAAAAGTACATATCATAGCTACTTTTCCAACGATAATAAACAGAAATCTAACATGCATTATTTACAGATATTTTTTCTATTTCGTGAGTGAGAAAAACTAATTCTTCTTGCTCGATTTGGAAGTGTTTCCCAACCGCAGCATAAAACAGCAGGAATCATAAGGGGAGAAGCTTTTCCCAGAAATTCCCCCTCCTTCAGGTTATCGTAGTGATGTCGAAAATCAGCCAAGATTGGCATTAAAAATTTTCCAGCTTCATAGTTGGCGTTGTGTACAGAGATGGATTTTCAGAAATAAGAATGGGTTTGATTTCTAATCGAAATATTAATGCAATCAAAAATATTTTTCGCTTAAAATAAACAAAAATATTCAATTTGTTACTGTACGTAGAGGAAAAGGAAATATCTTTAAACCAAATTTTGTACAGCCTCAATGAAATTAGAATTTGATTGAAATTTACTTGGATGGAGATACTTTGACATTTTAAAAATATTTGCAAAAATTTTAAACGCAAAAAATTGGCATCGAGGTGACAGTAGCTCTGTTTTTTGTAATTTGCAAAAGACCGGAAGTTTCTATCATGAAAATAGCACTTGTGACACGTTAAAATATTATCCATAGGATTAACACAGTATTCGATTTTCCCCAACGGAGATCTAGCAAGGCCTTAACAGTAATATTTTTTTTTTATTTTTTCAATGTCCCATTTATTAATAAATGAACCGTTAAATGCGAAATGTTATTTATTACAAACTCATAAGCAGGTGATTAAACACAGCTTTTATTAATTACAACTACAATAGTCAGTTAGGAGTTCCATAAGCTATCTAATGACATTCCTTATCAAATTGACTCTCTAACAATGAAAACCAACTACTGCCAGATACTGTTTAAGTAATTATAAGTTATTGAATATACAACATTTATGTATCAATTACATCACATAAAATTCTACTATGTTTGAATTAGTTAAGAAAATTTCGCAAATATTTAAAAAGTAAGTATTTTGACGAAAAGAAAGAAAAACGCTTCATCGTAGCAAGAGAAATTGTTGGTACATTTCCATTTTACCCATATACGGCATTTGTAGTAACAGGAAAGAAAAAAATAAATTACTGTCGTATCATTGACATGCATTGTGTATTGTTTAAATAAAGTTTACGCTTTTAGAAACTACTAAACAGTAATAGATATTTTATATTTGTTATTCAGCCTATTTTGACGCATTTGTCCACTATTCGTTTTGGCATAATATTTCGGGCAATCAACAGCGTAAAAGCATATGCTTGAAAAATTTAGATTGAATATTTGCTCTTTCAAATATATGCTACATTTTAATAGTAGTTGAGGAAAATCCTTGACATAAATGATATCATTTAAAATTAATTTTTGTCAATTAAACTTATTTAGGATGTAATATATATAATTTAATTATCTTTTTATTACAAAATATCAAAGTATCTACTTTAGAGTAATTTAAGAAGTAACTGAGATTTTTTCTCTACAGAGTATTTTACTAACTCTATTAGATATAGAAAATTTATGTTTAATTAAATATAAATTTTTTGTATAATATATATATGTGTGTATGTGTGTGCATGCTTTGCTCAAGTTATGACAAAAAATTATGATTAAGCAAGGAATATTGTAAACTTTAAAACAATTTCTATTTATTTTGTTTCACAACATTTTAAATTTATTCTGTATATCGATAATACCTGCCCTATTTATTCTTGCTTATTTGTAAGCAATACGTCATACATGTTAATATGGTAAATAAATTATAATTAAGTAAACAGATATATTTATACCGAAAAATTAAAGTTTCTTTGAAATTTTTGAGAGAATATCTTTGCGTTTTTTATACACATTGTTTACTACTGTAAAGATATTTAATAAATAATCTTTAAAAATAACATATTTTTCTTCGTTAGCTGGAAGATTTTTTTCTTTTATTAGTTTAAAGCCGCCTTCATGGACATTCAATCATTCATGAAAGAGTCTCTTAAGGGTAGGTGCCTGCTTTTATTTCAGAAAAATTTTATTAGTTTTTACTTCTTTATTAATGTGTTTTGTAAGATATTTAAGTGGACTCTGAATAACTTTATGTTTAATAGAGGAGCTAATGTCTGAAATATGATAACAAACCTCCAAAGGTAAAAAAGCCAAATGTATTCAAATTTGGACAATTTTTTCTAAAAGTAATTAATTGACAAATATTGTGAGTGTGATGTTGACGACAGAATTAAATAATTTTTATCTAACCATGATTCACAATTGTTGTCGTTTAGAAGGGATCGATTAATACCTTTTACAACTGCTGACTAAATTTCTACACCCAAGTTATCTTCATTTTGACTAGTAAAAGTTGACCATTTTTAAAATCGGTGATTTTTTATACTTTTATGATTAACATTTTTATGAATTATTTTTAGTACTTTTTTACAAGTTTATTATTTATAAATTTAATTTACGTATCAGTTATAACTTGCTCATCATTCTTTAATTCTTATACAAGAATTTCTATTTACCATAAATGAATTCAAATTAATTTTGAAAGTACACATTTTCAATGAAGAAAATAAAATAAAATAAAATAATGTGTTGTGAAATGCAAAAATTTACGTGAAATTATATTTAAAATAAATCCCATTGAAAACTGTAAGAATTTAAGTTTCTTCCTAGTTATTGCGGGAAACATTTATTAAATTTGTAGAGATCACAGGCACAAATAATAACTAAGACACCAGCTGGAGACTGATATGGACTAGGAAAAAAAACAGTGGGATTTCTTAATATTTTTGGCTAGTAAATGGTATAGCGGACAAAGATCCTCCCCTGTGGATCGCGATGACCTGGTTGGTTATGGCATTGTTCTCGTTATCGGAACGTAGTGAGTTCGAATCCCTACTTAACCGAAAACCCGTCTGTTGCGCTACAGGGGCCTGGGTCACGTTAAAATTGGGCGCGATCGCAATATCCTCCAAGTGAAATTATATCTCTGGAGGTGTCAAGCCAAGTATTGGAGTCTTCTGCTTGGTCCTTGCTTCAATGTGACGAAGACTCCACTCGGCGGCTTGTATCTAACTTGTAGAACCCAACTCAGAATCTAAGTACGGGGAAGCATGCTAGTGCAACAATAATAACTGGCCCACTGCCGAAAAATGTACTTGTATTTATTGCATTTTGTGTGAAATATTTTCAACTTAAATATAAAATTAAAAATTAATTTAAAAAGTACCTTTTTCCATTAAAATAAATTTGTTTTAAATATTCCAAAATTGAAGAATTTATACACGCGATAACGAATTTCAAAGATTTAAAATTCAAATTCTGTCAATCTATTAAATGCTTCATACCTTCCCAATAAATAAAAATAAGGAATTATGCATCAGAAATTTCATATTAATATATTTAAGTGAAAAGCATACTCTTTCTCTCTTGCAATATATTGGCAAATAAGTTATGAAAATAATTTATCAAAATAATATTTAAATGATGAAAAAATATTTAAGACTTCAAAATAATATATTTTTTTTCGACAGTTATCATTTCTTTATCTGTTTTTCCTGAATTGGTCGCCGAAAATGTCGACACAACGAGGTTTACGCAGGTGAAAAGGCATAGTATTAGATTCAGATCGCATGCTTAGTAATAAAAAGAATTTCTTATATTTTTAAATCGTAAACTGTATAATTTGAAAATCCAATTTAGTGGTTACTTATAGAAATAAAATAATAAAATTTATGATTCGATCCGTTAGGTAGCGCTATCATCTGGCGCTGTCGTAACATTCGCCCCACTTAAATGTAAAAGCTGAGCCGCATTTTCGTTGAAAGTTTTTATATCAGTCAGGGGTTATATATAAGATAATGGCCAAAAAAAGTAGCAGTTCACCATCGTATTTCTAACAGTCGTGTAATTCATCTATTTGTGGTCCCTCCGTTTCTGAGAAATGGGAATTTGGGCATAAAATTGCTCAGATGTTGAATATGCTATTTTACTGTGGTAGAAAAGTATGAATGAATAACCCAGAGTGCATCTTATTTCTTGTTTCACAGTTTTAATTTATCTGATCACTTTTTCAGGATTAATTCGTATAGCACTATATATTAACTAACAAGCTTTGATCTCACTTCCAAGGATAAGATGTTAATCCGTATTACCAGTTCCAGGCGAATAAGACTTGAAGAAGCATTTTAAACTTTCAATAATTAACTAATTAACCATAATATAACTCTAAATATTATAAATTAAAGATTGAAAACAATTATTTTATTATTTACAATTTATTATACATAATTTGGTAGTATTTAAGAATTTATATCAGTGTAGTATTAATCGCGATCAGAATTTCTACGTATTAACTGTATAACAATGCTAACAATTATTAATATCACAGTAAATTAATCTGAGTAAAAATTAAAATTTTTATCATATTAGTTGTCAAAATACGTTGATAATTGCATCAAATTCTAAATGTTATATTAACGACTACGTGTAATTAAATATTGCAATCTATGGCAAATTTAAAGTAATACAATTTTATTTCAAACTTGTAAATAAAAATTAAAAAATATTCAGTGGTTAACTGTATTTTGCGAATTCAAGCTAACAAAAATAATACTTCAAGAAATGAAGAGTATAATAAATTGGCGATGGCAACAATACGATGTATTCAAATGCGTAAAATATGATTCGTTTTGCGGAAGTAAATATTTTTATGCTGAAATTATATACATCTGTTTTGCTGTTTTCGAGGAACTATGATACATAATTTTTTTTTTCTATTGTAACATTCGTTAAGTCATTGTAATAAAATAGAATGATTAAAATAGACAATAAAGTTTAAAAGCTATTATAGCTTTCAGAAGCTATATTTTATATTGTTCATTTGCTTTTAAAAATTCACGGAGCTATCAAGATAAACATAGATGTCAGAGCCAAAGCCAACACTTAAAGAACGATTTACAAGAGCAATACCGAAAGGTCCCAAGGTATATACATTTTAAAATTATTTTTCAATAGTTAAAACTTCCTGTTCCATTGGTTTCTAGTAAAAACCTTATTCATTTGTGTAGATAGTTAACCTCTATGTACGATGATCTGAACAGATGTCATATTTGGCACGCTTTCCTTAGTAATTAAAATGTCATTCAAGTTACATAAGAGTATATAATAAATATTTTTTCCAAAAATGTCGTAAACTTTAAACAAATAAATTAGAAAATTCAAATGAAAAAAGCTAAGGATGTGTCCAGGGCAGTGCTCCATGCCTTTGGTCCCTTATAACTTTTTTTTTCACTTGTTACACAACACACAACTACAAGAAGAAATTCAAATTGATAGTAAAATTACCCTTAGAAGAGAAATATTAGGATTTTTAAAGAAATAAAACAAAGAGATGTGCAAAACCTAGGAAATGCAAGCACAAATTTGAAAGCTTGTATGTTAATGATCAAAATATCAAAATGAAATAACAAAAAATTCAGATTTATAAACAAAAGTAAGAACAGAGAAATATAATTGGAACGAATTCATGAAAATGGAAACAATCACATGTAAGTGCAAATTACAAACGATAAATGAAAATTTTTAGTTGCTAAAAAGATAAAAATTTTAATAAAGTAATTAAATGAAAAAAGAGTAGTACACAACCTGAAAAAGTTTAATCTCAAAACAGAGAGTTAAAATTCTCTTTAAAAAATCCATCTATTCCAAGAGAATCACAAAGTTCTATTGGAAAATCCATTTAAATTCTCACAAGAATTCAAATTAAAGATAATGTAAGGAAAAATGCTCCAAAATATCTATGTTGACGTATTTATTAGGGTTGCCGAAATAAAATGCTGTAAAATATTCTCTGGCATTCCTAGGTTATTAGAGGTTCGCGTTTTGTTAAGAGAATATAAGAAAAAGCATTAAAAATTAATAATTCTCTAAAATGATTATATGATTGATATACCATAAGTGATTTCTGTTCAGACAATGTGAGGTCGCACCAGAAATTTAGATAATACATCTTAAGTAATTGCATAAAAAATGTCTTTAATGGCACAGAATATGATTCAACAGAAAAAGAATAGCAACAGAATTATATAACACATGTTATGTAATTGCATAAAAAATGTTTTGAACAGGCAACAGAATGTTTTTTATCGATAATCTGTTTTATATTTTTATCGCATTAACTATATTTATTTTAATGCAGAACCTTAAGCAACTAAAGTCCACGAAGATTAAAATGTAAAGAAAATATCGCTAAAAATTTTTGATTCGATTAGATATATAATAGTTAATATTCCTGAATTTTACTTGTGACAATGAAATATTAACTATTGTTCTACATTTTTTTCTAAATAGGTTATCTTTGTAATTTATTCATTAATATCATGAGAGTTGCACTATTGCTTACAGGGGATGGCATGTTTTGCAGGTTTTAAAAGCCATTTCAATCAACCATAAAATCTTACGGCAAAAAATAATAACATTCTTATTCTTTAAAGATCCTCGAAAATTGTAATGAAATGAAAGCCATCGAATTGGAATTTTGTTTCTCAGACAATGGCAAAATCGGTAGATAATTTTAATAATCAAACGCACTTTGTTCCATCAAATTGATACTTTTAAAGCTTAAAGAGAAAATAAAATGCAATTCGACTTCATTTTAAAAGCATCAATACATTTTCTGAGCACTCTTTTAAGAAGCTATTGCAAAAACAAAAGGTGTGCTGTGAAATTTGTATGTTTATGTAACACACCATTTTACATGAAAATTTTGGTTAAATAAAAATTTTGATAATTTAGTGTTCACAATCTCTTTTAATTTACCCAAATTTGCTTGATTGATCTATCACTAAAATGCTTTTAGGAGAGTTTTTGCAGAATTTTTTCTGTAGTCAGAAAAAGCATTTCGTTTTAAATAAATAATACATGTGATACAGCTCATCAATTTAGCATATTAGACTATAATTTCAAAATGTAAGAAGTATATGAAAGAAAAATTTAAATGTATTATATAAAAAATATTCAATTAATTTCTAAAATAAGTTTGATATTAACTAATTTATTATTGAAATATTACTTTTATCTCTATTCTCCATTTATTTTATAAAATTTTCCTTTCCTATCAAAAATATAATATTTTATAGGTGCAAATTCAAAAATAAAATTTCAGCTTTTTTGTTTTAAAATAGTGCTTTATTCAGACTTCTAAACTTTTTAAATATGAAAACTAAAGTATTTCATTTTTAACTCGACATCATTTCTTAAGAACATTTGTTCCACGTATTTTTGTCTGCATTCTTTCATTTTGTATAACATGTTTCTACGTTATTACGTTGGAAAATCACAAATTAATTTTGTTTCAATATAATTTTAAAAATCGATTCATTTTCTCACTAATATATATATGTGTGTATACATATGTATATATGTGTTGACACATTTTTGCAATGATTTTGCAGAAATAAATATAAAATTAAATATAATTTTATATTTATCTAAGGTTTTTACTATTGCTATTAATTATCAACAAAATTAAATCTGATAGCTCTTTCTTTGAGCTATCATACTACTTTTTGCTTTCTGAGATAAAAGTCCTTTTCTTAAAACTTGAAGGCTATTATTGCACTCCTCCTTCACAATCTTCTAGAGTCCATTCGATGTTTTGGATGCTGCTTACAAAGACCATGTTTTAAACGGCGAAATGTTCAGTATACATACATATAATCCATAGGTGAAACGTTAGGGGATACATTTAAAATGAATGCTTTAATTCCTGTTTCCTTTTTCACATTTGTTTAAAAAACAATAATGCAGTAATTTTGGAGGTGCGGCTTATCCTGATGGAACTTAACACAATGAAGATTGTTTGGATAAAGGAATGGAATTCTTTCTGGTAATAAATGTGTCTAGTAATAACCTTAAAAGTTTTCGAAAAACCTCCGTTGTTCTCCCTGAACCAAATTGTTAAGTCTTTTCTTTTCTGATAGTAAATGGATCTTTTCCCTTTGTAGTCGGATAAATATATCTAAGTTTCATCAATATAACTTTGTGCGGATATATACTGATGAATGCTTAGATGAAATTATTCTAAACGGTGGAGCAGGCATATTTGTCACTCTGACTAATGACAAGAAAAGATAAAAAGTATTGGAACAGGAAATATCACTTCTAATTTTACTTGCGAATTAAAGGCAATCCTGCGAATGTATATTTTGCTGAGTAATAGTGGTAAAGCTAGTGGGCGCGTCATTTTCTGCTACTCTCGGGATGCCCTCGAGGCGATAGGGACTTCAGGATCATGCAAGGTATTCATCATTATTAAGAGGAAATTTTCCACTAAGGAAAAAACTGTACTTTCCAGTGCATGTTGGCATTGAAGAGAATGAGGAAGCAGATGGGTTTTCAATGGAGGCGAGATACCTTAACGCGGAAACTTCCAGTACGATAACTTTAAGAGACGCTCATCGCTAGATACAAACATCAAAATGGAACATTAATTATACGTTTTCAATGCATACAGGATGATTAACAGGGCATTATTTTCAGACTAGAATCATCAAATCATGTATCAGATCTTACAAATCATGTAGGAACTGCTCTGAGGAGGAGCTCAGTCCGGAACATATTTTTAACTGTCCTCCATCATAAGAAGTTTACAGGCTATTGACGATTTTCCCTTTCAGGGAAATCTTTATTATGATAAAATTGTACACATTACCATTGCTGTAAATTTGACATTTTGAGTAATTTAATTTGATTTCAAATAAACACGACATCAACCAACCATCAAGTAATTACATATTTCCATTTTTCACCTGCCGAATAATTTTCCTATAACAATCTAGACATAGTGTTACGCTTAGAAATATGTTTCGGTTTTAATCAATAAGCACATAGTGTTTTAATTTTTATTTTTATTGCTTTCATTAACTTTGAACCAGTTTTTACAATTTTGTTCACAGTTCTTACAGAAATATTTAAAGATTTTAGAATAGTTCTTAGAGTAATTGGATTTTCCTTTAAAACAGGAGATTTAGATTTAATAAAGAGAAGTACGCGTAATTTGTTGGTTATGTATTTTTCCCCTTTCCCAGTCAAATATAAATATTGACATTTCTTTCCCTTCATATTAATTATGTTATTCATTTTGCGTGTAGAAATGTTGAAAAGCCATGATTTTCACATCATTTTTTAGTAATTGAAAAATGCATTTCTCTTCAAGAGCTCAATATAGTCTTGTCTGATAAATTGCTTACTTTTCTTCGACATTTGAAAGAAAGAATATTTTTAATGCTGGATATGACAACTAAGCCCTATTACAATTTGATATCAATACTATTTTCATTTTTAAATTAATATAGAGAAACAATCACTTTATTGTGTGTTTTTTTATACTATTTAAAATAAATATATCACCTTAATGTATACAATAATCCATTTTTGATCTATATCGTTTTCATACATTGATATATTACACATTCTTCAGGTAAAAAAAAAATTTTTTTTTCATGTTATTCTATGATAGAGTATTCTTAATTTGGGATGTCACTTTATGAACATATTTTTACTCATGAAAAACAATATATTCGAAGAGGAATTACATGAAAAGTAAAAGAATAGAACACTGTCTTATAATTTGTTTAAAAGTAATGGTCTTTATTTTTAGATAATGATATTCTTATAAGTAAATACTCAATGATTACATGAACGATGTAAAAAAATATCCTTCTTTGTCACATCATAAATTGATGTGAGTTGCCATACTTACTTCAATGGCTTTAATCAAGGAAATCGTTGAGTCCTTTCTAAGGAGCGATCATTACACGCAAGTAGGAACAGAAATGAAGGGCAGAAAGTTTGGTCTTATTACTTAATTCAAACTTTTTATTTTTTCTTGAGAAAATTTTCTTTTTATGAAATGGAAAATCACACGTGTCAATCTGAATGTCATCATCTAATTTTGTTCAACATAAATAGTATATCATGAAAGGAAATTCAATTACATAAAAAAAAAGAAAGTAAAACTAAAAATAGTGTAAATAAGAATCTTGCTTTTCTTCAATAAATCAGTAATTCAGAATCAAGATATGGGTACCATATTTTCACGATATACACGCTGTATTCAGTCACTTAACCAATGCAATTAACAAACATGGTGTTTGATTTGGTAGAGTTGCAAGTAAAATACAATAGCAAATTGATTTGTGAAAGAGTATAATGACCATCAAATTAATATTGTGTTGGAAAGAATAATAAATTAATTTTTGATTGGCCCTTAACTTTATCCTTCTACATAAAAAGCGAGCAGTATGCAGGAGATTGGTCGAAAGCAATTGGATAAAATTGAGCTTCAAACGACATGTCTTCTTAATTTTAATGAATCAATTATTAATTGCTGAAAATTCATAGGTAGACCATCATCGGCAAACTAGATGAGTATACATTCATTTACTACTTTCTAGAATCATTAAAAGCTGAGCTAGCGCAATTTGGCGAAACTGGAAAAACACGTATTTCTGGCGATCGCAGTCTTTTCTACCCACAGTACTCCTGATGGAGTCACCATCACAATGCAGTATGCGAAGAAGAGTAAAAACAGTTTCTTTTAATTTTTAAAAATCTGAAAAATGTTCAAATGATTTTTAATTATTAACTAATTTGAAGATTATAATTCAAAACTGTGTATTCAAAAAAAAATCATTTAAAATATTGCATTTAAAAAATTGAGTCAAAGGATTTATTTGTGGATAACGTATATGATTAAAATAAAAGTCGTTTTGGGTTAAATGATTTCCATTTTAACTTGATTTTTATAGAATTTAATTTATTATTGTAAATATTATATTAGCTTTCAATTATTTTATCAAATTTTGATCTTGCCGTAAAAAAATATATTTCAAATAAATATATATTTCCAATTGAAATTTCCATTTTTTGCTTAGCATATTTTTTAGTTCTTCCCAAACTTTTTGTTAATCGTAGGACAGAAATAAGTTTTAAATTTGTGTAATTGTTATGTATTACTACACTAAGTAATTCAGTGTAGTAATACATATTAATAAGTTTTAATATGTATTACTACACTGAATTACTAAGGAACAGCTACAGAACACATTAACTTTGGAATTGTTTTTATATTTAAAATTTCTTAATTATATATTTTAATTTTCATTTAAAGAAAAATCACGTGAATATTAGGAAAAACAACAGCAAGTCAAAAAAACAGGAACGTAACTAAGTTAATGACAGAATTATCATTCTTCTTTAAAGTTGCATGACTGCCAGCAAATAACAATATTTGAAAGGAAAACCATGGTTAATTATGAAAATAATTAATAATGCTTTAAGGATAACAGTCACATTAACTAGTTAACTAACATTAAGTTGCGTTGCCATTGGAATTGGTAATAATTCATTTGTTTAAATTATCGTGATGAATAAGTGAAAACAAACATTCTATTTCCAGAGTATATATATATTGAATGCACATATTTAAAATTAAGTAACTTACATCAACGAAAAATATAGTATGATGCAAGTTATAGAGTTTACTCTCTTGTAGGAAAAAATACTGAATATATAAAAAATATTAGACTCTGATTTAAGAAATCGGAAATATCAAAGATTAGTTCATCCGGACATTTATTTCCTCATTGTGTAGAAAGGGGAAAAAATAAGGATGAAAGAAAATTTTTAAAAAAATTAGATCTAAATAACCCATAAAAATTATATAAAAATGCTTAGACGTCCTGATGTTTATGTCACTATGCTTGGATTTGAGTCGAATCCAGAGTTTTGGGTGTGTTTCTATTCCTCCCATTGTTAACATCGTAGGTCGGGATGTTGAATATCCACTCATCGCCTGTCTTTCAGATCATCGAACTTTTGATGATCTGGAAGAGGAATCTAGAAGCATTAACAGTGAACTAGATATGATTCAAAAATGAAGTATGATAATTTCATTTAAAAAGTACCGTGGTGCTTGGAAAATTGTTATTGAAGTTTTATTTATTTATGTTATTCTTGAATCTGTTTCGAATGGCTGTAATATTCAACAGTTGGCAGATATAATTATCTACAAAAAGCAACATGAATGTGTCTATGAAAAGACATTTTTAAGTATGTCAGGCACGCAAAAGTTGTTGTTAAAAAGAAAATCACAATTCCACATTTTGAATTTTTATTAATTCAATGCTGCAAATTTTAGATTTTCAAAATTGTATAATTGTAGTTAAAAATATTAATTAAACCTTTTATAAATACAATTGTACATCCTGATAGTTAAAAAAAAAACTAAAAATTGTGTTTTCCGTCTGTAAATAGTAGTATATAATTGTCATTTACTTATAATATTAAATTCCAGGAAAAAAAAATTGCATTAAATTGCAATTAAGTTAGCTATCAGCACATCAATAATATAACACTTTCCATGATCGTTTATTATCCAGTATTGGTAAAATATTGATTCTGCACGTTCTTTTAAAATTAGGAAATTTTTCAGAAATTTTTTTTTTTATTTGATTATTGAATTTTCACCGATTAATTTCAGTAGTTTGCTTTCACTTATATTTAATGATGACGAATTGGAAGATAAAATGGCTTGAGGTTTAAGAACTGTGAATTTTGGAATATAGCCTATTCTTATATCTGTGTTCAAATATGAATTTTGTATTGATTGCGTTTATTTGAACTGTTATTCCTTTTTTATCATTCTCAGGAACTCACAAGAAATCTTATTTATGCTGTTTCCGCAGCGTCAATTGGTTCAGCTTTTCAACATGGCTACAACACAGGAGTAATAAATACTCCTCAAGACGTAAGCTTTTAAAATTCATTATTGTAATCATGATTGGATTTTCTTTCTTTTCTATTAAAAAAAAAAAAAAAAAAAAAAAAAAAAAAAAACCATTTTTGATTATTTTAACAATGATAAACCTTAAATGTACTATAGTACTCTAAAAGTCAAGTCCGTGGCTTACATTTTAAGCATTACACTTGAGCACAGATCTTCATGAAAATCAACCTTTCATTGAGCAAAAAGGAACAAATATACTTAAATAGTCAAGACAGAACAAGAAGACTTATATTATTTGGTTTTAATGTTATTTTAAATGTTACCATACATTTTATATGGACACATTACATTTGCAACGTCAAGCACCAATAGTATACGTGAGACATAGAATTCCAAAACGATTTCAGTGTCATGTGAATTACTTTAAAAAACCAATATCGAAGTATCATTATTACATAGATTATTTCCAATGAATTATCGAAACCATTATTATTAAATTTATGTAAGTTATTATGAATTATTTTTAATTTTGATATAATATCGATATTGCAAATCATCTATAAAAAGGAAATTAACATCCACCCCAACAATATTTTGAGAAAAAATTTTAAGACCTCATTCTGTGCTTTCTAATTTCTTCTTAAGTTAAAATGATCCTTTATAAAAACTTTAAATAAACTTATCTTCTTGGTGTTTTATTCTAAAAAAAAATTAAAAAAAATAAAAAAAAAAACAGTATTTAGCGTTTCTAAAGGTATGACTTTTGTAATATAAAATTTCCAGTACAAATTCATTTTATAATTTACATTATTAATATTTTGAGATGCAAATGTTGAAGTAACATTTATAATTTTTATCATAGATACTTTTATGGAATGTTTATGGTTCATGCTATTTTTATGGAAATCATTCCAAAAATTATATTTTTAATATAAATGATAAATACAAATTTTAACCCTTTTTTTATTAAGTGATTTTTTAACTTGTTTAAATAAGCTCATAAATTTTATTTTTCAAATTAATAATTCAGTATGGTAAGTTCATAAAAATATTTTACCTATGTAAAACAACAGTACTGATTCAATTTTTTTACATTATATTTTAATTCCTTGATTCTTGACTTTCGATTACTTTGCAATACACGGATCACTTCTTTTCAGTTAATTCAAGAATTCATCAACAACGTGTACACCGACAGATTTGGCCGGTCTCCGACGGAAGAATATAGCAATATTGTGTTCTCAACGATTGTAGCCATCTTCAGCATCGGTGGCATGATTGGAGCTATCTTCTCAGCTTTCCTAGCAGACTACTATGGTCGAAAGGGTGGTCTTATTCTAATTAACATATTAGTCCTTATAGCAGCGATCTTGCAGGCAATGTCCAAGTTAGCAGACTCTTATGAAATGCTGATTATCGGTCGGCTTATCATAGGTATAAATTCCGGTAAGTCAACCCAATATATTCATTTTATTTTATTCTATGTTGAGAAAATACTGTAGTGTCTGTCTACTACAAGGATAGTTCCCACAAATTTGTCTGTGCTTGTCAGTTGCCGTAGAAACAAGACACGTTCCATTTTTGATACAAGGAGCCAGGAGAAAGCCACCAACTTTGGCTTACCAAGTTACACCTTGGGAATATCATAGGAACTGCATATAAACCATCTATTCATAATAGCCTCAACCCCTATCTGAAATGAGCAGCTCTTTTTACTATAGTAACTAAACAACTTGGCGAAAGCTATTCTTGCTATAGACAGACAGTATACATGTGCAACAACATACATCTATAACGTACAGTTACAGCATACATCGAAATTCAATTTGAAATTATAGTTATATTTTTTAATTAGTACGTTATTTGAGTAGCGTAAGTAAAAACTACAGTGTTATGGTCGCACGAATGGGTAAATACCATTTACGTGGAGCTTAAAATTTTCAATAAAAGTTTCTAATAATGAACAATAATGAAATTATCGGTTTGTATCATATGCAGTTTTAAAGTCAAGAAAAATGCTAGGTACATTCTTGATAAATCTAAAAACTATGGGTAAATGTTTTAAGTTGCTGTTTAAAAACAATTATTTTGATCTCTTTTCTTTTGCTTCCTTGTAGTCTTGTAAGTGCCATTTGCCAGCAATCGGGAGGGTTACGACTTTCTCTCTCACATTGTTTCTGGAATTTCATGGACCGGGAATGTGTTTACGTTAATTTATAACCTCCATAGTAATTCTGCTGTTCTGGAGTGGATATGGACAGAAAAGGATCAGCTCGAGTATGACCTCATCACCAGACCGTAGTTCAAAATGAAGAGACGCTTGAAAAAATTTGATGAATATTCCAAACTCCTTATAAATTTAAGGTACTGGCCGGGACTCACCTGACGGCTATGTATGTGTGTGTGTAAATGCAATCATCATCTTGTTGATTGAAAAATTCTACAGTCAAATTTTCTTCCAATTAATAAAAAATACATTATTTCTGATCACAATGGTGTCTTAAAGTGCTAAAATAATGACTATGTTTGTGGAATAAATGCTTCAGCTCCTCTTTACTTCATTCTTGCAACCGAATTAAATCTTCCTTAATTATGAAATTGAATCTACATCCACTGTCTTGTGTGATTACCAGAGAAATGAATAAAACAACTGACTTCAGCACTGTTTTGTCATTGAATTTACTTTTTATTCTCAAACATTTGCTACAAATATAAAATATTATACTGTAAAGTTTGCACATTTAAAGTATTTGATATGCTTTCCAGTAGAAATAAATCACTCTTTTCATTGAAATACATCAACTACTAATACATTATTTCTAGAAAACGTTTGTTTTTGACTTAAGAAACTTTATAGTTGAACATTTGCCTTTGTTTTACTTTCTGACCAAAAACTAAAAATTCTTGTTATATAATTCGCCTGAATAGTGAAAAATTCCTGAGAACTTTAATCTGAAAATAATTGTTTGAGTGTACTTCAGTACTGAAGTCATTTCTGAATACGATCATGTTTCAGGTTTGAATGCTTCTCTCGCTCCAATGTATTTGACTGAAATCGCACCCATCAGTTTGAGAGGTGCATTGGGCACAGTATACCAGCTGTTCATCACCATTACAATTCTCCTTTCTCAAGTTTTGGGCCTGCCTGAAGTGTTTGGAACCGAAACTAGGTGGCCTATCTTATTTGGTGAGTCAACGTTTATGTTAATAAATGAACAAAAAAAAAAAATCCTTCAATCTTTCATAAATGAAATTTTGAAAAATACTTGATAAATAAATACTTATAAGGCAAATATTAATTTTATAAATAAATATTTATAAAATTTAAGTGATTTAAGGAAGTAATTTTTCTAAGGCTTAAGAATATTAAGATAAATAATATTTAAAAATGTATTCATATTGGCTTCATATATTGTAATATTTAATTTACGAATTGCGAACTTCAGTAAAACTTTCAATCCAGTCATTTAAAAATTGGCAAATATTAATTTAAAAAAGTCAACAATTTTGCTAATCTGGAAGAAAATCGTTGAGCAATAAAAAAATGCATCTACTCCAGGAATACCTAAAAATATCTGTAGCTATGACTTGAAGAGTTACTTTCAATCCAACTTTCTCAAATTAGGAAGCAAGCTGTTCCTCACGTGTCTTATAAGATGAATGTCTTGTATCAGATGTTGTGTAGATAAAATTACCGTTATCTCAGAATGTTTATAAATAATCTTTTGAATTTAGTGTATAAATCTCTTTTAACTTTGCATTGCACTTTTATTATTTTTTATACTCAGGTTCAAACCTGAAAATAGAAACAGAAACTGCCTTTATTTTGAAATTAAAAATTGTTAATTCAATCATAAAATTACAAATCCATTTACATACATACAAAATTTATAGTTACTTATACTATTTCAAATATTTAAGCCTTACTATCAACGTGGTTAAATACCATTTTGAGTTCATAATTTTAACTAATTAACTAAAGTAATAAAATAAGTGGTACCACACAATAAAAAAAACTACTGGCTGGAAAAATAATTTATATAAATAAAACCTGAACTTACTAAGGAAATTTCTATAATTAGGTAGTTCATTCCTTCAGCATGGCTTTCTTCATCTGGACTTGTATTATAGGAGTATATCTCTTCTTCTCCAATCTGAAAACTTATAGGATTTGATTATTTCAACTCCGTGATTTTACAGTCTCTAGATCTTGACAGATTTGAATAATGCACAGAATCCTTCTTAGCGGCGTGGGTTTTAGGCTCCGACTTTCTCGCGTAACTTCTGCCATCTCCAATCCCTGCCTGTCTTCAATCTCATCACCCCGTCCTTCTCTAGAACCTGTTTTTCCACAAGTCCTCTGCTAGGGCAGTCTACTTCGTTTAAAAAATACGGGATGGAATCGTATGAAGGATGTATACAAAAGGACTTCCAGCTAGGGGAAAAAAATTAAAATTTAATTATATTATTAATTATAAAAAAAATCGAGGTAGTGAATAGAAGAGAGAGATCTGAACGCTAACTTTACGCGATGGGAAGGTTCCGGGAATTTTCAAGAGAAAAATTTAGTGAGGTGCAAGCAACTAGATCATGAAGATGACCATCTAGCTTAATCCATAACATCAATCAACCAAATATTTTAAATTATCTCATTTCAGAGACAGACAAGTCACCTGGCTATAGTACAGGCGCATTGTCGATGGAAGAAAATCCAAGACAAATGATCCATCTTGAGATAGACCCCCTTCCCTGGAATGGATTGTTTCTATTGATAAACACTTCAATATTCTAAAGATCAAAGATTGCTAAAAGAAAAAGATTTCGAGAGAAGAGTCGGAAAAAAAGCTAGGCTTCATATAAGACTATTGAAATACTGAAGAAGAAAGAAACTTTGCATATAAGAGAGAAAGAGGGATTGCTTTAAAAATTAGAATATATGCAGAAAAGAAAAAAATAATAACTATCCCGACATGGAAAAAAAGACTAAATAAGAATTCCTGCTTCCAAAAAAATTTCATTTTTAAAGTCATTTATATGATTTTAGTCCGTGATGATACTTCAAACTGTTCTTTCTTAAAGATGCGTAAATATATATACAGAAATAGTTTCTTAAACTTCTGTACTTACTTGTTTTAAGTACATAAATTTTATTCAATATGTTTCGATTAAAATTTCTTGCAGCTCTGATAGCTATACCAGCTGTTTTCATGAGCGCAGCTTTGTCTTTTTGTCCAGAATCTCCAAAATTTCTCCTCAGCAAGGATTGCGATTCAAAAGCGGAAGAAGGTATGCCCGTGTCAACTCATCTGTTATTACCACATTTATTTTATATTATTTACGTGTGTGTGTATCACATCTTTGTCGCATAAAAAATAACTCGATATTACATCAGCGCAATTACTCCATCAGTAAGAAAATTTATATTTAATTTTATAAATAAATATTTAGCGAGAATTTTGCATAATTTAAAAAAGTATTTAAGCTTAATAACAACTGAATGTGAAAAATTATTTGTCACAGAGATATTTAATGAATTGGTAATTAATTTAAATATATTCTTAACTGTACTTTCTATATTTAAGAAACTTAAATATATTCAAATGGATAACTAACTGCATCGCAAGGACATTTTTGAATCCTAAGTATAGAGAAGAACGTACATTAATTTTTTTTTAAATTAGTAAAGGCTTTAGTATTTCATTTCGAGAACATTTATTCACATTTTAGAATTTTTTCTCGCTTCTCCGTTCTCTGAATATATATTTTCATACATTCCATTCAATTCATACTAAGTATTCGAAACAAAATTTATATAAAAATTACTAAAAATAAAATACTAAAAATTTATAGAAAAAAAATTAAGGTTTCATTCATAAGTATAGGGGTTTACCATGAAGAATAGAGGTAAATTCTTTAAGGTTAATATTTTGGATGAATTACATTTTTAAGATTTTCCCTGATTTTACTTAGGTGTGAAACAGAGGAAAATTAATTCGAAGAAAAATCTATTCTAACTTTTCAGGTCTGAAATGGCTGCGTGAGACAAATGAAGTTGAAGAGGAAATGGCTAACATTAAAAGGGAGGCGGAGGATTCAAAAAACTTGCCCCAAGTTCGATTTCCATACACATTTTTTCTTGTGATTTATAAAGCTTTTCATAATTGTCAACAAATTAATCTATATATCATTTTTTATGTAGATTACTATTTTAGATTTTTGGAGGATACTTTCTCTACGGAAGCCGTTCATTATTTCCATTGTGATGATGCTATCCCAACAATTTTCTGGCATCAACGCAGTAAGAAATTTATGTATTAAATTTATAAAAATTTCCATTTCTCTTTCATAGAATGTGTAATAGAGAAGATCATCTCATAAATTTAATTAAAATCGAAAGAATTTTCAAACAGAATGTGATTAAAAATGAAAATTTTTAAATTGAGCTCATTAACCAACTTTTAAAAATGGATGTTTATTCTCAAATAATCGGATACATTTGATCAGTCAATAAAAGAAGGAAATTAGCTTAAACTAATTGACATAAATGTAATAAAAAATTCACATTTTTTTATTTCAAACGCCCAGACTGTTAATTATTACTCCATTACGTCCTGCCGAATGGCTCGAAGTGATGTCATATAATGTAATGAGCAACACTATGTTTCTGCTATCATAACTCCGAAATT
This sequence comes from Latrodectus elegans, assembly GCA_030067965.1. Lineage (NCBI taxonomy): Eukaryota > Metazoa > Arthropoda > Arachnida > Araneae > Theridiidae > Latrodectus > Latrodectus elegans. The sequence goes on from CM057820.1 coordinate 127,418,949, forward strand.
AAACAGCACCTCGTAATTTAGAAACAAAACCAAGCTGAAGAGTTCAGACTTAGCTTGCCTCTCCCCCCGGAAATATCATTTCACTGAGAAGTCATTGCGACCATGACCTATTTTAAGTGCTCCAGCTACCATTAGTAAACACAATGGCTCTACAATATATATATATGCATAGTGTCAGTATTGAATTCCCTACCCTTCTGTTGTTGAAACGATAAATTTCCCAACACAGTCTATTGCACCCTCATTATAATCGTATGTATGTTATAATTTTGTAATATCAAACGAATAAGCGACAGCTTTTTATGTTTTGCAATAAAAACTGCACGTGAGTTTTATAAACAGAAAGTTTCTTATTGTATTATATTCGTGCTATATAGTTTATCTTTTTATATTCATTTATTCTCTTCCTAACACTAAAATCTATGAATGCAATAAAACAGAATAAACTAGTGAAATATAGGAAATATATATTTTTCAATATGACTATTTGTTATCATTTGACTTTCCATACTTAATATATATAAAAATTTTGTGCTGATATAGAAACAATTGCACGAAAAGTAAGCGCCATACCTTCAACGAAAAAGTACCGTAAAATCATATTACGAAATATACTGTTAATAGTCGTATTATTATACTGAACTTTTATTTTTGGTGACTCAGTAATCCCATTTACATCTCTTGTTACAGGCTATTTATTTCTCCACGACAATATTCCAGAAAGCAGGCTTGTCGCAGGAAGCCTCTATTTCGACAACTGTCGGAATGGGTGTTTTGAATGTTTTGATGACAGTGCTGTCCCTGCTACTGATGGAAAGGGCTGGCCGGAAGACACTGTACTTGGTCGGAATGCTTGGAATGGCGGTCCTCTCCCTCGTTCTGACCATATCATTGGCTCTTAAGGTATGGATTTGAGCCACAATTAATTGAAATCTTTTTTTTTTTTTCAGAATTTTAGTTGAGGTCTATAAGTTATACGAAAACGAATGCAGAGATTATTTTTTTAGTCCAAAAGTAATGCTGCTCTGTTTCCATAATATAAAATTGTAACATGGGAGAAAGTGAGGAACAAAAAACCCAAAACAGGAAACTCAGATATACATCGATCTGCTAATATTTCATTGCACAAAAAAGTTACTCAAAAATAGAGTTGTAGTTTAAAAAAATATTTGAAAATTTTCCAATCCGAAACATCAAATTTTAAGAATTATAAAAACTGACAAAAGACAATACTGGTAACTTTTAAAAAATTTATATTACAATAATATAAGGAATATTTCAGATAATTATCAATTCTCTGACTAAAGAAGTAAATACCAATTCTATGACTGATTCAATAATTATCAATTCTATGATTAAATAAGTAAATTCATAATTACATATGGACCGTATGTAATATTGCGTTGCGTATCTACAGTAATTACTATAGCGTAATCTATAGCTATAGTATATTGTCTTTAATAATTGTGTTGTTTATCTGTATAAAATGTTTTACTGTATTTAAAGTGATGACTTCTTTTTAGACTCTTTCTTAACCGTTTAGAGCGTTGGATTTGTTTTTATTAGGCATGCGTAAAAGTTGTTAACGAATGCTTCAGAGAGTGGAAATTTTAATGTATTATACAATATCTTTCCCCATATATAATAGTGGCTGAAAATTAAGTATCTTGGAAAAATATTGGGATTAAAATCTTGGAAAAATATGGGTAAATATTGATTAAACTGTTCAGAATTACTTGTGGCGAATAATTATTTGAAGATATATCATTGTGTAAACGCAAAACATATGGACATGTCAGAATGAATGTAAAGCAAAATAACTTGGTAAGCTCTATGTAATCATTACATAAAACGATCAAAAATGATAAAAAAAAAAAAAAAAGGCAACTGTTTCTGAAAGGAGGAGAAATCCTCGGAATAGAGGATATCGAAATGAATTTTGGTCACTAATACTGGATGTAGCTCAAAGTAAGATATCGTAATTCTAGTAAAGGATTCAAAATGTGAAGATGTTACCATTCAATCAAAACAAGATAAAACAAAAATGACAACAGTACATCGAAATCAGTATTTAATAATAACTGTGTAACCGCACAGACACATTTGTGTCAGAGCTCAAAAGGGCTTTGAGGTAAACTGTTTACAGGAAATACAATCGCGTTGGTCAGTGTCCAAACGATCGATTGTTTACATTCTCCACATGCCAATGTTTAAGTGCGTTTAAATTGGAATTTAGAATATATGTTATTTGGAGTTTGACACCGTCAGTCAATGTGCTGTTTATTGAATAGTCCCGCCTTTGTCTTCACGTGTTGTTTTTATGGATGAATAACGCTATGAAGAGAACATGGAACACGATTTCACCCAGGAAAAGTCTACACCGAAAGACTCTTGGTGCAGAACGTAAGTGAAAATGAAGATATATAGTAACTGACCATTGAATGGGATATGCTCGAGATGCAAGTTGCAGCATTTTTGCACCAGTGGCGTAGTGAACATAATTGACGCCCGGGTACAATACCTGTTTTGGCGCCCCCTCGTAATTAAAAAGAGTAATACAATATAAATATAGGAAAAAATGTATTAAATTATAAAAGCTATAACTGTACACATTACATTATAATAAATAGAACATACTTGTAATAAGAATACAATGCAAAAATAATAAGGGAATGCTTTACCTTCTATAAAATCTATATTATACAAATAAGTAGATGTAATTAGTTACAATCATATTATAATACATATATTACACTATATACATTTTTCTTACTTTTGCTGATGCGAAGTTATCGATTACTTCCTCGAAGATGATCAGTTCAAATTTTTCTTTTTCTATGCTTAAAAATGTTAAATCATTTAGACGGTTTTAACTCACAGTTGATCGTAAATACGTCAGAATTAATTTTAATTTGCTGAACGAACGTTCACAGCTTGCAATTGATGTAGAAATAGTTAAGAGTATTTGAAGGGCGATTCTCATATTTGGGAAAACATCTTCTCCGTAAGATATTAGGAAGGTTAGAAGCTCTAATGGAGTTTTAAGTTTAATTTCTTTTCTACTGCAGAGTAACATCTTGCAGTCACAAATTTCTGTATAGAGTTCTGTTCCATTGAAATCTGTATCATAAAATTCACCCAAACTTTTACAATTATTTTCAAGTTCATTATCAAAATTACCACTATTAAATAAATTTTCAACATCAAGTAAAAATCCAAATTTGGAATTAAGATCTCTTAGTCGCATGAATCGCGTGTGCATTTCTCGCTGCAGATGGTCAACAACGCTTTTCATAACACGAGAAATTTCCTTTTCCACTGAGAGGCCAACATCTGTAGATGATTCTCCAGGCATTTTTCGGTGTCTTCTTAGACGGACATTTATATCAATGTCCCATTTTTCACAAAAGAACTCAGCCTTTTTTATTGACTCCTCACATATCTGGTCTCGAATTTCTGCAAATTCTGTCTCTAATGATTCGAGATCATGAAAAGCTTCTCTTAAAATTCATTTTAGGATCTTGTAATCTGAGCTGTACACGATCAATTCTTCTTAAGATTTCATGCCAGAAATGAATTAAAGTTATAAAATTAAAGTTAAGTATATTTTGCAATAAAATTGTAGAGTCATTTCTAGTATCATTTGTAGTGATAATATCTTCTGCTAGTTTTTCTAATAATTCTATTAAGTCCTCCAGCCCATTAACAACAACACTAATTGCTTGTGTTGTAGCACTCCATCGAGTTTCAGATTCACGTTTAACAGTTTTATTTAAGGAGCATTTTAATAATTCCCAGCGTAATGTTGAACGTGAGAAAAATGTATATATATTTTCAATTATTCCAAAACATGTTATGATGACTGGATCTTGCTTAGCTGCAGTAACTCCAACTAAATTTAATAAATGATTATCACAATTTACAAATAATGCTTTATTATTTTTCTCAATAATTCTCTGTTGAACTCCAGATATGTGACCGGACATCACTACGGCATTATCATAACATTGAGATCGACAGTTTATTAAGGAAATCTCATCAGAATTTAATTTTTCTAAAATTGTATTTTCTATTGAGGCTGCATCCTTAGAATGTATTTCGATAAATCCTAAAAAAGACTCTTTGATAGAAACTTTTCTGTTATTATAATCAATATCTACGTACCTGAAAACCTGGGACATTTGTTCTCGATGAGAGAGATCAGGAGTCGAATCAAATAAAAGTCCATAATATTTATTTCTCTTGATATCACTTATTGTTTGATTTCAAACTGTGGATGCCAAAAGGTGAATAAATTTATTTTGAATTTGTGGTGAAAGGTATGTAATGGTTTTTGGCGTTTCCATCACATTTTTAAGATGAGTTACGAGAAGTGGATCAAACTACGTTACAAGTTTCAGTAAAGATAACAGATTTCCAATATTTGTACCATCTTCAAGCGTAATATTTTCAACATGACCTCGTAGAGGTAGATTTTGAATTATCAAATATTTCATGCATGCTAATATCCGATGCAATATATTTCGCCAACGTTCCTTTTCGGATTGTATATTTGCTTCAAACATTGTATCGATTCCCGTTTTACTAATTAGTCTTCTTTCTGTTTCTTTCCAAATTGTGAATAATTTTCGATGATTTAGATTTCTTTCATGACTAATCAACTTATCTTTTTTCCTCCATTTTTTAAAACCAGACTGTTATGAAAGCTGATTATATAGCAGAATTTGATGAGGAAAACAATATGCTGCATTGTTTTTAGGTGAATATAATAACCAAGATCGGTTAATTTCAGTTCCTCCTTCATTTCCGACTCGTCGAGAAAACCAAGATTTTGGCATTAGACGATTAGCTGATGTTTCAGCTGCATTTAGACTCGACTTGTTCTGAAATAAAGGAGATCCACGAATAATCATTTCGGTGCGAAGCTGATTCGATATGATTGGAAAATGATTCGTGAACTTTAAGTAAGCAACATCGTTAAACGTCTGGAATTACAAATAAACTTTCTGTTGTACTTTTTACTGTATTTAAAGCTTCTGATGTACTTGGATGCCTATCCACATGATCTTCAGAGTCTTGTATTTGTTGTGATATGTTATTACATAAAAGTTTAGCTGCAGAAGGGGTACAATCTGAATCAGATTTTTCTGCTTCATCATTATTTTCTTGTTTATCCTTTTGTGATTCTTTCGCTAAATATAATTTCATCATTATTCTACATTTCTGAACTTCTTTTTCTTGTTCTAGTTTTCTTTTTTGATTTTGAAAACCGCTAAGTTTTTTTCCTGACATTGACATAGTCTGAATAAAAATTAAATTATTTAAGATATCACCTTTGAACAATACAATAACAGCAAATGAAGTATAAAAAGGATTTATTAGAAATTGCAAATTAATATAGCGATCAAATTCTATTGCTTCAATTATTTTATTAAATACTATTAACAATTTCGCACATATTTTATTCACTGAATTATGGAATCATAGAGTAAGTTGGCAATAATAAAATCAAGACGTTAAAAAAATTAGATACATAACAAAAGTATCTATATTTATAATTTGGTTATTGAATTAATAACAATGAAACAGAAACAAAAAATCAATATATCTACTTTCTGAACATGCTCATAAAATATAGATATATTGATTCATTCACTCCACTAATGTATTTGGTTGTTCAAAATTAGGTATCAAAAACCTTGGAATAAAGTTTTTTTTTTTTTTTTTTTTTGTTGTAATTTACAATAATATTTGTTCAAATTAACAAGAGAATTTAACACAATTTCTCAATGGCAGGAATACTTTGGTTTCGCTCTTCTCGAAGAATCACACAATTTCTGAATCGCAATTTTTTTAAATACAAGCTAAACAGCATTATAATGAGCACATCATCTTGTTTCTGAAAGTTGCTGAGCAGTAATTACCATGTTAGAAGTGTCATACGTTTATGGGAAAAATTTCTAGGGTTCCAAAAAGTCATCTATAATGAAGCAAATGAAACGAATGTAATATTTGATTTTAAATATTAATCTAGCGAGTAATTTATATCTGATAACATTCAACTTTTTAAAACCTTTTTACAATTGTTGTATTAAAATTCGAAACATGCAATTCTTTCTTAGTCAGTGTAAGAAAAATACTTGCTATATACTTGTAAGCAATTAAAGTACACTTTCTACTTAACCCAACAGAATGCTTTTCAACTAATTTTACTAAATATATTTTTTCTTATTTAATTTCCTCTCTCTCTCTCTCTCTAAAGGACCATCATAAGCTGATAAAACTACCATAAAAACACTTATTCATTAATAATTCCTAGTTTATAACTACATCCTATTTCAATGCAATAAAATATTTTCAATAACAGCATTAGATAGTACTGCAAAATCATGCTCTAGATTAAACCCCACAGTATACATTTATGATATTATATAATTAATAACTGATCAGAACATAAATACTATTTTAAATCATGTTTATCACCTCAATTTCTCAGTAAAATTAGACCTATTATAACTTGTTATATTTTTCTCTGAAATAAATATTTTTAAAAATAGGAATTTTATAAAAATATCTGTTGAATGTATATTGCTTAAATCCTAAGTATAATGCTTCTATTTGTAAAAAGAATAATAAGAAATAAAAAAAATCGAGAATTATTAGAAAAATTAAATTTTTCATTATTGTCATAAATCTTACTCTTAAATGAAATATCCACATTACAGTCATACATCAATTTTAATTTGTTTTTGAAACGAACACTAGTTTAAAAAGTAGTGTTTTAATTAGCAAATTTTAGCGAATATTATTTTCAACAAAATAAAACTTCTGGATTAAAAAGACATGAGTGTAGATGTAGTGTATTTCCAACATTTATGATCACTTGCATACTTTTAAAAAGCACATAAAGGAAATTTTGAATATATATATATATATATATATATATATATATATATATATATATATATATATACTTTAAAATATAATTTCATCAAAATAAGTACAATAAAAGTGATATACACTGCACTCTTAAAACTGCAATATATAATTTAAAATGTTTAAAGCAATAAAAACCGAAATATGAATAAAAAAATAAAAATGTAATGCAAGGAAAACCATTTATAATTGTATCTTCCCATGAAGCCTTTTCTACCATTTTTGAGTAAACGCTCACATTAGTTAAATTCACATTAGTCTTCTTCTTATACTTGAAAAAAAATAAAAATATATATAAAAAAAGGAAACAAGAACTTTTGTATTTATATTTATATGCATATATAATAGTATAAAAAAAATATTTTTGTCTTTATATAGTTATATTAATACTATGTATATAAACTAATTTAAAAATATTTGTTTGCACTCTTGTTTGTAATGTGTATTCAAATTTTTCTTTTTTATGTTTATTCAATCTCATGCAAAGAACTTTCATTGGGAACACTTTAACCTAAGCAAAATATTTTCTTGAATTTTTTATTTAAATAATCTTACGTTTTGAAATCATTATGTTAATCCCAACTAAAGTTAGGTGTAGAAAAATTTCTTAGGAATAGAAGGTACATGCCCTTTTAGGCTAGGAACCTAACAAACCCTGGATCCATTCTCTCACATTAGTTAAATGAGCCGCGACCGTTTAGCTAGCCAGTTCTCAAGCTCTGATTTTAAAAAAGTATAAGCTAAAGTATATTTTCGTTACTTACACATTTAAAAGATTTTTTGCACAAAACAACAGTATCACAAATATTGAGCAAAATATGCAACTTAAAAAAAAGGATTGAAAAAAACGGAAAACGACAATCGAACTTATTAAGAAACGAAAATCGAAAGTATGGTTAAAAGTACACAATTTTAAAAAGAAACTAAGCTAGCCAAAATTATTTGGAAATCTAATAAGTGTTTCTTTAATGGCAAGCTCCATTAGCTCTTTACTCGTCATTTTTCATGAACAACCTCTTCTCTCTTCCAAATTTAATTTTTCCATGACATTTTTTTCTTCTGGATATGACACAAGAATTATAAAAGGCAAAACATTTCTCGGAATAAAATTGATATTATGATCAAATTAAGATTGTAGTTTTCTGGAATATTTTGTTTATCTTTGAAATGATTTTGGCGCCATTCTACAGCTGCGTCCGGGGCATGATAGCCCCCCTTGCCCCCCCCCCCGTCCTCGCTACGCCACTGTTTTGCACTTACCATAATCCGGTCCATAATGCTTAAACGGTATGGAATGGAGTGAGCTCTTCATAATACTTTGAATTGTGTGAAGTTAAAAAGGTTCTCCATAAGACTTAGAAATCATTGAGTCCCTAAATGATCCACTATCTGAAAGAAAATATAAGAAACCATTGAGACACATGTATGGCTACCACATACCGTGATAAAATGCTAAGCCCTTTTTATTTTAATTTAACTAATCTGTCAACTATTCGCCAACTTATTTTTCTTGCTAACTTTTTCCTTGGAAAATGAAAGGGTGCTTTTTGCAATCTTTTCTTTTATTAGAACCATATCTTACTCACACACCATGTTTCCGCCATTATGTCTTGAATTCACATAAATACCGACTATGCTGAATATTTTTACATTATGGTGTGTGTGCTGTAAATTTGTTCAACTAAATAATAAGTTGTTTCATAAATGGATATGTTATTATATTATAAAGTTTGTCTACAACATAAAATATGTATTGTCGTGTTTAATGAAACAAAATATATTTTACCATAAAAAATTTTATTTCTTATTTTACATTATTATTACAACGGTAACTTCATTTGGAAATTCATGGTGTGTTTCTTGTATTCCCGTGCAACTAAAAAAAAGAAAGAAATGATTGTCAAACAATAACATTTTATTTAAAATTCTCTCGCGATGCTTGATCGATTCTATACAGTACGACACAAAAATAAAACAAATTACCGCAGCTTTATGCTTACAACACAAAATAACGACAAATCTGTTATTGTTATATATCAGCAATATAGTAAGTTTATTTAGAGATAACAAAGAAGCAGAGATTTACCAGCATTGCAAGAAGCTTCGAAATTATTGATTCGGTTCATTTAAGACTCTGATCGTGTCTCGCGTTGTTAACAACTTCTGAATTGAAAGTTTCCTATTTTCACACCCTGTCTAACCAAATATTTTTATGAAGAGGAATGTTCTTTTTCAGAAGAGACTTCGCACATTTCATTCAAATAAATTCAAATGAACAAAAATAATTTTATTGCAGCGTCATTCCTAAATCAAAAGCCTTAAGGCGTTTCCCCTCCTGATTTGAAGGAATTTTAACCCAGCATGAATACTCCAGCAATTACCCTAGTCCTGCAAAACTTGTTGAATATCGTATATAAACAACATTATTGGTACCGTGAGAACACTTCACTCGTCACCAAATATCATTACATTCATAAAACAGAAAAGATTACAAGCATAACATTTCGATTCTTCAATATAAAAATTCGATTTTATGAATTTTCCGGTTATTTTTTTTATTTAGAAAAAAAAACTTCATTTTTTATGTGCCTAAGATATATACGGATTCGATTAAGTTAATATCGAATCTAAAATGGTGAAATCATACTTTTCAATGCATTTGAGCTGTAAATATTAAAACTAGTTTTTTGCTTAATCTGAAAAATATCACACGCATCCTTGTTTTAATTAAATCTCTAAGAGGAAAACTAATAATCTGAAAGTCTATTAATGCATGTAATTTATTTATCTGATTTATATAATTTCCTAACATGTCAATTTTGTTGCAGGATTCTGTTGACTGGACAAAGTACATCAGCATCACAAGCGTCTTTGGATTTGTAGCATTCTTTGCAGTTGGCCCAGGTGAGTTATTTTAAAACACAGTCGTAATAAAAGACATTTTGTACGAAATGTAAATTTAATTTACATGGAAATGAAAGAGTAAAAAAAAATTATTATTAAAAAAAGTCAAAAATCAAACTTCCTGAGTTACAAATTCAAGTTGTTTCACTCAAAAGAATACTAAATTTGTATTTTAGCACAAATTTAATTTTTGGAAGAATTTCTCTATTATAGAAAGTAACACTGAATTTTCTAATTGTTATGAAGTTTCATGAAATACGTATAAATTATATGATAATTTTTCTAATTTTTTTTTTTTTTTTTTTGACAAAATATACAATTTTAGACTATTTAATGATTCACCAAGAAAATTTTTGGATTCTTTAAAGTTATATTTATAACTCATGTTCGGTACTTAGTATTACCACACAAAGAATAACGAAAACATTTTGAGCAAAAAATAAATTTTTGATACAAAAACACTTTAAAAAAAAATCATGAAAAATTTATTGTTAAAAAACTAAAAAAAAAAATGTCTAAAATGTATAACATTTCCTATATTCCCTATTTCCAATTCGTATTACATTTTGCCATTTTTCTTACTTCAAAAAGTATCACATTTAAAAAGTAAGGAAAATGCCAATCACATAACTTACAAAAATATAATGCGCAATATCAGTAAAACTTTATGCAATTTACAGTTAACTTCGAGATATACTCGAAAAACAGAAATCGATTATTGTAGTAATAATAGCTAATAAAGTCGACATCAAGTTCAACTATTTTGGTAATAGAGGAATGTATCCATAGGAATTAACCTATACAATAAACCATCAATTCCAAGATTTCATCAAAAAGTTTAAATAAATAAATAAATTTAAAAAAAACCTAAGAATTTTTTTATCATAAAATGTGAAATATATATGTGCGTGTGTTCAAAACAGAAAATTCTGTATTGATTAAAAACCTATGAATACATACAATGTGTGAATGACAGATTATATATATATATATATATATATATATATATATATATATTGTCCTTTTGAAAGATAAGACTATAGAAACTTGGAGATTGTTCAAACTAAGTATGTAATCGCGAGTATCCAAATCGGTTACAAAGCAGTAAAGAGTTGAAATGCCCACATCACATCTGATCTTATTCAACAATGATGAATGCGATGTAGTATTGACTGTTCCTTTCAAACCACTTTACAAGAAGACATCTTGATGACAGGATTCCTTGGGAGATTGATGTGAATCTATTTTTATATTCATGTTCACGCACATCAATATTGCCTCATTTTCGTTGCTTCAAATGAAGCATCAAAACAATCAATACTAGAATGGGCAACTATCTTTTTAAATTGAACCAACTTATTCTAGCACTTTTTTTATTCAACGACCAACAGCTGCCAAGATGAGGTTGAAAACTGCCTACACGATAGATGTATGTATGTGCCGTCTTGAGAATGAAGGACCGAAACTTTTAAGATAACGTCGCATAGGACTAACCATTCTAGACTATTGATTCCAAGTTCTTCTGAAGGTCACGGAATTTTGACATATTTTATCACCAATAGTAGAAATAATCAAGTTTAATAGACTAAGAAATGTGAAATTATAAAATTCCGTCATATCACATGCATTCGTTAACTAGTCATTTTCACATTCAATCAATGGACGCATGCTAATTCGATTGAATGAAACCTTTTGAAAACTTCCTTTTGATGCAAGCTGTATGGGCAGAGTATTTATTTTGACAAAATCCTTATCTTTATGTACACCAGTTTAAAATTAAAAACTAATGTCAGTAAAAACATTTATAAAACCAAGCTATAATTTTCTGAAGTCCAATAGAAAATTAACTAGAAACTAATTTTATTGATGGGAATATTTTGTATAAATTCGATAAAATACATAAAAAAACTCAATAAATTAAAAAATGTTTATTCTTATTTAAAAAAAATTATTCGTACACATTTTTATGATGAAATTATTTTAACCGTATCGGAAAATACTTAATAAGACGGTGAATGTCACATAATTATTACATGAATCTGCATAAATACTTAAATGTTGTGAGTTGCATCTTTATAAATAAATTCACTGAAACATACATAAAATCTATTTTATAAATAACTTTCTTAAACAAAAATTAGTTAAAATTGCAAATTATTTAATTGGAAAGCATTGCATCATATATATACTTTAATTTTTAGGTCCTATACCCTGGTTTATTGTTCCAGAAATTTTCTCTCAAAGTGCTCGCCCTGTAGCTTCAAGCATTGCTGTGGGCGTCAACTGGCTGGCTAATTTCGTTATCGGGATTGGATTTTTGCCGTTAGCTGTAAGTATTTCTGCTTTGAAAAATTTTGTTTCTTCCCCAATTGAATCTTAAAACATTGAAAAAAAATTTTAAAACATCGATAAAAAAAAATTAAAACGTTATTTGTAGAACAAAATGTGCAGAAATGGTTCACCACAAAAATCCTCAAAAGAATTTTCACCAAACGAATTTTTTAAAACCACATCATTAGCTAAAGGTTTTAGATATATTATATAAGCGAAATTTTTAAATATATTTGGGTGATCAACTAAAACGAAATATACCTCACTATTAAATATAAGTATGTTTAAAATAATATTGCAGTTTCTATTTCTACAAAATCTAATGAGATTTCAGCATTTTTTAAAATCTAATGAGATTTCAGCATTTTTTAAAATCTAATCTCAGTATCGATTCTTTTTGACATACTTCAATAGATTCGCAACACAAGAACTGGGCAAAAGTAATACATATATGTGTGTGTGTTTATATATGTTGACTCTACGTACCGCACTCTGTACATTCAAAAGAAAACACTTTTCTAAAATGATTTGTAGACTCTGCCGTAAGACATTTTGACACAAGTGCTCATATGTAAGTAATTTACTTGAAAAAACATCCTTGGAATATTTTAAGCCTTTTTTTATTTAAATTATGTATCATTTTCTAATATTTCCATGTTTGTTAAGGTACTAAAATGTTTCGTTTTTATTTCAGACTTTACTGAGTCACTACGTCTTCCTTGTCTTTACGGTTCTCTTGGTGCTTTTCAGCATTTACATTCACAGAGAAGTGCCAGAAACCAAAGGGAAATCCATCGATGAAATCACAGCGAAGTTTCGCAGCAAGGCTTACGCTGATCTTTAGATTACAAGAATGCAGAAAATCTTCATTTCACGGAATATTAAGATTAGAGAGAGGCACTTATGATTTACCACCGTCAGCTTAGAGATGTAAGAGATATGTAAATAAATATGTTTGTATCTTTTTAAAAAATTTCAGTAATAGCTTTATTTGTACTTATTTAGTTGGTGGTAAAAAATGTTATTTCAATATGTGTTAAACTGAAAAAAATATATATATATATTTTTTTTTCAATTCTATGAAGAAAATCAGATATTTTCAGTGGACCTAAGCAATTTTGAAAATTCAAATATGTCACATGGCATTCCTTATTATTTCAAACAGTATCGTATGTGATTTAAATATTTCATTTCATTTCTAAAAGGAGTCTTCAAGATATGAAATAACGTCCTTTTTTATTTTGAGGTATAAGAGTACATTTATTTTAAATACATTCAGCCTGAATTAGAGAACATTTAACTGAAAATAAAAAATTCGACTGTATTATAAACAAAAATGAAATGGTTCTATTATAAAATGTATATAATATTAATCATTATTAAGTGCAATATAATTTTAATCATTTTACAATGTGTTAAACTAGTTAATAATATGTGTGGAAATATATATTATTACACACTTCATTATATATTCGAAAAAAATAGATATATGAACAAAAACGATAACTAATTTCTTAGTCTCGACATAATAATTATATATATTGTACATAAATAAAAAAGTAGAAAAAAAGGGAATTTAATTATTGGCTAAATTTTGTTGTACTCAACTAAATCAAATTGCTTTACATCTCTAAGAGAAATACAGAACAAATAAAATAAACAGCATAATTTAACACATAAATACTCAACATCCATAATAAAAAAAACTATAATCAACAATTGAAATACAAATAGTTATTAAACAGAAAAAGTTAGCAAAATAAAATTAATGTAAAAAAAATAAAGTATTTGTTATTTCATTATTTAGGGGCCAATGATCGCTGTCCTACCCTGGCAGGCAGAGTAAAAAATAGGACTCAAAATCGCCAATACATATAAAATTATATTTATTTCTAAATGAAAAATATTTTTAAAATACATTTCAAAAGATAATAAAACAATTTAATTTTAGGAAATAACGATCCTAAAACAATCAAAACACTATATATATGATAATAAATTTAGGAATCAGAAATGTTGAACAGTGTGAAATGTGCTCAGAAAGTTGAAACAGACTTTTATGTAACTCAGAAAGGACGTTCCCAGAAAATCAACTATCAGTGTGAGGGGAGGGGATATCATACAAAAATTTCTTTCCAATAAAAAAATTAATATTCATCTAATATTTCCTATCAAACTTCTTAATAAGTTACTGATATCATAAGATCGCATATTATGTGATCTTTTATAGGCCATAAAAATCTAAAGCCAAAACTAAAGAATAGATATTTTAATAAGATATGCAAACGAATCTAAAGAATAAACAGAAAAAATTAAAATTTTCCACCTTCTTATAAAATTATCATAGTCTGCCGAATTCCTTAAGCAGAGGCAAGAAAACCACCAGCCCGGCACGAATACAAAACTTTAAGTGAATCCTCAATTTCTGATTCCCGCTCTTCAGGAAATCATGCATTCACTTTTAACCGGAAAAATACAGTAGGGAAGAACAGTTGTGAATTAAGAAAATTTTGTGAAATTTTATTCTCAGAATAAAGAATGGCTCTGAATTTTTATTTCAGGCTTTATTGAAATCTCCTATTTTAAATATCATATCACACTCAGGCAAATTCTCTCTGAAATGTGCTTACAAGTAATGTCTTTTTGCCAAAATATTTGTGCAACAGCAAATTGATCCTTAACGAAAGAGAAGTTTCTTTTTTAAAATAGCATAGTAAAATTCTATATATCGAGATCGACTATCTTTAAATCTTAGAAAAAGTAAACGTTAACCTCTTTTTCTTACTCTTTATTTCAGTACAAGTATATTGTGTTATTAGTTTGTGAGCATAGTACTCCCAGGTTTCAGTACTTATAAGTTTTCATTTCGAATGGATTTACCTGAGAAACAGTAACTTCTCTATACAAAAAAAGTATGCTTTAAGTTTTGCACCAAAATTTTCTGTGTATATAAACAAATATTTTGAATTTATGAACATACATAATTTTGAAATTTAAAATCAGATTACTTATATGTTTATAAATTTTCAATGTTTATTTTACTCATAATTTTATTGCGTTATGATAGCTCTTCGTGTTAACTTTTTTATCGAACAATGAAAGCTCAAATTGTACCAAGTCTTTTTAAAAAGCATGAATATGTAAAATAAGTTTTTTGGTAATATTTCATATTTTTAAGTAATGGTTTTAACTTTGTAGGAATCTTCTCTATCGACTAAATATACAAAAAATTCATAAAAATAATAGTGTCGCAGAGTACAGAAATTTATACCGGTAGGATGAAAAGTCCCAAATTTGATCATTTCCCCTGGTGAACAATGCGAAATTGATATTTTTTGGTTGTTTATTTGTTGATGTGGTTCTTAAGAAGTCTTCTACTTTTTTTCCTTGAGAGATATGAATATGATTAACTATCTAAGAAAAATCTTAATATAAACCAAAATAATGTTCAAATTATTATCCTAATCGCAGTGAGTTCAAATTAAACAAACCATTGGTTATTAGGCTATTTATTACGGTCTGTCAAAAAGAAATAATGTTATAAAAGAATAACTTGAAGAAATGTCCGATTACAGCTGAGCACAAAACCAACTTTCTGAATATTGATTACTTATATTAAATAAACAAAGAGTGTTATTCCAAATTCTTAAAAAGATTTCAAAACCAGTTGGCCAGAGTGAAAATAAATTTTACATTTTTGTTCACTTCATATATATATATATTATATATATATATATATATATATATATATATATATACATATATTATATATTATATATATATATATTATATATATTCCTACACTTAATTTTGAAGAGATAGAAAATAACATTCAAATAAAATCGAATTAATATTTTTGCTTTCTTTTATGATTCATTTGTAATAAAATTTGGTCATAAATGAATTCAATTGTTAAAAAATTATTTGCAAAATATTTGTATGACACTCAATGGTCATTTGCTAATTAGATCAGGACCTATCGTGCAAACTTGATGAATATAAATTAACTTAATCTTGTTCCTAATCTCATCAAAAGATGAGCAATAGTCAAAAATTGCTCTTCAACCAGAAATTATGTGAATTTGATTATGAAAATAAAAGAGTATGATGATATACTTTTCAAAATCTTATCAAATTTATCATTGTTAGTAACAAACTATAGAAATAAATAAATGTGCATTAAAATTAAGAATTATTTTTTTATATTACAACAATACCATTCAATCATTTGGAAATAAAAATTGCTACGAGTGAAATTAGTTGTTTAATGATTTGCCAGATAAAAAAATTCATAGATTTATTGCATTTCACTTTAGACAGAAAAAAATCCTTATCTAAAATAAAGACACTTAAAGTGTTAAAATTATTTGTGCAATATGTAACTAAAATTTATCTTAAAAAATATTTCAGATGAGATAATATAAATAAATTCATCAATTGCATTCAAGCATACTTATTTCTTTTCCAAAAGTTGAAAGTTTAATGACACCATAAGGATATTTTTTTTAATATTACACGCATTTTTATTAAATTACAGTTTAATGAATTTATATTTAATGCAAATCAAATTACATTAAACCAAGAAGCCTGGTTAAAAATTCAACCTAATTTTTACTTTTAAATCTAAGAGAATCATTAATTTTAATAACAATAGATTGGTGATAACAGATTACGATTTGTTTCTATATATGTAAGGCAGTCAAACCTAATCACATAAAATCAAGATGATTGATTAGAAATTAAACCTAACCTTTATATTTTAACCTAAGAAATTACTTAATTTCTTAAGTTAAACATATAATTCTAAACAAATTAATGAAAACAAAATAATAAATCAATTTAGTGAAAAATTGTGATGCAATTTTGGCTGAAAATAATTAATATATATAGTAGAATGTTAAAAGCATACACAAAAACCTAAGCTCTATCAATTCAAATTAGGATTTTTTTTCTTTTCTTTTAATAACTCAGTTAATGGAAAATGCTCAGTGCTTACATCTAACTAAATTATACACTTTTAGAAAACTAATACATAAATAAATACTATTTTTAATTCAAGTTTTTTTAAGCTTAGGAAATTGTCAGACAATTTATAACTACAACAGAAAACTGCATACATCATTTGTTATTCCCAATCCTAGAATATATATCTAATGGTTAAAAAATCATATATATTAAGAAGAAATAGAATACTAAAATAGGAAGAACTAAAAATAATATACCATTTTGAAATAATGCAATTTGTGTGTGAAATTGTTTAATTAAAAAGAATCTTCATAATTTTCAAAAGAAAAATATTTTATAGTAAAACCATTTGGAAAAAAAAAAAAAAGTTTTATAATTTTTTTCACACACACATTTGCAGTTCTAGATGAGCTTAAATATTTAATCTTTGTCTAAAAAAGTTTTCAATACATAATAGAATAAATTCCTTTTAAAAAATTTACTATGCACTGAAAAAATTAAAAAATTAATGATAAGTAACAACGCAAAAAATTCCATTAGAATAATTAATCCAATGCAGATTTAATCCAGTGAACAAAATCTATTTTGGAACCTATTAATTAATACAAAAAAGTGTAAAATTGTAAAAATAAATACAAATTACTAAGATTAAAATACAAATTTAGCTCTTGCCTAAAGTTTATGAAAACATACTTACATTTCTATGTAATTAAATCCTGAATAATTGGCAACATGAAAAACAGGGAATAAAATTTTTTTATTTTATCTGACATGATTTTATTCTCAAAAGATTACTTAAAATTTATTTAATTTCGTTTCAGAAAAATTGAGCTTTAAAAAAATTTTAATACAAAAATGTATTTTAAATAATAGCAAACATAATGAATTTATTACCTTTACACTTTTTCATTAATATAATAGTTTTTAAAAATTCATTTGATATATTATATTAAAATGAAAATATCAAAAATTTTATGCTTATAAGTGAAAATTTAACTTTATATATGTGAAGAAAAATTTTCCAAATTACAAATATCAATTATGATTTAACAAAATAAGCTTTATCATAAATTTACACTGGAACAAAAATTATAGAAAAAACAAATAGTATAAAATTTTTATTTTCTGTAATAAATACATTTATAAGGAAGCGAATTTTTTGCAGTTTTGAAAATTATCATTATTTAAGAGAGATTTAAACCATGCATCTACATTAGCTGGTAAACTTGAGTGAAGTTTGGCCTGTACAAGAGCACTCCATACAACAATATCAGCAGCAGTGAGATAATTTCCAACTAGAAAAGAACTCTTTCCAAGATGAGAATTTAAGAAACGTAAAGCAGCTTGATTGTCTTTGTTATGACCATGAATTATTAACTCATGCGCAGTTTCTAACCAATTATCAATTTGAGTTGATAAAATGGGATCTGTATCATAATTGAAAGACAGCAATCTTGATAAGTACCTATAATGAGAAATGCATTGATTTTAAACATAAATCATTGTGGATATCAAATAAAGTCTGACTGCAGGAAAATTACAATTTAAAGGAAACAAATTATTTTTTACTCAAATAGGATTTTAAAAAGTATAATTATTGATTAAAGTGGATACCTGTTGTTATACAATATTGTTACAAATTAAAAATGGATTGCTCAAAATGGTTTATTTTATACTATTGTTTCATCAATTAGTACTCAAATCAGACACTTGTGAATATTTAGAGAATTAATATGTTCAATATTCAATAAATTTATGACACTATATAAGCAAATATATCTCTTTTATACAAGATTCTAATGAATGACCAACAAAAAAATATTTAAATCATTTGGAACAAAAAATTTTTTTATGATAATACTAAAAACCTTATTTAATTTTTCTATTACTCATCATTTTAAAAGTAAAAATCAATTATTACAATAAACAAGCATTTTTGCATTAAATTAATAATAATATTAAAAAACAATAAACACATGCCTAGCAATATTAATTTCGCCTTCAATTGGCCCTTGGTGAATTGGATCTAGCATCATCTCAGGATCTTTTGAACCTATAAGTTACAAACTCATAGTAAGTTATTTTATATTTTGGCTAATTATGAATTAAAATGATCATTAATCTACTGTTTAAAAATAGGAATATATATATATATGAATAATATATTACAATATACACATAAAACATTATTACAATAATTGTTTCTTCTTTCCAAAAAGAAATAACACTTCAATTTTTTTAGAATTGAAATTGAATATGCCCAAAATATGTTTTAAAAAACAAAAGTTTCATTTAAAATCAATACAGTGCAACAACAAGCTCTGCAAATGTTTAGTAACAGATCAATAGCTTGAAGTTTTTGATAACTATTGAAATACCTCTCCAGAAAGATCCAAGAAATAATTTCCAAAAAAGACTTTTCATATTCAGTGCATCTTATTCACACATTGAAAGGTAGAAAACCCAAAAACTTTGATTAATATCCACCCAAACACAAAACATTACTAAGCTCAGCAGTAGTTGGGATCAATCCACTCCAAAAAAGCAATCCTCTAATTCAATAACCCTTTAACACCAATATAAACTGAAAATTTTAGTTATGTTTTCATGACTAGAAAGAAAAGTTACATAATTTTAATATAACCCACAGCAAAAGTTGCCAAAATGATTTCCAATGATTTTTTTTTTTCCCTCCAGATTTTAAGTATTTAAAACTCTCAGAATTTGACTATCTTCCTCCATATTTATTGTACATTATTAGATATGAATATTTTTTATACTGAATTGTAGATGATTATTATTTGTTTAAAAAAATATTTTTCATTTTAATGGCCAAAAAAGTTTGAGCACCAGATAGACAAGCTAGAAATGTATAAACTACATAGAGAAACATTATGTGGGAAAATGGTTCCAAAAATTGCTTTAAAAAATATTTAATAATTATTAAATATCATTAACCTGTTAATGAATTAAGACAAAATTAAGTTAAATTATTAATATGCATTGTGATTTTGTTCAAAAAAGTATAGAACATTTACTAATTTTCAAGAAAATGTTAAAATGGCATGTATGTGGTTTATACTTATTCCAATATACTGTCAAATGATACAGGAAACATTAATACAACTTTCAAAGGACAAAGCCAAAAAATGTATTAAGAAAGGAATGCATAATCAAATTTTAACTTATTTTTAAAGGATATAAATTTGATATTTTGAAATTTTTTTCTAAATTTATATTTTAGCTTTGCTTAGACTTAAAAAGACTGAAAGATTACTTAAGTACATCTTATGAATTCCTCTGATTTATAGATCTGATCACAGCTAATATTTACTTTTATATAAAAATTGAGGTTCTTATGTAGAAACTGAGTTTTACTTTAAAATGCTTTTGAGAAATTATTTCAAAGAAACTTCCACATTTAAAAAACTAGTTTACTCATTTGCTAAAAAAGAAAAATTCTCCAAAATCTACCTCCTCATTTCCATATTTTTACTTAAAATATCCTTTTATCCACAAGAAATCATAATTGAAATCAACTCTTCTCTAGGAATGAATACTTTTACTTTTCATAAGATTATCTGCTATTGAAAGAAAAAGCAGATATGCAATAAAAAAAATAAAAAAAGCTGCCCAAGAGCTTATCAATGAAATTTCTCGCTTAAACTGCACTTGGACTTAATAGATAGTGTAAAAGAGAGATACCCATATAGAAGTTGACAATACAATCAAGAATTAACTGAATTCATACATCAGTTCGACATCCATAGATGGCTTTTCAAGAAGTTTCTTTTAGGAGAATTTGTGGACAATAATTATTCTCCTGTTCTTTATTGTCAAGATACCCAAACATTAGATGGAATTCACCCATTTGAGTGTGGCTCTGCATCTGAAGTAACTCACCAAAGTTAGTATGAAAAATTTGTTTAAGACTGTTCTTCATTCAAACTACAAGCTCAGCATATATAAAAATTTAAATGATAATGTTCAGTTCATTAAAAATAAAATTCAAGTTCATTAAAAATAAAAAGATATCTATAATTGATCTTTTACATTAAACACTATTTATTTCTTACTAAAAATTTATCAAAGTGTATTTTTCTCAAAAATTCCAAAAGCATTCCTATTTTTGTGATTGTCCATATGATAGGTGAGTAACTATCTAATGAATTTTATAAAGAGTTTAATTTTCATTTTAACTTGATTTCAGGTATTTTCTCAATACAAATAACAGTGACAGACAACAATGATTCTTATTTGAAATTTTGGCAATATATCATTAATAATATTAATATTCCAGCCAAGACAATTAAAACTAAATTTTTTTCAAATTTGCTTATGACAATTTTCAGGTTGATATTAATTTACTTATTTAAGAATATATTTAGTTTAATTTTTGTTAACATAAAGGGGCATTTTGCCTGCCTCATTTCCTGTACCTTAAAGCTATATGTGTTCTTGTAATAACTAGTGATACACAAAAGTCAGCATACACCTTTCAAAATTAACAGAAACTTATTTATTTCAAATATTTGCATAATCATTATCAATTATCAATTTAGCTTAAATTGATTAGAAACAAAAAATTTATGAGCAAAAATAGCAGTTTTTTTATCATTAGACACAAAATAATATAAAATATTGGAGAATCAGTCAGTTCGCAAGTCACGAAAGTGAACAATCAGAAAAGTCTATGTTTGAAATTTTAATATTTAATTGGTCCTTCTTTAAAATTTAAAACAGCTCTCATACGATTAGACATTAAATATACCTGTTCTTTGGTTACAGTACGGGGGATTTTTTGCCTTTTTTAAGCAATGCCTTTTTAAAATCGTCTTTGCTTTTGCCTTTTCTGATACTTCTATCCAGTTCATCTCATAAATTTTCGATAGGACTAAAGTCAGGGCTTTGAGGAGGAGGGTGCAGGTGTCTTGGAGTGTTGTACAACAGCCATTCCTTGATAACACTTGCTGTGTGCTTTGGATCTTAATCTTGTTGGAATATCCAGTCATTTCCCATGCCCAATTTTCTCATTGATTACTTCAAATTGTTTTTACATACATTCTAGTATACAAAACGATCTATTGTGGTTTCTATAAAGACTAAATTGCCAACACCTGAAGCTGAAAAACAGCCACAAACCATCACTGAACTTCCGCCATGTTTTACAGAAGGAATCGGATTCTTCAATTCTAATTCTGTTCTGGGTTTTCGCCAAACTTTTTGCTTACCATCCCAATTAAAAATATTAAATTTAGATTCGTCTGTAAAAATAACTTTGTTCCAGTAATCGAAATAATCGTTTTTATTAAGATGCGCAAATGTTAATCTTTTATCTCTATTGACTTTATTAATGAGAAGTTTTTTAATAGGAATTCTGCTATTATATCCTTCATCTCTCAAGGTTTTTCTAACAGATTCTGGATTTACATCAATTTCTTTAATGTTGTCAAGATGTTTGGCAATGTCTACTACAGCAATTATCGGATTATTACGAATTGTTCGAAAGATTTTTCTTTTATCTCTACCAGTCAATTTTGGTGGTCTACCAGTACAAGGCAAGTTTTCCGTAGTTTTTGTCAAATTATATTTCTGTATTATTCCTTGCACTGTAACTCTACTTCTACCTATAATTTAATTTATTTGGTTGAGTGATTTTGCCTCATTTTACAATTTAATAACCAGTTCTCTGATTTCTAATGATGTTTCAGTTCTTTTAGTTGCCATAATAAAATTAATAAAATAAATTTGAAAAATGTCCTCTAATGCTTATACAAAACAAGACACAATTCTTACAAATATGTTAAGACATTAAAGAGCTGGCCAAATACCTGCAAAAATCTATTTAAATCTAACTGTATGCTCACTTTTGTGAGTTTGAAAAACGCACATTTTTAACTTAATCCAAAAATAGTTATGATAATCTTAAAATGTTGGATGTCTATTAGACACAAATGGACACTTAAAAAAAGTCTTTGATGTCAAGCATGACAGTTTAAGTATTAAATTAAACAGTAAATATGCTAACACACATTCTTGCCTTCGTAAATAAAATTTAGTACCAAAAATAGTCAACAAATAGATAGGAAAGTCATACATAAAATATACTACCAATTTAATTACAGTTAATAAACTTAAGAAATTATTAAAATGATGTATTCTAGGAATAATTTAAATTACACATTTATAAGAACTCCTTAAAAATTTAATAAGAGTAAAAAGTAAACAAATCAGGTAATATTTTTAATAATTGTAAAATTTTCTCCAAAAATAGTGAATAATTTTAAACAATTTGTATTAAATAAAAAATATATTATAGTTTCTCAGACACTTAACATCAATAAATATTTTTTTGCAGAACTAAAATTTGTAAAAGATTTTTTTGATAGCAAAATTTCAAAAAATATATATACAACATAAAAATGCAGTTTATACAGATCTGTTTGTTTTAAATTATAAGTTTAATATAATTTTAATGAAAAGAAAAAGAAAATAAAGAAAATTTTAATATAAAAACAAAAAATTTAATACAGGAAAAATCTAAAATTATAAATAGTAATAATAAATTCTCTCCAGAATAATATGTATTAAAACTTAGAAAATTTGAAAACATAATTTTTGTTCTTAAATATTTTAATATAGATGGTTTGTGACATTAGAATAATATTTTATACAATGACCAACATGACCAGAACATGCTATTTAAAGTGGATTTTGAACCACTAGAAATATACATGCTCAAAGGATTCTAACTTATAAGCTATTGAATTGTAGACAAGGCATAAACTGCTCAGTCACAAATTTATATTTTAAAATGATAAATTCTAAATTATCATAAAAATGTTTATTAACATAAAAATGTTTAATAATTAAAAATTTTCTTGTCAACTGCTATTTTAAAATGATAAATTCTAAATTATCATAAAAATGTTTATTAACATAAAAATGTTTAATAAAAATTTTCTTGTCAACTGCTAGGTCCTTTGATATACGAGGTAATAAAAAGTATCCCTAAAATATCAAGAAATAACAAAATTTAGAAAATAGTACTCTTACATAGCAAACTTACCTTCACGCCAGATGATAGTTAGAGATATGGCACATTTATCATTAGGAATAGATGTAGATAATAGGCTTAAACAGTTTGGTATAGACGTCAAAGATGAATGCACATGAGTAACTAATCTAGTAGCTGTAGTCTGAGAAAGTAATTGGTAGAATACCCAAGCACTGAGAGGTGGATTCTCAGGATGAGCTTTTATGACAATGTCTTGAGGTTTTACAATATGCTGTAGAATTAAAACATAGTTAAATTCAATAAGAGATATAAAAAAATATCAAATATTTTGAAGTATACAGTTACTAGGACAGTACATTAATGTTATAAAAGAATCTCATGCAGAAAAAGCAAGAATTAACTTACAGCAATAAGAAAAGTATTCTGATATAAATCCTATTTTTTTATATATTTTTACCATACAACTTTGAAGAATTTTACAATAAATATAACTAGAATGAACTGCTAAAAAATTAATGAGAGACAAAAAAATATCCACTATCCAGAAGTGGCTTTTCTATTTGTGCAGAAGTCCCAGAAAAAGAAAAACTAAATCTATTAACAAATTATAATTTTATTTATAGATTTTTATTAATTTTCATGATAATTTTCATATTTACAACCTATTTTAAATAAATATATAGCAAATACATTGTTTGGTAAATTACTTTAATGAGCAGATAAAACATTCTTTCTTTTCAACTGTATAGATATGACTTTGAATTGTATAAATGACTGAATGGTAATTTATGTGAACAGGGAATTGGAAAAGTTAATGTCAATAACATTTCATCGGAAAAACTTCAAATCATAAAAGCTAAGCGTATCTGCAGTTGAAAAACATTAAATTTAATATTACTGAAAGTATTTAAGAAATTAATAAATTAAAATTAGTTGAGCATAAATGAATTTTTTAAACATATAAGCAATAAAAAAAGGTACATAATTAGTCATTAAATCTAAAAAAAATAATAAATATTTTTAATATTGCAAGCTTTTTTTTAAATAAACTGGATAAAAGGATTTGAGGTTTTTTATCACTTGCATGTATGTGTTTGCTAAAAAATTGCAAAAGCTTAAATGGAAATAATTTTCCCCTGTATTACCACTTGAATTATCCTTCTTTATAATCTACTTAAAAATAATTCATCTACTGATAAAACAAAATTACCATTTATTTTTTAAAAAATATAAACAATAACATCACTTCTTGAATAGCAACTTTAATTAATCATAGGGGGGGATATATTACCATTAGCTCATTTTAAACATACAAATCATATTAAGCATGTAGTGAAAGCTCAGATTAAGTACATGTATTTCAAGAAAGGAATAAGCACACAATCAAGACCATTTTAATATCTAAGTACATCCATTGACTATATTAATTTTCCTGTAAAACTCAGTATATTCATTGTATGAAAAAATTATTAAATTTCACAATATTTACTTTCTAAAATTATTTTGTTGTAAATTAATAATTAAAAACAAATTTATTTGGTAACATCAATTTTTATTTTAAACAAATGAAGCACTGACTAGAATTGAATAATTAAATCATGAATTAAAAGATGTCTAAGAAACAACAAAAATGAACTTTTTCATAAATATTTCAATAATGTTTCCATTAAGATACATTTATGTAGGCACAATTAAACCTGTTTTGTGAAAATCCTGTTTTTTGGGGACATTTGTTAACAGTAAGTGATTTTTAGGAGCATTTGTTTACAGCAAGTGAGAAGCAATATAGGAATTTTAATAATGTTGTCATTATAATATTGCAATGTTTTCTACCAGACTACACAAAAACAGACTTGATTGTACACATTACTGAAAAAATAAAATTAAATACTAGAGATAAATTTAAAGTATATATATTAAACACATGATTTCACTAATGACAAACTTACAATTCAAAAAACAATTCTTTCTGCCAATAAACAGAAAATCATTTAATCACTCCACCTTTATATCTTATTCTAGCAATTTAATAAAAACTTTTTTAGTTTTTAAACTATAATTTGATCAGGAAGCTTATATACAATAAACATTTTGGAATTATATATATTTTAACTATTTAAAAAAATTATTTATGAAATCAACATAATATTAAAATCTGATAAAAATTTTGTTCAAATCTTAGTATTTAGAATAAAAATTGGAAAGTTTACTTTTCAGTTTCAAATTTGGCTTAAGATTTTTTCGGTTACAAAAATTAAATATACTTTCAACACAGATTCTACACTTATCATGGTTAAGTTCTTATTGAGAACATTATTCTTCTAAATTCCATTTTAATTATTTCATTAAATTTGGCAACAATTAAATGGATATCAATTAATTTCTATGCAATTTTTTTTTATTTCTTATTAACATAAAACTTACACTTTCTTCTTTTATACCCAAGTCTTCTTTCATTTTAATTACTTTATTTTTTAAATCCTCTAGTTTTTGTATTATGTTTAACTGGTGCTTCTCCAATTCCAGTAACTTTATATCATCCTATTTATAAAAAAAAGGTGTTAAAGATCAAAAAATAAAAATAAAAACTTAAAAAAAATAAGCATAAATTGTTATTCAGAAACTTGTTAATATTTAACCTTAATATTTTAACACAATTCATGTATCTTTGAGATTTTTTTAACACAAATTTGCTAATATACTCTAATTTTTATTTAATTTTTCATTCAACTAATTACAAGATTTCATGTATACAAAGCAACTATTAAATAATATTGCTCTGAAATAAATCCAAACTAAAGAACAAGTCCCTTACATCCTTACATGGTATATAAAATCAATTCAGTTAGGTAAAAAATGTTTCTACATAATAAAGTACGTTCTAAAATTTGCATTTTTAAAAGATTTTCATGTAAATGTAAATGAATAGCCAAATTTTTTCATTGATTAAATAAATAAGTACAAAAAGCACGCTGAGCATAAGCATCTTCTTTGGAGGCACAATAATGAATACAATTGAACAAGAGGAAATATATCTCTTTAATTTAAATAATTTGGTATTTTTCCAATTCGCTGATACACGCAACTGGGCAATATATTCAACTACATATTTTAATTGCAAATATTTACTTCATATTTTCAAAAATGTTAATCCTTTTTTAAAATTTTTGAGCAAATGTTCAGAAGTGCTTAAAAATCTTTGCTTTTTGAAGTAAAATTTGTCAATTTTTATATGTTGAGTATTCCATGTTTTATTACTTAATAGTGTCAGTTCAGAGAT
The DNA here is from genome assembly GCA_030067965.1 of Latrodectus elegans. Lineage (NCBI taxonomy): Eukaryota > Metazoa > Arthropoda > Arachnida > Araneae > Theridiidae > Latrodectus > Latrodectus elegans. Next base: position 127,446,383 of record CM057820.1, read on the forward strand.
TTGAGCAGATGAAATGAAATAATACCAATAATTCCCATTCACTTAGAACAATCTGTAAAATTGCTTTAAATGAATTATTTCCATAATCCCAATTAGAAATTAGTAGAAGTCTATAAAAAAATTAAGACATAAATTAAAAATTAAGATTATGCAACCTCTTAAATTAAGTTAGAATTAAATTTTTCCTACCAAAATTTCAATAAATCAAATTGATCATAAATTATAGTGGAAACTGATTTTTTTTCCAACTATGGAAATAAATATGCTCTTAAAAATAAGAATTGCGATTGTTTTGTAGTATATGTAATTAATATAAAAATGTTTCCACAAAATCGAATAGTTGAAATACTCGTGAATAATTTCTATAAAAAGCAATTAATACTTGCAAATAAATTTGTACTGTTTTTAATGAAGTTAAAATTAAAGGTGAAATAAATTTATTTGCATAAAATAGGTACAAAGCAATTTTATTTAACAATGATTTTAGTGAAATTCTTAATTTAGTTTTCAGCACACATTGTGAGGCCTCAAATAAAATTTGTAACTATGTCATTACCTGGCCTGCATCTTTACAATTAATACCGCTAATGGCACATGGTGCATTAGGACTGATCAAGTTATTCATTTTATACATACAAGTAGGCAAAATGATGTCAGGTCGAGAATCATATAAAGGCTTTACTCTATACATCATTGGCCCATTTTCCGTCATTTTGATATAAGATATGTGCACAATTTACTTAAAAGGTAACACCGCTGGCACCTGTAATAAACGAATGTAAATTAGGTTAGGTAAGGTTACCACAAAAAACTGTTTTGGAGCTTTATGCTCATTGGCTTATAGCTTGCATTGAGTAAGATTGAGTTTTTATTAGATACTTAATCAACAATTGATGGATTGATAATTTTGAAAAAAAATGACAGTCAAAACGAAAAGATAAGCACGGCGTTTGATTGACAAATGAAGGGGAAATTAGGCCTCTTGAAATACAAAGACGAGGAAAAAAAAATTGGAATCTATTAATTTGTTTCAAAAAAGAAATTGCTGCGTCAATTGTTGCAATCAAATCGTTTTTTCTCTTTAGGACTCGTTGACAAATCAAAGATCCAAGAGAAAGAAAAAGCTCCGATACCAAGTTTTTCTTGACATTTTTTAAATGTCTTGCTTGATCATATCAAGAACACAATAGCATTATGTGATCCATGGTTTCTCTTTCTCCACAATAGCATTTATCCGTTGAAGAAATTCTGAATTTATGTAATTTAGCATTTGTCGGAAAAAATCTAGTTCTAACTCTAGCTAGACACACTTCTTCAAGGCGAGAATTAGTTTAATTCCGGTGAATTTTTGTGATAGAAGACATGTGCGAAAAATTTGAGGCATATTTACTATTAGTCCATTCGTTGTAATTATAATTGATAAAAATGTTTCTTATATTATGAATAAGATCTTCAGGTGAAATTGAGTATAGAATATAACTTTTATCAATGGCCGATTTTGCAAAAGCATCTACTTTTTCGTTCTTAGCAATTTCGGAATGACCTGGAATCCAAACTAATTGAATAGATTAGCAAAACATAGTTGCATTTATTAAAGCTGAGCCGATGTGTTGAATTATGGTTGGGCAAGACGTTTAGAGAGTTTTCAAACTGCTTAGACATGATAAAGAGTCTGATAATATGACATAGTTGGAGGGAGAAATACAGAATTTAATCACGCCAGATATAAAGCCAAAGCCTCTGCTGTAAAGATGGAATTAGAGTTATTGATTTGCCCAAAACAAAAATGTTATTTCTGCTGTTATGAATTGCTATTCCAAGTTCATTTTCTATTTTGGATGCATTATTAAATAATAATATGTGATTGGACCATTCAGAAGTACTATGCAGTTGAAAGAGGTCATTGATAATATTTGTAGGAAGGTTTTCAATCTGAAAAGTACATTTTCTAAGAAATATTTTTAAATTTATATTAACAGATGTAGGTTTTGTAGGAACTCTTAAAATATGTGATTCTTGAATTCCATTTTCGTCAAGCCATTTTTTCACTCGCAAAGATAAGCTCGCAGCAGTAAATACATGATATCCATAATCGAGGCTACTTGTAATGAAAGGCTTAACAGTTTGAAGTAAATGATTAGTTATTATTAGAATTATATTAAACGCGTAATTACTTAAAATTTGGTTGTATTTGATCCAATCCGTGTTATAAAGTGTGGGAGTCTTAATCAAACTAATATTAAAGTCAAACTCGACCATTACTGGATTGTGGTCCGAACTGAGTTCCGTGATTGTATAAATTTTAGTGTTATAATTAGTACCTTTGATGAGTGCAATATCAATTGTTGTTGCTGAATTAGCACTAAAATGTGTGGGTGTGTCAGGTGCATGGATTTTTAGTTCGGCTATATCAGCGAATTTTTTAATTATTTGACCTGTTTTGTTGTGCTAAGCACACTGCATGGACCTACAATTCCATGCAGTGTGCTTAGCATTAAGATCTCCAAATATTAAAATATCATAGTTTGTTGTAAGCATTGTTTCAAGATCCATGTTTATGTATTGATATTATGGTCTAGGTTTAATAAATGTGGAGCAGAATGTAATATGGGGTATGGTTGGCAAGGTCAATGTGACCAAAGTTGCCTCTATAGTAATTAATTTGTGTGTTGTGTTTTGGTAGTGTGGGAGACTACTCTTGACAAAAATAACTGTCCCACCCCCGATCTTGAAGTGTTTATTTTTGAAATGCGCAAATCGCAATCTGTGTACGTCATTTCAGTCTCTGCTTCAGTCACTTTGAATTCATAATAATAAAAAAATAAATAAAAGAAGAAATTAAAAATTTAAATAGTAAAATTAAAAGAACAAAAATACTCAATCTGAATTAATCAAACACTAAGGCAAAGTCAGACGATAATTTCAACACGAAAAAGGAGAAAAAAAGTCAAAGAAAACATTAAATTATGACAAAATAATCAGAGTTCAAAATTTACGCATTTCGGAATTTAGAACAATCAGCCATCCTTCACGAATGTAAATAAACAAGAATGAATTACAAGTATGTTAGAGTAAAAAGGAAACACATTTCTGCTGATAGCGGAAATGTATTATATCGTTGAAATGGCAACAATCTAATTTTCTGGTCGAAGAGTAAATTTTCTAATTTGTTTTGTGCAAATTATCATTGTTAGAATTAAATCATTTTCTCTTTCTGAATAACATAATAAAATATAATAACTTTTTTCCGATAAATTTTCAATTAAAAAAAATATATTGGCAGCTCATCAAATATTCAAGTAATGAAGTGACAGTGGAAGTAGAAAACCTGCAAGTCTAATGTTTGTGGCTATATTTTCCAGGGTTTGTCTTGTTCGTTTGTTGTGACTTGTAAAACAAAAATTTGCTTTATATTCGAGTGCATAATAATATAATAAACTGTTTCTCCTGCCTATGCGAAAAAACTCATTAACTGGTTTATATTTGTTTGAAGTAGATTTTAAAGAAGTAAAATGGATGTCCAATACAATAATAAAAAGCTCATTGCAATTGAGTTCCCCGGAACTGTACTAAATGTAGATAATATGGTGAAAACTTTAGGGGGTGAGGCAGAAATGTCAAATGTATTCAATAAACAAACAAAGAGACTTGAACTGAAATTTCGCCCGGAGGATCCTTACTGTAAATGCGTTTATGGTGATCGATTCAATACAACTAATATTTTGTTGAAAGTAACCAAACGTGTTAAAAAAAAGCGAAATCCAGATGCCACGCAAAAACTATCGGAACCTACTTACAAAATAGAATTTCTTGGTACTGCATGTAGCACTTACAAATTTAAGTCCTTAGCAGACTTCCAAGTCCTACCAATTGTATTTGATAAACAGTTGAATAAGTATAAGTCTTTACTTCCAGAAATTGTGCCAAAAGAGCTTCACCCTCCATCCTGGCTGGACAAAGATATGGAATTGTTTATTCCACCAGTGTTGTATTCGCGTTTTGATCTGCCACAAAACGGTTTCATTGAGACAGTAAGTAAAGTCAAAATTGCTGAAAGTAATCGGACCCTACCAGAGAACATTATTGGCAAATGTAGAAAACGCAGAGCTGGTTTTGCTGTGTTTACTACCTTTGAAAGTAAAGGTACTTGTATGAAACCTCAAGAGAGTGCGCTCAAACAGTTAAGTACTTACCCATTAGATTGTGAATTGAAGGTAAAAATTGATGAGTTATTTAATGAGAGGCCCATTTGGTCCAAAAATGCCTTGATTTATCATCTTGGATGCGAAAAAGCTCGTCTTAAATACCCATTACCGTGTTCAGCCTACTTCTTCAGTAATGGACCTTGGAGAAGTTTATGGGTGAGATTTGGATATGAACCAAGGAATACACCTTCTTCTAAGATATACCAAGTGATGGATTTAAGAATAAACTCAAATATACCTTTAAATGAAAGCAAATATCAAAGAAGAAATAGGATATTCCCCATGTCAAACAAAACAGTTCAGAGTCAAGACCGTATTGCAACCATCAATACCAACTACCTGGTGCCACAGTCTTCTGGAGGGAACTCTCCTGATGAGGAGGACATCAAGGTGCGATTGCTTTTAAGCGAATATTACCCTGGTGAATTACCACCTGCAAGGCAATGCTTCTATCAACTTTGTGATATTCATTTAGATTCTGTTCAAACCCTTGTACACAAAAATGATGGTCGGGAAGATGTGTGTCTGGAGAAGGATGGATGGTGTGAATCTGGTACACTTGATAAGTGTAGAGAACTCATACTTGCAGACATAATGAAAACTATCAAAGAAAGAGAACTTGAAAATAAAAAAATATAAATTTTCTTTGTAAAATATATTTGGTTAATTTATGAATTTTTTTAAAATAATGCAACTGTTATAATTCTACATACAACTTGTTCATGTACTGTAATATTTGATAATTTGTAAATACTAGCTGTATATTACATTATTTACTTCAGATTACTGTTTTGTATATTTTATAATAAAAACTAAAAGGAAAACTTGCAATGTGTATAGCAAATCTTTCCTTTTAAAATGATTGATTACTTGGTAAAATTTTTAAATTATATTTTTAAGTTTATAAAATTAAATATGCATAATTCTTTTGATAATATCAAAAGAAAATCCTTATTTGCAAGCCATCATCACTTAATAATCTTTTTGATGTGATGTTAGTGAAAGTATGATTTTCTTTTATATCAACTATAATGAATTACAATATGATTCGTATGTCTATAATAATTTTATATAATCTATGCATAACTTATATTTTCAGATAGTGTCTAAGATCAATTTCTGAGGAGTATCAATAGCTAAGTTTTATGATTTTTTCTTGATATTTACATATCACATTTGAATTAGATCTTGTTTTCAACCTTATGCTAAATGTCTGAAATTTAATTTTAATATGATCTTATAAATTGCTTTTTTTCTTTTTCTTAATTATAGCTATGCATATAGAATTTTGAACCATTGAGAAAATGGTGCTCATAAATTTAAAATTATATTGTGGTCAGTTTAAAGTTGTTCAGAGGCATTTTAATGCTAGCATATTTGCCTTCTAAGAAGATTTTTCATAATAGATTGTGTTTATTCGTGTGTCACTCAGGAGGAAACCTAGAAAATACTCACACTGACAAATGTGCATGTAGAAGTATCTTTTATTATGAAACAAAGCTGGAATCAAACTTGGAACCATTCTGTCTGAAGAGGTCCCATGAGCTCATAACTTGAAACTTTTCAATCTTTCCACATATAAAAATGCATATTATCTAAATATTTTTAATACTTTCTTAGAGTTCAGTGGCAATTTTGGCTTAGTTGTTCCAATTTTTTTTCCCTGTATTCTAGTAAAATTACCTAATTTGTAATTACAATTCAACTATGCATGTTAAGTGATGTCATTTCTTAATATTAAATGATTGTACCAAATTTCATAAAATAAATATTAAAATATCAGTTGTCATCATTAATCTAGAAAATCATTTAATTATACATTTACATTTTTAAAACAAGGTAAACGGTTAAAATGAACATTATAGGCACCAAGGCTGAAAAATTAACAAATGTAATAAAGATTGGTGATTTTTGTCATCAAAAATATTAAAATACCTTCTATTGTTGATGTTGCTAAAAATCTTAGTTTGTTACCTCATTTATAATTTATAGAATAACAAAGTACCATTTGATATTCTAAAATCTACATTATAAATATATGGGTAGACTAACTAAATTTTAATTTGTATCTTGAAAATTATTTTTTTTAATTAAGAGCCTATTTTAAAAAAACAAGTTATCAAATGGGTTGTTACATATTAAAATATATTCTATCTCAATACTATTTATTAATCACAGTAAACACATAAACTATATGTATAATATTAAATTGTTTTAATGTATTATAAAGAGACTAATTTAACTGTCACACACGAGGTAAAAATCAGAAAAAATATTATATGTTTGTTCTTTATATCAGAATCGGCTTTTAAAACTAATACTAGAATGTATATTTTAATGTTTAAAAATACCAATAATTCTTTGCTACCTGAGTTGCTCAGTTCATATTAATACATCTCTTAGCTTAAATTACTTTAAAAGAAAAAGTATATATATAAATATTCTTTATTTTAACAACTTAACATGATTTTGCAAAACATTTTTATTGACTTAATTTTAATTTTTTATTGTTTTTCCCTTAGCAGTTCTACAAAATTAACTAAAACAAATTTTAAAAAAAGAACTTTTTAACAAATTATAATCAAGTACTGAGATGGTTTCATTAATTTATCTCTATTTCTATGATAATAAAGTTTTACAAAATTAATAAAAGATTTAATATTTAACATTATATTCTTGTCACGCCCTATTTTTTTAATTCTTTGCCATGACTGCTTTAAAAAAGCCTTCTAATTGTCGAAAAAAAATTTAAAAGCAAGTATAAAAAATATTTTAAAATCTATATTTAATATTCAACTCAATATTTTATTCACAAGTATTAAAGATGTAAATTTTCTTAAAGTTAATAGGATTTAATATAAAATTAGTGCAAAAGAAAAAAATCTTTTAATACAGAAATTATTTAAATTGTCTAAATGAATAATTTCTGAATTAAAAGATTTCTTCACCCAATTAATAGAACACTATTAGTAATCAAAGTATAAACCTTTGCTAAAATTACTTTCATTTTAAAAAGTTTTAGATCTAACCAATGATCTGAAACTTATTTCAAACAACAGGTTGTTAATTTTAAATGGTTTCACTGTGAAAACGAATTCATTTGGCATTTTATTTATTAAATGCAAAATGTTACATTTATAATTGCAAAGGAATCTCTCTGAATAATATCAGATAACATTTCGAAAATTTAATGAAATATTTTTCTTAATTTCAGAATGTCTTTTTAAAAGCTGATATATATAACAGTTAAGGTTTTATATTTTTACATTAAGTAAATTGTAGGGCAATGTGACGATACGTACCATCGCATTCTTCATCACTGGACACTATCATTTCAGGGAACATCTCCATACTATGGGACTCCTTCAAGACCCTAATTATAGGAAATATCTTAAGGATGATGAGTCTGCACATTACATCATTTTTTAGTGTGATACTCTAGCCTCTATTCGTTTTAATATTTTAGGAATCGTCAATACTAAAGAGTTACATCTTAGCTCCATAAGAGATTTGTCAGACTTTATACGTAAAGTGGGCGACCCAATTTATTGGAACTAAGACTTCATGCGGTTGAGGCTATGGTACAAAACGCTATCGAGCAGAGGTGCCCAATACCATGCAAGCCCTTTAAGAATAGGGCAATGTGACATACTTTGTCTCATTGTATATTATTAATTTCATTGTATAATTCTCATTGTATAATTTTTAATGAAAATTTTCAACAAGAAAAATGCATTGCATTATGAGTTAACATTTTAATTTCTTTACCCTAATAAAACAAAAGTGAGTACACTAAAAACAAGTCTTCAATGGTTAGGAAAAAGACAATCTATATTGCAGAAACTGATTGTTAATAAATTAGTATTTTTAATTATTTTTTGCTTTAAAATAATCTTTTTTTTAAAGTTTCTACAATTATTTTCTAAAGAAAATTTGAGATTTCATAACTAGTGATAATTTTATACCTAGCCCCAAGTTGGGTTCTACAAGTTAGGTAGAAGCAGTTGGTCTGAGTCTGTGATTTTGAAGTAGAAACCCCCCAATACATGGCCTGCAACCCCCAGAAGTACCATTTCACATGGAGGACATTGCACCACAGCTGTTTTAGCGTGCTCCATCCGCCATCAGTGAAAAAGGTGGATCTTTGGTTAAACCAGGATTCGAACTCATTACCTTCCAATAATGAGAACAACACCCTAACCAACCAAACCATCGCTCCTCCCTAATTTGATAGTTATAGCAGTTCAATGATTCTATACATAAATTCATCACCTGAAAATCACAAGCTATTAGTCAGCTGTAATAATTACGAAATCAGATAATTGCTTAATGCTTCCAAATTTATATTAGTCACATATTTCAAATCAGAAATACTGATATATATATATATATAGTCAAAAGAAATTATAATATTTATCTCCATTTTCATGAAAACAAATAGATTTAAAAATGTGAATCTTCACATTTTTAAATCTATTTGTTTACATGAAATCATTGTTTTGTTTTCATAATCTTCATGCAAATATTTTACTATCCACACATACCAGAGAGTGGATTTTAAATGACATTTTCAGGGATGAAGTATACAATTTTTTTATGTTATAGGTTACATGTCTTTAGAAAGAGAGCTTAAGTTAAGTTCATTTCATGATGACGGTCATTACTGTTTTTCAAATGACAAAAATTGTCAATTACGACTTTTCCAAACAAATTTAATTTCAAATCATAAAAAGATATGCATGATTAGTTGAATGCCCGTTTGAAAACCACAAATATTTACTCGGAATCCAAAAATTCATTTGCAGTAATTCTAAACATTCTACACTTTGGAAGCATTTGAATTCTTCTTCTTTCCATTATGATGGAAATCAGTTGCAATTTTTAGTCATTCCAATTTATCTATTTTGCAAAAAGATTTATTAAGAAATGTGGAAATTCACTAGTAATATGGTCGAATCAATCACACTACACATTGTTTGATGAATTATGTCGCACATTACTTTGCACTGAAGAACTCGGACAAATACATCTCGCCTTATTCCTACTGCGCAAGGGTCTGGTGGAAGTATAATATGGATTACAGAAGTAATGTTTCTCGAGGATAAACAAACAGCCATCTGATATCAACATACTGATCATCAAATGCACCCTGCACTATTTTACTCTGATGTGACTGGTGTTTATGGACGATAATACAGTTATAGATCGTGCCAGTGCTCAAAATAAGATTTTTCAGCATCAGACATCCAACACCTTTCCAGGCTGTCAGACATCGGATATTAATCCAACAAAGAATTTTAAATAAGGTAGAAAGACATCTAATGACAATGTAAACATATTCTAATTTACATGATATAAAAAGCTGCACAATCAATGCATGTTATTCTGTAAACATAAATGCATTCCAAAAGCATGTAAACTTGAGGTGGACAAATAAAATATTAATCCCAGGTTTCTAATTCATTGCCCAGTGGATGTATTACATTAACAGACTACAATATATATTAATACTATGCATTTAATATAAATTTCAGCTTAGAGCTTAATTGATTTAGATTTTATTAAAAAGAGCCTTTAACTACTTGTTTTGAAGGAAGTTAAATCATATTAAAAGTGCATTTTCTCTTGAGTTCACATTATAAATACATTTATATGTTGAACTATTTAATTCATATAAAAATCAATAAGTATTAATTGAAGTATATATAAATATTAATTCTTTACTGTTGGTTAAATTAAGCGATTAACATAAACTTGAAAACATTTTTAAAATTAGATATCATTAAAGAAATAAACTACAATTATTTGTAATTTTTGATGAAAAAGTTAGAATTTTGGTAAAATTATTTTATAAATGTGTAATTAACATAAAAGAATATATTCATATAGTATTGTGTAACATTATTGTATGTATACAAATTCTTTTGTCTTAATTTCATTTCCAACTATAAGTTTTTTTTGTAACAAAAAAATTCTTTTACATGAAATATATAATTATGATAAATATTTGGTATAAAAAATTAGCAAATTATTCTGTTGTTTTTGATATATAATTTTTTAATCAATTTGTAATCTAATAGTGAAACATTAATTTACATATAAAAGTTCCAGTAAAAATCTTTATGAAAAAAAATTTGCCATGAAATTTTATATAATTTTTATTTAACTTTTAGAATAAATGAATCGTAAGAAATAACAAATGAGTTGTATTTTATAATGCAAAATACATATACAATATTTATAAAAAATATAACAAGTGAACAGCGCTTGAAATTACATTTCCTTTTTAGAAATTCCTTTTTTTGCAAACCATTCATCACTTTTGTCTGCAGCGATAGCCTTAAAAATTGAAAATAAATAATTTAAAAATACATATAAAATAATCAAATAAAAATTATATTTTAAATTTATAAACAATAATTTTTAAATAGTAGAAATAATTAAATATTTGATAAAATACAATAAAAGAAAATCTTCCTTTTTTTTTCACTGAAATGTAAATTTCTCAACTGTGAAATCGAAATTCACAAGTTACTATGTGTTTGATGATTAAAAATTCAAACCAATATTTTATTTTATTAATTAATTAAATTTACAGTTCATAAAGCATTTCATCAATATTGAATTGATAATTGACAGTTAATCATATGAATTTAAGACATACATCATATGAAAAAAATACCAAGAAGGTACTACTCAACTCTATATACCTCTCTGTTAATATAACACAGAATTAAAAAATAGTGCAATCTCAATGAAAATCAAATCAAATGAATTCAAATAACTTTTCAAAAAATATTCTTTACATGTATTTGTTAAAATTACTTAAGCACATAAAATTAAAATATTCAACATCATTTACTTATCGGGTAAACTATTTAGACTTTTAATAAATGAGGGGGAATTCATCTCCATAATTTAACATGTTTTTATGCAAATTATAAAATTTTTTACAAATTAATGGATTTAGTTGATATAATTTGAGAGGCATTGAGATAACTGCTTACCTTAATCATAAAATCAATCACTTTTTATAATAATTGATAGGCCAATCACAAAGAGAAAAGTTAAATTTGGTTTACTTTGCATAAAATTCACTTTTTTGTTAGCCTTGAATGATACAGATATGAAAAATTTAACTTTACATATTTATTATTAAATGTTATTTAAGCATCAAAACAATTATTGCTACAAAAATTATATGTATGTATTTCATTCAAATAAATGAGTTTAACTAAAAATTCAAGATTAGTTTAAATATTATTTTAATTGCTTAGATATAAAAAATTAAAATTTTGTATTAATTGCAATAATTATTTCACTACAATTTATTTTGTACATACCTGTATATTGATTGATGTTGAAATTATTTACTTAAAATGACCAACATGATTAAATAATAGCATACATACATGGATCTAATTAAATACAAATTCTACAAACTATCAAATTCATAACAAACCTATTAGTAAGTACACGATTGAATGTAAAAACATATACTTAATCAGCTTTAATTTTTTACTATAATTTTTTCACTTACTTCATTAAGTAGACTTTCTCCCTTAGGGTCCATTTGTGATAACACTCTGAAAGCTTCATCGCCAACAAAACAAATTTCATGCCCATCCTAAAGTTTGAAACAAATTTAATAATTTTAGGATTAGACAATAGAGTCAAAAATTAATAACACCTTCTAATATTTTAATAATGCAAATGATTTTTAAAAATTATGAAGTTATATAAACATAAAAGCAAATAAATATTAATTTTGTAGATATAAATACATACCTGCCAACTTTCGAAAAAGTATTTCAGTAAAACTTTTTCTTTTCAAAATTACATCTTAGATACATTTTTTCGTATTTTAATTAACTAATTTATTACTTGGCAATTAATTTTATGATAATTAAAAGTAAATTATTAACTAATGAAAATGCAGATGCTAAGAATTTAATTCATCTAAAAATTTAATAATTAAAAGCTATAGATTCCAGAATGCATTCATAATACACTACAGTTTTTGTGCTTTCTGAATATTAAAAGAATACTTACAAGGAAATACTTTGCATGACACTAAACTCTGTTGAAATATTCATTTCAATTATTTATTAACAAAAATAAGTTATCTGGACATAATTCTGTTAAGCACTATCACCTTTAAATCAATTAAAGTTAATAAAATAAAAATTCTGGGTTAAAAAACTCCATACAAAATTTTCTTGAGTAAATACATTTCTTTAATATTTTATACACTGGAAGAATTCAATGATGTAACAGTGGCTTTTTTAGCCTTTTCTAACACTCTTACTGAACTCTTGCACATAACAAAATCCACCACTTAAAGATTTCACAATAAGCAAATTTTCTAAATTTAATAGCGAGTTTCTAAATTCATTTCGATTCTTTTTAACTAAACTAAAAATTCTTTCCCACTCTGCATTGCTATGGGGTATCACTAATAAAGATAACATGAATTTAGATATTCTATCATATTTGTCACTTTTATCTACATTTTTTATTGACAGTAAATCAATCTTTTCATTTTTCAACTTGGATAAGTCTTCAGTTTGCAATGAAAAATACTGATTTTCTAGCTCATCCATAGCTACATCCTCAGATTCACCATCATTAACTGGCAGCAAAAATGGAAACTTTTGAACAAAGTACTTTACACTTGAAAATTTGGCTTCATCTAGTTTATCCACATCTGGTAACTGCAAATGATCTTGTTTCATTGGAAATTTGCTTATAATATAATCACAAGAAGTTGTGAAATACTTCCGAACATCAGAAAAAATTGCTTTTTTTCTTCATCAGATAATATTGCCACAACATCAGATGAATAAATCACAAGATTCCAATGATTAAATCACAAGATTCTTTTTGATTATCAAAAGAATGATAATCCACTTCAAACAAAGGTACATTTCGAATCATGGATGGAATAACAAACTTAGTTAATAGTTCTTTGAACATGCTATACATAATATCTTTATGTTCATGAATTTGTGGATGACTGGAATGCAATAAAATATTATATTTTCCAAATATCTTTACTGTGTAAAGCAAAAACAGACTATAAGCTTTATTTAAGGAAGATGATTAGAAAAGAAAAAGTTTCTCTTCTCTAGACATATTTTGAGATTTCAATTTACTATCTTTACCAAAATAGATTCTTTGTACCATTCTCTGACTCCATTTCAAATCTTTTTCGTTTTAAATTTGGTTTGATGCATCGTATATCCACTTCAGAATTTTTGGTATGCTGTAAGATGCCAGATTTTCAGAATAAGTACATTTTTCCACTTTAACAATATCATGAAAATATTTTAAAAGAGGATCCCATTGATCTATGAGTCTTTGAAGACTTTTTTGTAATGAAAGCCAACGTGTGCAAACATGTTTAAGAATTTTTTGTGTATCTTTGTCACACAATTCTTGAAATTTTTTCAGGCTTTCTTTTCTTTTCGAGCTCCGATTTAAATAATAATAAGTGTCAATTATAATTTCATCGACTTTAATTGGCAAGCTTCCTGCACCTTTCTCAGAGGCAAGATTTATCAAGTGACAAGAGCAACCAATAGATATTAAATTTTCTTGCTTTGTTCTTAAATAGGTTATCACACCTTTTTCCTTCCCTTGCATTACTGCTGCATTATCAGCACCAAAGGTTACGCAATGCTTAAAAGGGATATTTAATCGTTCAAATTCGTTTAAAATTAATATGCTTATATTTTCTCCTGTTGCATTCCCCGATAAACTTGGATGGAGACAAGCAGCTTTGAATAGTTTTACAAATGGGATTGAAAAAGTTTACAACAATCGGATATAATTTTGAATCATTATCATTACTGCCATCACGCAGCAAAAAAGGGGTGAATTTTTGTAGAGTTAAACGACGCTTCTCCTTTTTGTCCGATGCTAATTCCTTTATAATAGCAGAAATTTTGGTTTGAGCGCATCCATAACGCTGTGCAGTTTCACATTTAGGAAACATTTTCCTGAAAAAAGGACCAGCATGATCAGAAACGCTGAGTGGTATGTTGTGCTCAATAAAGAATGCAGTGAAATATAATTTGGACCTAGTCACTTCTTGAGCATCATTTTTAAAATAAGCATCCATTTTAGAGGTGCTTGCTGTACTTTTTGCTTCTTGCATATGTTTTGGGCCTTTGACATGACGAGAAATATCAAAACGACCGCCGCGAGATAGATTAAAATCAGAGTTGCAAACTACGCAATGAGCAAACTTAACTCCTTTAGCTGATGCTTTAATGCATGGAAATTTCACACTAACTATTTTTAAAAGATTGTAAATAAGATTTATTAGGTTTACTCAGAGCCATTTTTCACAAATTATCAATAACCACTCGAATCACAGTAAAGCGCAAATGTTTGCTTTCACCCAAGAGAGCCTCAGAGTTAACTCCGCCCATCTGCAACAGTCCACCAATCACAGTAGTAAAAATGAATGGCGCCTAGTTTTGATCTGTGTGACTAAGGAACAAGATTATACCTCTACAATTTCTTTTCTCCATCTATAGTTCTTAAAGCCGGAGCCTTCCTCTCCCCACCTCGATAGGTTTGACATGTGCACTTCGACCGCCGGAGCCTCTGCGACCACAGTCTGGGAAGTCAGTTTTCTCTTTCCACAAATGGGTTGAATGGGGTGCAAATTTCCGTTTATCATCATGGCTAGGGAGAAAAAAATCGTCATTATGTGTTAAGATCTAATTTTTTAAAATTTTTTTAAGCTTTGCCCAGTACAATCGAAACGCGTAAAATAATTCATGCTATCAGTAAAAGCGTAAAACCTGGCGATTTCGCGTAAAATTTACGCAAGATGCGTAAAAGTTGGCAGGTATGTAAATATGCATATGGCAGTTTCACATACAAAACGTGCATTTATATGAAAAATTAAATAATTGTATTTCAGAATAATAAGTATTAAATAAAACTGTTTATACATTAATTTTACATTTAATGTGCCAAATATCAAAGTATATATGTATATAAAAAAAGCCTAAATGTAAAAACTACCGATAAAAACTTTGCATTAGATTTGATTTCATAAAAGAATTTACAAAAAAGATTTATCAAATCACATTTTCATGACATTTTTCACAAAAGCAACAGAATTTAAAAGATGTTGCTTACAGAACATGTTTTCAAGTATAAATAAGAAATGTGCACAAAATTTTATTAAATTGAATTTTTTGAGCTTTAATCTTATCTTTAACACAGAGAAATTTCAAACAAGAATTTATAACACATTAATATTATTAAAATAAGTTTAACATTTCTTATTCATAAATCTAATAAAAAAAAATTGATTGAAACATCAAATTTACAAAGATAAGAAAGTATTTCTATTTAATTAATAAAGTATTGATAATAATGACCACCTACTGAATTTCATTAATTTTTTTTTTTTTTTTAAATTTGAGGAGCATTTCTCTGAATATTTCTGTTGTTAAAAAAATTAAAAAGAATATATACAATTAATGTAAAAATTGTGTTATATCGTGATCCATTATAAATTTGAATACTTAACAAATTTAATTGCATCTAGACTATCAAGACAAGTTTTTGTGCAATACAGATAGACAAGCATTTATGTCTGTACACCAAATTGCTAAATTCAATGCACAAAAATAATTTCATATGTTCCTTAAAGTAATATATGGCCTGATCATATAAACATAAAATCAATACCTATAAGTAACACTACTTTAGCTTAGAGCTTATTTAACTAACTGCAAGAGGATATTTTAATTAGATTTTAAAATTTTTCATTCGATTACATACAATTAAAATTGCTTATTTTAGTATTAAATACATAAATCTTATAAATTCATTTTTTGTAAAAAATTTTATTAACTTAACTATGATGTTTATCTAAGAAAGATAAATTGTTTTATTTTCAAATAGTAAAATTTTATTTGATTTCACATTGCTGAAAAGTGTCTTTTGACAATTACTTAAATATTTAGAATAATTTGGATCATGATAGTTAGAATAATTTAGATCATGGTTGTTAAAATTACAGATGTTAGGATAGGATTTTGATGTTAATGTAGATAATTGAATGAATTGATAATAAACAATATATTGCTAAACAATAATCTTTAAAACAAAAAAAATTAAAAAGAAACTTTCATGATATCTTAGACATGGTGCTATTTGCAAAAAAAAAAAAAAAAAAAAAAAAAAAAAGGGGGGGGGGGAAGAAAATAATTTTTTTAACATTTCATGACTAACACTGGGACGTAAACTAAAGTTGATGAAAATATTAACATGTATTTCAGATAAATTAATTAAAATTGAAATTAGAAAACATGTCTGTTTTATCAATTTCCACTTCCAAAACTAAAGCATGCAATGTATTCCAATTTTAAGATTAGTGTTACTAAAAAAGTACATTATTCTTAGAAAAATATGATATACATATTTTAATTTTACATAAGGGCTACTCTGAAATTTTTGAGATACATGCAGGCAAGAATTTACAAAATAAAAATAATGGTTTAATTTTAAAGAACAAAGTATTTCAGCACAGAACACGATTTTTTACTGACTTACTTCAACTTGTTTAGCTTATAATAAATTTTAAACGGAAGAAAAAATGGAGTTTATGCGAGATGCTATGATTTTTGCGCTATGATTATCTATGATTTTAAAACAGGATTAAATAAAAACAGAACATGTTCAACGGTTGCAATTAGCATTTAGTGATAAATCTCCAACTCGTGCTACTGTATTCAGATGGTTAAGAGAATTTAGAAGAGGTTGCAATTTTGTTCAGGATGAAGAACACACAGGAAGGCCGCTGTCGCCAGTAATCCCGGATAAGGTGTCTGCCATACGAAAAATGTTAATGGGGGCTGTACCTATCAAATGATAAAGAAGGAACTTAACATTGGATCTGCAGCCATCCACAAAATCATTCATGAAGAATTACATATGAAAAAAGTAGTTTGCCATTGGGTTCCCCATAATCTAACTGAGCACTAAAAAGAGGAGCATGTCAGAATCAGTAAAGAAACTCTTAATTTGCTATATGATGGTGGCCACCACATCATTTCTAAAATTGTAACAGGTGATGAAACGTAAACACCGTTCCAACACATCAAGAAAGCAAAGTAAAGGTCTTTGAAGATGATCCCATGCCGACAATGATGAAAAAACAACGTGCACAGAAAAATGCCGCTTCCTTCAGAAGTACAGGATTGGTCAAAGCCATCAAGTTGGAAGGACAGAAGACAGTAGCAGCAAACTGGTATACCACTAAATGTCTTCCAGAAATTCTACAAGAACTGAATGTTAGGGGACTAATGCTTCACAATGACAATGCATCTTGACATACAGTCGGATTGACAGTTCAGTTTCTTATACAAAAACAAATTATAGTGATCGAACGTCCACCGTATTCACCTGATCTAGCTATGTGCAACTTTTGGTTTTTCTTTAATCTAAAAAAGAACTTGCGTGGATGTCGTTTTCATTCAGAAGAAGAGATTGATGTGACTATAAATGCATTTTTTCATCCATTCCAAGAAATGAATGGCTTGAGGCATTTAATCTGTGGAAAATTTGTCTACAAAAGTGCATTGATGATGGAGGAGACTATTTTGAACACACCTAAAATATTGTAAGTATAACTTTAAAAACCTAGTTGTATCTCAAAAATTTCAGAGTGACCTCATAAAATTATGCATGATTTTTAAACATTAAGTACTTACAGGATCAGCTAAAATGACAACAGATACAGTTGCTTTTCCAGGTGTATCAAGAGTAACCAAAGGAGTAATTGTCTTATGGCCTGAATTTTCAATTGCACTTTGTATTCCAGGTAGCTATGGCATCAAAAGTGAAAAAACTATCAGAAATTAATTTAATTGATATTCATATTTATTCTATTCACTTTTTAATGCATTTTTCTATGTTTGAATTCAGAATACAATATAAAAGTTTATGTCATAAAATAAAGTAAAATTTGTATTAATTTTAGCTGTAAAACTACATTCAATTAGACACAAAAAATATTACATTTTTGTGTCTGATTGAAAGTATTCAAGTAAAAAATATAATAGGATAATTTTTTCAAAAGCTGGGAGAAAACGTGATTCTGACATAAGATGTTCGTTAGAATAATTAAACTACAATAAATGAAGATAAATATCTGAATTATCATTGTGAGACAACTAATAAGTGGTATTACATCAAAAACATAGAAATTCAAATCCTCAAAGACTTAAAATTTTCAAAGCAGAAAAGTATTTTTCTAAGCCAAAATTTAACTGTATATAGAATACTGTTAAATTAAAAACATTTTTTTGTGAGATTTCAAGGGTAATTAAATAATGCAATGAAAGAAAATAACTTTTAAGAAAAAATGAAGATTATAATGTGCACATTTTCAAAAGTATTGCAGGAAAAATAATTTTGTTCAAATTATATGAAAATATTAAGGTGATTACTTTTCCATACATTAATTTAATTATTTTTCATCTGAACGAGTTATTAAATGGGAATATTTTTCTTGTAACGCAATTAATTTATTTATATATAAATAAATATAAATTCAAAATATGTATTTTATGGTTTATGTATGTTTTTATATTGAATTCTTGTAAAAATATAAAACTTAACTTAAAGTAGGCACATTAGTAATACAAAAAGAGTGTATTTTGAAACCCTGCCATCATGTAATATTATATCAAAAAATTAAGAGTTCATATAACAAAATATATTATTTTTTACATTAAACATAAATGACAACTGTTTCAAAAAATTATCATTTTACGTTCATTAATTTGTGAGTATCGAAAAAGCCACTCATAAAAATAACATAAAAGAGCTTAAAATAAAATTTTCAATTCTTTAAAGTTAAATAGTTTAGCAAATTTAATTTTAGAACTAAAAATATAAATAAATTTAAAAATTGTTGCATGATTTTCTTATACACTTAAATTTACAGATAAAATTCAGACAGAAACATCCAAATTAAATTCTACAGCAATAATTTTAAAATGATTGAATAAAAGGTAAAGAGACAGTGCGATTCTCAACCAGTCAGTTAATTTTCTATAATTCCTCCTAAAAAGAAGTAGAAACATTTTCTGAGAACCTGTTATATTCATCAATGTTTCATTTAGTATATTTGCACACTTATTTTTAAACCATTTATGAATATTACTACATATTAACAATATAATTACCACTTTATTATGAACATTTACAAAATAAAATTGAAAAATATGGTTTTTTAAAAAAATCTCAAAACATCCAGAATAAAGAAAGGAGAAAAGTAAAATATTCTTTCAATATAAAAAATACAGAACTGCTACTTATTAGTAAATTTATGTAAACAAGATTAATTGAGGTTACAAATGCTGAACAGCTCTTATTACTATAAAAAAGAACATTATAAGTTATATTACATACAATTAAAAAAAAATGAGGAACAATACTAAACAATTTTATGAATTATTTCCTTATTAAAGAAAACATTGATTTTTTAAATAATAAAATAAGAATCATGTTAATAAGTTCACAAAATTTCATACTCATAAATATTTGTGAAAGAATTAAATATGGTAATCACAAACCTATAATTAACATATGTATAATCTTTTTAATGCTTTATATATGAAATTTTTCATTTAAATAATATTTATGAAAACTATTAACAATGTAGTGATAAAATTTCTATTTCAATACATTTTGTTTTATAACTAAGCATACATTAATTTAACTTTTAAGACAAATTTATATTTCTCTAGAGTTATATATAGTTTGTGTAAAAAAAGATTTTCTAACATAAAATAATTATTGAAATTCAGCATATCTTCCAAATTTTGTAAGTATATTAATTATGATAATAAAGACGTAATTTTTCACATGGAAATACTTAACAATTATTAAAATAAAATACTATTTCACTACAATAAAATTTTCTATTCATAATAATTAATCATTTTTAACAAGAGTTATTTTTATAAGATTATGATATTTTATCAATATTTTATAAAAGTTTTTTGTAACATTTTAAGAATACAAGAGTAATGAAAGAATAAAAGCAAATAAAAATAAAATTAAATATTTTTTTACATACTTCACTTGTTGGGCATGAAAAAGCAATCCTCCCATAAGCTTGCTCATGTCGTAATGGTTCACTGATTTCTATCAGTTCAAGTTTACACTAATCACAAGAAAATACATTTATAAAACTTACCAATGGAAACAATAGAAAATCATTAATTAATTCCATAAAGCATTGAATTTGGCAGATTACTATAATTTTTGCTAAATACATTCGAATAATGAACAAACAGTCACAGTTCACAAAGTACAATCTTACTGAAATCATCCCAATTTGATTTGTGCTAATTTCTTTAATTATTTAATAAATAAACGAGTAAATATCTGTCCTGATAAAGTTCTCAAGCAAAACCATTGTGTGACTGATGTTGCTTTATAATAATAATTCATTCAAAAATCAAAATAGGTTAAGCAACTCAAAATTTGAAGTGTTTCTACCTTGCATAATTTTCTAATATTATAAGTTTCACATTAAAATATTTCTATTTACAAAGAGTTTCAGATTTATCACTATCATTATTTTTTTATATTAGTTAATCCAATTTAATTTTTAATTACAAACTAAAGAGAGGTACACAGTTTTGTAATCAAATACATGCTATTGATATAAGTTTTAAGTACAAAACAAGTTTTGTAATTTGGATACTTGACGAATATATTTTCAATGGAATAAATTCATTAAATAGAACTTTAAAATATTAAAAACTTTAGCAATAGTAATGACATCATAACTCAAGATGTTTCTACAACTTCACTTTTTACCTAAATAACAGATTGGAAAAGCATATACACACAACTAAATTTTCAATTAAAATATTTGAGGGTGTTTAAAAATAACCAAGATTTCAAACTTCTTTCCAGTTTAAAATCATTAAAAGCAAATTTCATCTAAAAATTTTAATCATAAATTAGATTTATAGCAGTTAACCTTTTCGTTCCGGCGGTACAACTGTTGTACCATGAAAGTCTCAGAGGACGGCTGTGGTACAACAGTTGTACCATGGATTTTTTTCCCCCTTTCAAACGCCTGACTTTTTCCCACTCAAGTTTCTTCGGGCAGTTGAGTGCCATTTAATGGCTGCTCTTTTGTGTGTAAAAGTCGTAAAAATTGGGGACTTGCTTGAGTGGAGAATTTTGGCGAAAAACGATTTTATTGGCTCCTCTTTTTAAATGGGAAGCATTTTCATCCTCACTTTGGCAAATTTTTTCATTACAATCAGTTACTTTTTTCGTCACTAGAAAACATATTTTGATGGATTCACGTCGTAAAGGATTGACTGATTAAGAAATTAAAAATTTATTGGAAGAATTAGAAGGAAATTTTGCAGACAGTGATTCTGATTGCTATGATGAATTTGAATGCAAGGATATTAGTATTTTTATGGCAATAATGATGCAAATTCCTCTGTATTATTTGATTTTAGGCATTGACATAAGGCAAAAGCAGATGATAAGCCTATCATTTTTAAATTTACGGGGATTACGGTATTTCTGAGCGAATAAAGGATTTAGTTGAGGAGCACGAATTTTTTTTTCAGAAGAAATTTTAAACTTTATTGCGGATGAAACAAATAGATATGCTTCCCAAATATTAGAGTTACATCCGGAAAGTAATAAAAGGAAACATGGGACAAAGTGGACTGATATTGATGTAGAAGAATTAAAAAAAATCTTAGGACTTATTCTTTTAATGGGCCATATAGATAAAGATAACATCAAAGATTATTGGTCGACAGATGAATTAATTGAAACTCCTGTTTTCAGAAAAAATATGTCCCACGATAGATTTTTTAATGTATTGAGATTTTTACATTTTACAGACAATAAGAAAAATCAAAACTAGATTAAGAATACGACAGATTATGAAAATTACGAAAGATTTTTGATTTTTTAAATAAATCTTTTAAGGAGAACTATCATCCGTCTAAAGAACTTGCAGTTGATGAAGTCATGATAAAATTCAAAGGAAGAGTGATGTTCAAGCAATAAATTCCTACTACACACACACACTACACAGAACTACACATATAAACAATATTTTTATTTTTAATTGTATTAATGGTTTTTCTTTAATTACCAATTTCATATTTATGAGAGTCTGAGATTCTATACATTGTATTTTATGATTTTTAACTACCAGTAAATTGGTATGCTGGCTTCTGCATTGGTCAACTATTTATAAATTACACAATAAAACCTGAAAAATTAGCATTAGTGTCCTTACATTTTTGACAATTATAATTCCCATAAACAGGACTATTCCTAATCTAGCCCTGACCAAAATTGCTGGTTTTGAGATTGATATTTTAAAAGTTAAAATAAGAAAATATTATAAGGTAATGTTAAACATTTCTCATAATAATTTACACATGAGAATGTGTTAGGAAATTCCCAATTCAACAATTTAATAGTCTTTGAAACATTTTCATTAAGAAACGGTATTCATGAAGGGCTATTTTTACATTCTAGATTTTTAGATGGATTAATGAAATAAATTTTTTACAAAGAAATAGTTTTGTTTTAATGTTAGAAATATGCTCTTCAAGGTGAAATATATTTTATTCATTAGTCCAATTCACAATTGAATAAAGAGCACTAAACGTCAATTTTTTGTTATGTACACGAAAATCGGAATAGATGGTAGACATGTTTCTTGGTTTCTTCCTTTCGACGTACTGTTTATGGAAAATATTCCAAGAGCACATTGTATTTTTTAATCTCAAAAAAAAAAAAAAAAAAAAAAACATGTAGGTAAAAAACATGTAGGTAGAAAGGTAGAAATAAAATAAATATAAAAATGAAAATACTTTCAATCATAAATTGAGATGTGGTAGATATTTAAAAAAGTTGCCTTTTAATTGTGTCAGTCTTTCTTCTACGTAATTTTAATTTCTGTATAAAATTAAACTAATCATGGTTTTGGTTTTTAAAAATAATTTAATAAGCATAGTTTTATAAAAGCTAAAAATACTGAAGATAAGAATTTATTCCCAATATAAAGCTAATGCTTTCATGCTAATATTCTGATAAGAATTTTATAAAAATATTTTCTTAGACTTATACGAGAATATTTTGGAATGTATTATATTTGAATGAACATTTTCAAATTCTCAGGCATTGAGAAATGAACCGAATATTACTATTTATTGTATGACAAATGGAATATTATTAAACAATCAACCTGAATGCTACATATAAAGGAGAAACTCAAGATTCGTCTGGCTACCTTCATTGTGCAAAACGTTTCATACTTAGATGCAGAAACATGCAGGAAGAAAAATTCCATTTTTAAGCTTTTTCCTTAAAATGAAGGATATAAAAGCATATGTTTTAATCCATTCAATATAGAAATTTGTTATAAATAGAAATACTTAAATAAAAGAAAACTGAAACCATTTCTGCATTTAACACACAGATTACTTTTAATCTTTTTCAAATGCAACTTCAGCAATTTGCTTGTACTTACTCATAAAAGAAAATATTTGTTCAAAATATCTTTATTTATTTATTTACATATTTTAATATTAGGCAGGCTGCTTTTAGGAATGTTTTTGAAATATTCAGTTAGTTATAATAAAAACTGATAAGCAATAAACTAACTGCAAATTCATTACTTTAAAGAAGTTTGTAATTATTTTAAATAATTATTTCAGAAAATTTTCTGAAATAAATTAATTTAAGTCATATTGTTTTTAAAACAGACTAAATTTGTTTAACAAATGCGTGTATATAATCTTCAAATTCTTATAAAATTTCTTAATGTGGTATATAAAACAACGATTAGAAAAAAATCGATAGCTTGTCGATAAATACAATATTTATGGTGAAAGCATTTACATTTTCATTAGAATTACGGCAGACCTAGCGCGGCGTATCTCCCTCAAAAGTTAAAGATTCGTCACACGATGAAACCTGGGGCACTTAAATGGGAGGAAAATGACCCTCTCCTTTCGGTCAAGGGGGTAGGAAATGTTATCTTCTCGCGCCGTCCTAGGAGCAGTTTTTTTAAACGATGATGCCAAACTCAAAAGGTTAAAGTACACTGCATGATAGAAAAATTTAAATGTTTGCATGTAATATTGAATCAGTATAACCAGTAATAAAATTATAAAAAATATTATTGATAATGTAATTTGTTCACAACGCAATCAAAATTTTTATTTGATTCTTCATTGACAACTACTTGCAGTAAAATGTTATTGAATAAAATGTAATTTTTTACAATATTACAATCATAATAAATACTTAAAAATTCATCATTTGAGTGTCAAATATTTAATTTTGAGTAAACAGCAATTATTTTTTATTAAGTGAATCAAAAACAGGATACTAACATGTTAATTGAAATTATAAAAATATAAAGTCTTCATATAAGTGCAATTTTTGATAAACAAAATCTAATAATTAAAGAGTAAAATAACTTTTAAACATAAAAGTTGTGACCATTAACAAATTTAAGTATATCCCAAAAATTCAATTTGAAAAAAAAAAAATTGCTCTTAAATCAATATCTAACAGCAACACTCAAACACTTTTAATGTCTGAACCTGTGAAAACTTACAGTTAATAAGTATAAATTCAATTTGAATACTATAAAATGTTTTTCATATTTTTATATAACTTATATATGTCCTTTTTTTGCCATTATATGGAAAGAAAGTAATGATTTTCGATTTCATTTTCTCTGGTAGTGAGGAAATCAAGAAATTTAAATAAGATAGTTATTAAACTACTTTTTATTATTTTAACTTTCTTTAGACTTAACATAATGCTGACATAAAAATAAAATAAAATAAAAAGAGTAAATGTGCTTAATTGCAATGGTATATTATTTTAATTACAAACTTAATAAAATGAAAGGCAAACATAATTTTGCTTAAGATTAACAAAAGATATTTGTTTTAGAAAAAACTTAGTCATGTTGTGATGTAATAGGGAAATCTTTGAGATAAAAAATAACTAGAAGACAAAATTTTGATGACAAATTTTGAATGAGTATTTACCATAAAATAAAAAATTTTTGTGATAAATATTCATTATTTTTGTATGCTTGATAACTACTTGCATTTAATCTTAGAAATCTTATAAAAAATAATTTTAATACGATCAACCATAATCGAAGTCAGACTCTGAATCAAGTTTAATCAAATATAATAATCAATTATTTATAATTTATAAATAATTTTAAAATTTAATGTATTAAAAACTAATTGTAATTTGGAATTTTAGGGCAAAAAATAAATGACTTTATTTATGATAGAATATTTGTAATTACTGAATTAAAAAAAAATACCTGTTCTGTAGAAAACCCTAATAAAACTGATTTATCCCCTTTTTCGAATATTTGCATACCTAATAAGCCATTCCAGTAGCCTATAAAATAACAAAGGACATCAGAGTTTTGTTAGTATTTCTTTTTCATAACTTGAAAAATTACTCATCCTTTTAAAAAATAATCTCATTTAAGTAATATAATTTAACTTTATTGTGAAGATAATCTATGTTCAATATTTATTTTATCACTGTTTTAATTTTACAGTACCAAGAAAAATATATAAATAATAGTTATGAAAAGCTATATGTTTTACAAAACAATATTTGCATAAATTAATAGGAAAAATTAAATAAATCCACAATCAGAAAATTTAGAAAATATCCTTTTTTATTTACTAATTAATAACAATTTGTAAATAATAAAATATAATATTAAATTTTAAATTAAACTACATTTTACTCTATTTAACTGTTTATTCATACAAATAAAAAACTAAAAATAAAGTATTTCCATAAAGATTCAGAAAATAATTAATAATTGGCTAAATATTTATATGTTGTATTTTTATTTAAAAAAGTCTAATTCAAGTTAAAAACAAAGCTATTTGGCAATGAGAAAATAATGATATAAAATAAAACAGTTGGTTTGTTTATCTAATATCAGAAATTATAAATGAAATTTGCATGAAAATACCTATTTTATGACTAAATATCTTTGAAAAGTATTAATAATACCAAACATATTTCTTTCATAAATAAGCATAAGAAAAATTATTCATTTTTTATAAGTATTCATTAAAAAGATACTTAATTTTGATAATCTAAAAAACTTGCAGTACAACAAAAGCTATAATCTTTAATCATTCAGTTAAACTTATTATGCATCTAAAAATATATTTGATAAGTAAAAAATATTACAAATATTTAAAATTATTTCTGTAATTTTTTTAATGTTTTAAATTTTCAATGTTCTTTAAATTCCAGTTTCATTGAAATATTGATATTTTATATATATAATAAAACTATTTGCTTCATACTTTTTTCAAGTTTGTTTTTAAATTGCAATCTTGACTTCTATAATTAAAGAAAAATCTCTTTAATGACAATAAATTATTATATTTGGTGTGAACAGAAATAGAGAATATGAAAGATTTTTTTGATATTCTTTAATCATCTACACTTAGCATATTCAAATATAAAAGATGGAGGAGAAATATAATTCTAATGTAAATTTAGTGCAATAATTCCTTTTTTATACATTATGTAATAATAAATTATTTAGAACCAGCCAGCTGTAGTAAATTTGATTACTTGTTTTATAGAGTATTCATGATTTTTCTACAAATGATTATGGTTAAATGGTAGCATAAATTTACAATATAAATCTATATCTTTTTGAGGATAAATAACAGTACACAAAAATCAATAACAATCAATACGATAAAGAATATAAAAGTACACAGATTTTAAAGAAAAATATATTGATTGATAATTACACATGTAGTAAATAAATTTTTTTAAATATTTTTATGGTTATTATTATTTTTAAACTTTTAATAAATTAGTCAAAGAACTGATACTAGTGATTGGTGTTTAATTCAATTCTATAAATAACGGAAAGTTTTTGACATTGTTTAGGAAACTGATATTTTACTTTTAAGGAAAAAAAATCAGCATTCTTAATTAAAAATTTGCTTTACCAACAGAGTTTTGTAAATTAGAACAATGCAAGGTAACTTTCTGAACAGGATCTGAAAAAAATATAACATTTTTCTATAAGAAATAAACAAAATTAATAAAAAAAATATTTTGAAATCAATTTTGATGATTAATTTTTAAGATATTTTTATAATTTTTTCACAGAAAAAATAAACTTTCAGTATTTTACATAATGGTTTGTATAACTACTTTATAACAAATTTGGAAATAAAATTCAATGAGCATTTAAAATGTTTTACCAACATTTTCAAAAATTATCCAACTCCATACATTCACAAATATTTCTCATTCTAAATGTTACACAATAATGCCTAAAATTTATATTTAATAGTCAATTTTTCAGAAAAATAGGTTATTGTTCAGCAGAATAAATTGTTAAGATTAAAAGATTTATTAATTAATATGACCTATAGTTATGAAAAAAAGATTTCTTAAGAGCTTAATACAAAATATTAATTACCTTTATGAGTTGAAGAATTTTCGTTCACAAAATATTTATATCCACCGGGAGCTACAAGATACTTAATTCCTGCTTCTTCTATAACAGGCCAATTTAATTCTTTAGCTTTGTTTATGATATCACTTGAATTTATAGTTATACCCTATAACAATTAAACACTTAATTTCAACAATATTTCAATAATATTTTAATATTCAAAAGAAATAATAACTTAAGAACATACAAATACAAAATTTAACAAACAAAATAAATAATCAATATACAACAAATAAATATATATATTTGTGATAGCAAGAGAATTTGATTAACACACAATATTTTTTAAAAAATACAAATAAAAATTTAATAATTCTAAAAAATTAATTAGAGAATATAACAAAAAATTAAAGTATAAATAGAACTAACAAATTATTAATAAGATAAATGAATTCAATTATATAATAGATTAAAAAATATGTAAATTTCATGTAAAGTATAATGAAAATTGTAATATGCTTGCAAATTTTTTACAAATTAGTGTAATAAAATATTACTCATGCAAATTAAATAAGCAAATCAATTTTTAAATATGCAATGAAAATTAATATTATTTACATATACAAAAAAATAAGTCTCAAATCATAATCACACATTATAAATTACCTTATTATTTAAGGTAATTAATTCTTTTAAGTAATTCAGTTTTCAATAAAAGCTATGAATTCAGAAAAATGTCAAAATAATTTATAAAGAAACAATTTGTTTTCATAAACAAAAATAAAAAAATACTTACTCTAAAATCATTTCCCAATTTATAAGATTTAACACCATAGTTATATGTTAATTCTATTACAAAATGATTATCTTCAGGTCCATAGCCGATCATAGTTTTGCTCCATTTTCCATCATAGGGCCTAAAAAATATAATTTGTTTCAGAAGCAGTAACTTAAACAGTTAAATATGGTGCATTCAATTACTCTGCTTTTAATAAAGAATATAAACAAACTTCAACCTTCCATATCAAAACATATTAAAATTTCAATAAAACTATAAGCAAAGAAAGATTACGTGGTTAAAAATGAATGTTTAAAAACATCCTAACATACATAAATGCTAAAAAAAAATTTTTCAACTGTGTTTTTAAAATTATCTTTCCATAATCTTATCAAGTAATATTGCAACCTTATGTGTGTACATACATAAATGACTATAGACAACAAAAAATTGTTTAAAATTAATTAGTCATGGCTACTTTAATTACACTTTAAGTTTTGTTTATTTGTTGTTCAATTTTTTGCACATGAGGGCTAATAAGGCTGGGACCCAGAGTTTAAAAAGTATTCTGAGTCACTACAAACATCCAAACCCAAGGAGGAATTGTAACACAAGAACTGTTGAACCGAATGCAAGAGCACTTGGCTACCAATTCAGCTTAATTCATACTATAATAAAAGCTTCAATAATCTTTCAAGTCAATTCATATTATCCTAGTTCTTGAAACAGAATTCCTTAAAATTAGAGAATTTCAATTAAAATTTAGGTTTCTTAAAAATTACAAGAAAATTAAGATATTTTTCTTTCTAAAATTTAAAATTGTTTAAATATGATTATATTTAATTTATAAGTATGTAACTAACTAATTGAATATTTAATTAATTTAATATAAAAGTAATACCTAATTAATAAATGAATAAAGAATATATACATGAATTCTGCCAACAATTAATTGAATTACTTACAAGAACATGTTCTCTCTTTATAATAATATCATACAATAATATTTTTTATATAAAATAAATGTGATCTTTGAATTTAAAGACATAGAAATTTCATTTCATGAAAATTTAACCAATAGCATTGTAACCAAGTCCTTTCACCATATTTATGACATAAAAATGAAGTTTATATCATTATAATTAAATAAAAATGTAATGCCAACCCATTGCATGTTGCTTTACAGCCTTCTTCAAATTCTTCATGTCTCAGCACCTAATGAAATAAAAAGGAGATACGCAATCATTTTACATCATACATTGTTTTCATCTATTGTTATTTTCACAGAACTACAGCTGAAAGGAATTTATAAAACTGAAACCATTACAGGAATTCACAGACTTTCTTTAATGACTGTCTTGACACAAAAAGCAGTTCATGGTCAATTTCATTCACTAAGTGAGAATAACACAAGTAATTTTAAAATTTTGCTGGCAATTTCCTTTTCTTACATATAACTTATGGTGATATATCTATTTTATTTTAATTATGCATACATACTTTTTTATTTGTGAATTTATAAATTATAATATCAAAATATATAAAATTGAAAAAATGTACTGAATTTGTGAAAAATGTATAGAAAAAGAATTCTTTTTACACTATTTATTATGTAAACTCCTTCAAATAAAGTTAAATCACATCTTAATAAATATCGATCAAATTAATATTTGATAAGAACTTAATTACTCAATGTTTAACAAAAAAAATGACATTCTCCCAGAGGTAAGAAGACATTTAACTGCAGCTAACAAAGTCTTTTTTTGGCCTAAGACATTTATTAAAAACTAACTTTTTATCATCAAAAACTAAGTTGCAGATCTATAGAATGCATATCCATCCTATTTTGACCTATTCCATGGAAACTTGGACTTTGACTGTAAGAGAGGAGAGGCTGTTGGGCTTTTTTGAATGCAGGATATTAAGATCTTTGGAGGTAGGAATGAAAACAGTGTCTGGCACAGAAGATACAATACAGAAATCTATCGAATGTATAAGAAGCCAGATATTATACATCATATTAAAGTAAGCCATCTTAATATTATTAGAATGAAAAATAATAAAACAATAAGGGAATTTTTATTTTTTTGCAAAACCCATCAGCGTAAGAAGAGAAAGACCAAAGCTGAGATGGGTGGATGCAGTCAAAGAAGACTGTAGGGTCCTTGGAACAAAAAATTGGGAGTTTGGCTGCAAATAGAGGTGGATGGAAGAAACTTGTTCAGAAGGCCCTGGCCCATCCTTGGCTGGCATGCCATGAATGAAGAACTTAATTATATTTCCTTATAAGATTTAACTTTAATTTAAAAAAAGTTTTGAATAAAATAATCAATTGCAAATTTAAAAATCACAATCATTTGTCCACCCAAGAAATTGAACACTCCGATCTAGCAATCAAAAATTGTTGTTACAGCAAGTTTTCATATATTATACTAGCTTTGATATATATTTTATTAACTTTGACATCATCAAAATCAATGTAAAAACACTGATTACTACAGAAATAGATGCTGTTGGAATCACTAAAAGAAATTCTGAATTAGTACCTATGTAATTCAATCATTGCTATTGAATAGTTTTTTTTTTTTCATGTCCTTATGTTGGCTCTTTTGAGCATTATAAGTCTTGCAGTCCAATACAGAAATGAAGTATCGCCAGGAGTGGAGAGCATCTTGAAATGTGAACAAGAAGTGCAGGCTTCCTGGAGGACAGAACATTTTCAAAGATGCTCGCCATCCATGTCAACATGTTCCTAACATAAAATGCAGTTGGGTGAATCCACAAGCCTGATGTGATATAGATGTTTCTGGAGAAAATCATGTCCAGTAAGTAACCTGAAGCAAGAGATTCCTATAGATTTAGGTAGATCTCTGGGAATACATGAGCTCAGCAGGGTCCTCCAAGAGGCATCAACTGCATTTTCTTTGTAATAGGTTTCTTGCTGGTGATGGATAGCCCGTTTTAGAAGGAGTTTGACATTTCTCAGGCCAGTAGGAGTATCTGGAGGGCTTAAAAAAGCAGCATCTTTTGCAAGGTTGTCCGCTTTTTCATTACCAGGCAAAGGTATTGAATAGTAAAAATTAGTAGCAATGCTATAGCTGATTTTGCGATAATTACAGAAATACACACACACAGATATATATATATATACACATATATATTGGGTTGGCAACTAAGTAATTGCGGATTTCACTTATAGATGAATTCATAGAACTCATAGATCATTACTTCAGTTGAATTTTTAAGTTTGCAGAGTACAAATGAAAAACACATTTTGTTATTTGATAGATGGCAATTCAGCTGTCAATCAGTAAAAAAATTTTTTTTGATTGCTTGTGTAGTTTTTATTTGGCATTCGCTGAAAAATGGAAAATCAAAAGGAACATTTTCGTCATATTTTGCTTTTTTATTTCCGCCAAGGGAAAAATGCATCGTAAGCTCATAAAAAAGTTATGTGCTTTTTATGGTGACAAAACCTTAAAAGAATGGCAGAGTCAAAATTGGTTTGCCAAATTTCTTTCTGGTGATTTTTCACTCCAAGATGAAAAAGGCTCTCGTCATCCAGTTAGAGTTGATGACAAACTAATCAAAGTAATAATCGATTTGGATCATCACAGTACAACATGTGAGAATGCAGAAAAGCTTCATGTATCACATACATGCATTGAAAATCACTTAAAACAACTTGGCTATGTTCAAAACTCGATACATGTGTTCCTCACGAATTGAAAGAAACACATTTAACACAACACATTAATATCTGTGATTTGCTAAAGAAACGTAATGAAAATTATCCATTTTTAAAATTACTGATAACTGGCGATAAAAATGGGTTGTTTACAACAATATCAAGCCGAAAAGATCATGGAACAGCCAGGTGAACCAACTAAAACAACATCAAAAGCAGGTTTTGTTGCCAGTTTGGTGGGATTACAAAGGAATTGTCTACTTAGAACTCTTACCACCCAACCGAACGATCAATTCTGTTGTCTACATTGAACAACTAACAAAATTAAACAATGCAGTTGAAGAAAAGGGGTCTGAATTGACAAATAGTTCTGATCTTGCACCATCTGATTACTTTTTGTTTCAATCTTTATAAAGCTCCTTAACTGGTAAAAATTTAAATAATGATGATGTCAAATCATACCCGATTCAGTTTCTTGCTAATAAAAACCAGAAGTATTATGAACGTGGGATTAGGATGCTGACTGAAAGATGGCAAAACGTCATTGATCAAAATGGGCAATGCATTACAGAATAAAATTAGTTAGTTCCATGAACAAATTGTCTTTGATTTTCTAAAAAAAAAAAAAAAAAAAAAAAAATCTGCAATTACTTAGTTGACAATATATATATATTTCTAATAATTCTGTTGGGGACTTAGTCCTAAGGTCTAAATCACCCAAGCAACATTATGAACACTATTTATAAAAGAAACATACTAGAAAATCTATAAGTGTATGAACAATTGATATTTTTTACAGTAATAAATATTTATTTTTACTATAAAAAATTTTAAGTCTTTTATTATTTAACATTCGTCTTAAAATTTATTCTAAATGAAATTGAAATTAACAATAAAGAAAATGTAATATATTTATACTGTGATCTGCAGAAGAAATTTGTGTTGGAATCTGAGTAGTAAGTTCAGTAAAACTTTTATTCATAGAAGGCTATATAAGTTAGAAATTTATTATACTTCACACAGAAAAAAAATTATGTATTTATTTATTAATTATATTGAATTATACGTATGTTATCAAAACACACAATCTTAATATCATGTAAAATTATTAAAGTAATCCCAACTAACATCTTACTCTAATAATTCTACAATTTGAGTATTTCTATAACACATTAATGCAATATGCCTATATAACACATTAAAATCTTTCAAAACTGTATTACTTTGAAAATATAAATATTAATATGATAAAGAACTATCCTTATCATTAAAGTAAATAATAGTTACTCTATGAAACATATTATTTCCAAAACTTTGAACGTTTTAATTTAACAGCTATTTTTAAATGTGAAAGAGTAAAATTAACTATGCAAAAAAAGTAAAAGTATTTTCATGCAATATTTTTAATTAATTTGCAGTAAATATTTACAAGAAAATCCTTAGTAATATCAAAAATATTTATTGAACTATTTTCGCGAACTTTCATAAAATAATCTAATCAATACAGAAATGTAATACCTTCATCCCCAAAACTTTTGTGTAAAATTTTATTGTTTCGTTACGATCACCTATTTTAAAAACAAAATGTAAAGCTCTTCTAGTAGACATGCCGTCAGATTAACAGAAATGTCAACACAAGAAAAGTTTGCAAGTGCGAAACAAAAACAAAAATGACCAGTTACTGTTCAATGCTTTTAATAACAGATTTCACATTTTTATTCAATCACATGTTTCATTTAAGCTTTTGATTGGAAATAAAAGTGCACTTGTCTAATAAAGTTGCATTACTTAATAAAATTTTAAGCAAGATTCGACTACTTATAAAGGAAATTATTTTGTTAAATCTAATAAAAATATAAAATTAAAGTTATAATAGTGAAAAAGACTAATTTTCTTTTCTACCGTGATCTGTAATATATCTGAATATGATCTGTAATATGATCTATATATATATATATATATATATATATTTCTTCGATCTTAAATAATTTTTTTTTATAAAATTTTGATTTTATATATTTCATTGCAAATGACGGAAAAATTAGCCGAACACATTGGCACTTGAATTTAACCCATCATCGTAGTGGAACTAGTTTTTTTTTTTTTTTATTCTGCGACACTTTATTGACTAATATTTTAATAAAACTTAAAATTTGTATGGCTTTAAGTATACAGATTTTAAATTTTGTAAAAATTTTAATCTGTTGTCACATTTTGTGTGATTTTTGAGGATAATTTAATTTTATAATAACAGTTAATATACAACTCAAATTTGTAGGTCGAAACTATTGTTATGTAAACAAAAAATTTTATTTCTTCCGCGTAGTTTAAATTTACGTTTTGCTTAAATGCTTAAATGTTTGTCTCAAATGTAAAAAAAATTAAAAAAAAAAACTTAGATACATAATATAATTTTAATTCTCTTCAAGCAATGCCGCCAATGCAAATAGTTTTTCTTTTTGATTTAAATGCTTACACTGATGAAAAGTATAAAGCTGTGGCAAATTTAAATAATTATTTATTATGTTTGCGCTTAACATGCTTGAAAATTTTGACTTATTTACAAGCCTGTGAACCAAATTTAAAATGGGGCTTTAAGTTTTTTGACAGTCGAGGTTCACTTTCCCAAAACATGTATAAATATTCTTTCTCAAACCTTTCCCTTGAAAACTTTGAAATTCTTGAGAATGAAATATGTGTTCAGTATCAAAGACACATATCTTTACTAGACGCTTTAGCTGTATCTGCTCAACTAAATGACCTATCAATATGTAATGAAGATTCTTACCTGCTTGAGGACAGAAAGAAAACTTTTTACCCAGTTCAAGTTTTACACCTTGCTTTAACACAAGTACTCTGTGAATATCAATGGAACAATCAAATTAGCTTATTCTCACCTAGTACAAGAAGTAAAAAATATAAACTTGGTGATAAAAATGATATTTTATTTTTAATATCTAAATGCCCTGTGAATGAAGATGCTTTCTTTGAATATTTTGGAATAAATTATGAATCATTAACATTATCAAAATTTAAAAGAGCATTGTTGACTCCTTCTTTAAGTAAACAGCTGTTATCAAAGTCCTCTATACTGTGGATATGGTTGAATACGAGTACAGATAATATTGTAGGTTGAATTAATATTATTTATTTTACATTTGTACTGAACTAGACACTCATGAAGTATAATCCAGGATGCCAAATTCTGAATTTGGCTCATTTTTGGTGGAATTTCTTATGTGTTTGTTAATTTGGTTTTTTTACATCATAAGGTACAGGTGCTGTATATTACATAATTTCAAATTTTGAATTTTTTTGTTAACGAAGAAATGTTGCCATGATGACGTATTGTGACGTGTATGATGATGTAAATACCATGCTACCAAATTAGAACTTTCTGCATAATTCCTATAAGTCTTCATATGTATGACATAATAATAATGAAGTTGCCAGGTACGTAAGAAAATCTGCCAAGAAATTGCTAATCGCAGAATTTGGAATCATGGATTATACAGTACCT
Source organism: Latrodectus elegans (assembly GCA_030067965.1). NCBI lineage: Eukaryota > Metazoa > Arthropoda > Arachnida > Araneae > Theridiidae > Latrodectus > Latrodectus elegans. Next base: position 127,482,107 of record CM057820.1, read on the forward strand.
ATGCCCATCATAGATATGGAGACCTATAAAAATTATGCAGAAAATTCTATTTTAGCAACCCTATTACTTATGTTTTCATGTAGGTCATAATACAACATCTTCGCAACATTTCTTCATCACAAAAAAATTCAGAATTTGGAATCCTGAATTATGGTATCTGTAGACATGATTTAAAATTAGGATACTATTGATCAGAAAAAAGTTGATTTTAAGTATAAATTTTTTGATGTGTTCCTTTATTTGCTTGTGATATTAAAGAAAAATAGCAAAATGTGATACTTCTTCATCAATAGACAATTTTATAACATAATTTTAAAACAGTGGTATGAAGAAATTAATTATGAAACAAACATGAAAAGTCATGGTTCATGTCAGTAAATCTTTATTTTTATGAAAACTCAGTAAAAGTTTAATTATGGGTGCACCTCAAATTTTTCATGCCAAGATAGGTGCCAAAATGTAAATAACAAAATGGCAACCCTAAAATTACATTAATCAAAGCACTGAAAATACCTTAGTTACAAAATATTAAATTTTGTCATCAAATTTTTTGCCAACCAAGAGATACTTGCTTTTGCATCAAACCCAGATACTTTTTACCAATTACAATTTTATGGGCAGATACAAGAAAAGTACCCATATTCTTAACTAATGACACAGGCTTTCCAAAATTTAACTTTTAAGAATTTAAGTAAAATTCAAGCTTAATAAATCCACAGAATAAACTTTTTGTTTATGATTATTTTGTTACTGTTTTTTGCTCTGAAAAAAGAATTAGATGTGTATGTCAAACAAATTAACATTATCCATACATCTGTATAAAAATATGAGATTAAATGTTTCAAAGTAAATATTAATTTGATACATAACCAAATTCCAAATTGAGTATGTATAAAATAATGAATTTTTCTTCAAATGAAAGTTAATATACTAAATTTTTATATCGCTATAATTTACCATTATGTAAATATATGTTTATTTTTTCTCTAACGTTATTAGATTAACTTTAGTTGGTTAAATATTTTTCTCGTGAGGAATTAAAAAAATAAAGCATTAATTATAATTAGAAATGTTTAATTAATATTGATTTATTCTTTCATACATATAAAATGTTTTTCTAAGCCAATATGTTTCTAACTTGTGTGTAAGGAAAAGTATTATATTAGTATCCCTAGTAAAGGAAGATTAACATTTATATAGGTATTTAATGTGTAGTACTCAATTAAATACCTTTATAAATGTTAATCTTCCTTTACTAGGGTGAGTTGGTACCAGATTTATGTTTAGATTAGATTAAATTAGATTTAAAATAGGGTAGTTCCAAAAGAACTTAGAGCACTGCGACCATAGATCTATTGTACTATATTTCTCAGAAAGTCCTATTTGAAGAGACCAGTGGCTGCAGCAAAATTCATCAGACATTTTGCAGGTATTTCCTGCAACATCCAAGGTTCAATCAAGTGCTACCTAAGTGTTCAAACATATGTGCATAAAAAATTTCACATAAGATGTGTATTGAAGCTTCTTTCATATAATGACAACCTATACAAGTGGGATCATCTAATACTCCCATCATGGTGGGATGTCTTTTAAGGTGGAAGTGTCCTGTAAGAAGTTCCATTGCTTTCATTAGACTGCTTCTTTTGAACTTAAATAATTCTTTTTGCCTTTTACTAGGGTATGTGCTATTTAGTAGCTTTGCATGTCTTTGATCACTGGTATTGTGCCTGTTCATAAACTGTTATTTTCTAAAGAGATCAAAAACACTATCTGATCGATTCTTTGGAAATACCTAGCACTGGTTAAGAACCAAAAAACTGGTAGTTGATCCAGCCCTTGCCAACTCATAAGCTGATTCATTGCCAGGAACACTAGAGTGCCCAGGCACCCACATTAAAGTAATGGAATTATTATTAGACCATGTGCAAGATTTATGTTTAGGGATATGAACATTCACATCTCCAAATGAAAATGAAGAGTTATGAAAGTAAAAAAAAAAGAAAAATTGTACTAATTTTATAATTGGAATTAGAAAAATTATAATTGGTTTACTTCAGGAATTTGCAACTCTTCAGAGAAAGTTCATTAGTATAAATTATGAGAGATATATATAAATTATAGGTATGTTGATATATAAAACATATAGATATATTAATTATAAATAAATAAAAATATAATGTGTTTGTTTAAAAATAAATTTTAAAACAGAACTCAAAATTTCAAATATTAATTCTATATTTTGATTTTGTACTACTTATTGATCTGCCTTTGAACCACCACTTCCAGCATCTTAAAGCATGCAGTGTAAAGCATAAGATGTTAATTAATAAATCAAAATTTCCTTTCTCCATAAAAATGATAAAAATTGGCTCAAGCTGGTCATCATAAAACTTGGTATGTTGCATAACTAGTATTTTGTTTTTTATAATTTAACCCAATATCTGAGTTTAAAATAAATTACCATTTACATTGAATAAATTTTGATAAATAAAAAAAATAAGGAAAGCATGTCTTTCTTCTAAATGGCTAACATGAATATCTGTTTGCTATAAAAAATACCATCCAGAAACTGTAGCAAAAAAGTACTTCAAATAAAAATGGTTGCTGATAATTACCCTGATTATGGAAGATTAACCATGTAACAAAATTTATTAGACAGAATAGGTTTTGTCATAATTTTAACTATTCCATGTATACTAAAGTGCCAAAACTCCATTAATTTGTAATTTTTAAACCGTTACTGTAAATTTCTTTTTATGATTAGATTTAGATATTATTTTTTAGATTAAAACTCTGCCCAATATAGAGATTAATAAATAGATATAAGTAAATAGCAATTACATTGGCTAAGTGATAGGAGTCAGCTCTGCTATAAATGCACCAAAATATATTCTTGCAATTTTATAAAGTGACCTAACTTAAACGAAGTGTGAAACTTTTTTGCAGTTTTTAATAATACTTGATACCTTTTTAATAACACATAAATACAAAATCGATATATATAAACACAGTAGAGTGTTAATTTGCTATTTTTTATTAAAAAATATCTTAACTCCTAATTATATTAAACATTTAAAATTAACTGAATTTTGGATATTAGTTCAATTGTAACATCTGTCTTTTCTACATCATAAAAATTTAAACTTCTCTTTCATTATTTATAAATGATTATATTCAAGCTAAAGAGCTATAATTTTTACATAACTACTGTTTGATTATTTTGCTGCAAGTTATTTTTTTGTAACAAATCCATCACTGAAGCAAATTGTTGGGGTGGTGTCCATGGAGAAAACTATATATAATTATGAGTGTACAGAATCAGCTGGCAATCTCCTTGATGATGGAATATAGATTCTTTTCAATAACGAGGGGGGTGAAGAATTTCCTGAGCTGAGCCAGAGATCTTAAAATATCAGGGCAGTCAAAAATGTGTTTTGGTGCTAGTGGAATATTATTGCAATTAATGGGGAGACAGTAATTTAATTAACGGAGAGATCTTAAAATAGCAGGGCAGTCAGAAATTTGTTTTGGTGCTAGTGGAATATTATTGCAATTAATGGAGAGACGGTAGGTTCTGTTGTGCCATCTCTCTGCTTCTTTATTTCAATAGTGACAGATTCTAAGGTAAGGGATAATTTTAGTGAGGTCTTTATTTGCATTTATTTCACAAATCTGTGAGTCTTTCTTAATGATGTTTTCTCTTAGACGGTATTTTGCAAAATCGCATTCACATTGTCTAATTATAATCATTAAAAGTGTTATATATTTAAAAATAAAAAAAACTCCTCTTTACTTCAGTTATCACTTTCAAATTGAAATTCATGAGACAAAAGATATTAAAGGAAAGAGAAAATATAATTGAGCTCTGTTTAGATTAATAAAAAAGTATTTAAATATGTCATCCTTCTATGACAAAGGTGATTTCCTTCTATTTAGATATAGTAAAACAAAATTTTTTTCTTTACATTTTTTAATTGCTTTATTTTATATTCTTGGTATTAAATTTTCCTGTTTTTACAGTTGCAACAAAAAGATGCTATGAATGATCACTATAGGTGTTAAAACAATTCATATCTAAAACTTAAAATAAAAAATTTTTTATACATTATTTTAACATGATAGTAATAATATCACCATAAGCAACAAGAAAATAAAAATAAATATTAAATTACATAAGTATTTATGACGTTATTTGTGACAAAAATAACGTCCTAAATGATTATAGTTATAAGTTTTGATTTTTTATTTGGTATTTTGCAATATTTATCTATCCTTTGTTAATATTTAATTGTTGCAACTTGTAACTATTAAAAATTTTATATTAAGTTTAAACCTATGTATTTTAATTATTTCAGGGTAATACCACAGCTGGAGTGATATGCAAGATGACTGAACTTCTCAAATCATTAAAATGTACTCTTATTCCATTTTCTGTTTTTTCTAAACCTCCTTCTATTCTGAAATTTGAAGAAAATCAAACTCAGACATTAAGAATGGACTTATTTAATTCATTGATGCCATTTTCAACAGTGTTTCCACAATGCATTATTCACCCATTTAACATTAATACATATCATTCTACGGAATCAATTATTTTATTTAAAACTAAAAAAATACTTATAAATGTTACTCCTATTTCTTTTCAGAAAACTAGGTAATATTATTATTTCTATATGTATTTTTAGTGTATTGACCTATTTTTTTTTTACTGATGGGAAATTTTGTTATATTTATAGCTTAGTTATTTCTCAACAGAATGTATTTTTTAATCAAGGAAAAATGGATGTCTAGTTTTTGTTATTATACATCACATATTTAATTCACAATTCTGAATGCATGTATTTTCTTTAAATATTTTGTTGTTAATCATGTACTTAGAATATTGTCTTACACTTTTTGTTAGTATTAGAGATGCTATGTTTTTGAGAAATAATTATTAGTTATCAAGTTTACATACAAATTTGAATGAAAATAGGAAATTTCATTTGCATTTTAATTTGTATGTTATAAATTTTTTTTAATTAAAACTATCAGCTTTTCTTTCATTTAATGCATTTTATAAGTATTCAACAAAAATCACAAAACTAATTTTATGTTTCTTTTTTTTTGCATGATTTTTTTTTTTTTTTTTTAGTTGCTGCATTAATTCTATAGTTTACATTTATACTTTATTATTCCTCATTTTTTTTTATATATATTTCAAATTTTGAAATTATAAAATATAGTAAAAAATATTCTAAAATTTATTATATGTTAGAAATCTAAAATTTAATATCTGTTAAGCTAGGAAATGGCTACCCTCTTTAGTAAAATATTAACTGAAATGTATGTGTACAAGTGCTATGCATTGTGCATGATTTTTGAATAATTACATTCTTGATGAAAACAATTACCTTTCATACAGATATTTCAATGCTCTAATAAATAGAACTTTCTAAATATACATTTTTTATGCAAGTTAATAGTGATTTCAACTATTGTATTAATAAAAGGTATAGTAATTTATTTTAGTGAAAACTTCAAATTCTTAGAATTCAATTCATTGAATTCAATGAATTAATCAATTCATTGAATTCAATGAATTAATCAATTCATTGAATTCAATGAATGAATCAATTCATTGTCATTCAAACATGCATGTTCAATCAAACATGTTACTTCACAGAATGAATGAATCAGTTCATTGAATTCAAATTTATAACTCAAACATTTATAAATTTCAATGAATTGATTTTGTAAAAAGTCAAAATACTAATCACTGTTTATCATTCTTTTTTTTTGGGGGGGGGGAGGCTAGAATTACTGTAATATAATAAAAATAAACACACACACACAATATAGCTAAGAATAAATAAGAAGTATATAATAAGATATTAACTAAGAAGAAAAGCATCCTAAAAAAATGTGCTGATTTAAAAACAGCTTTACTTTTAGACAAATGGTTTAACATTTTTTTTAAAATTTTCTAATGGCAGATTAGAAGGTAACAATTGTCAGAACAACAGACATTTAAACTGAATACGAAGAACAAAAGTAGCATGAACTCAGGAAACAAAACCTGAACTTTAGTGCGTGTCTGTAAATTATTCATCGTGTACCAAGCTCTACAGTATTTCTCCTACAAGTGTCCCCAGTTCAATGCAGAGCAACAACTCAGTAGTACTTGTTGATTTTCTCTTGTATGTTGCATAATTTCCAAAAACAAGACTTGACATTTTTATTTGATATGAATTATTTAAAGAGACATTCATAACCACACACTCAGTAGCAATTAAAAGATAGCAAAAGATCTGCCCCTTGCCCAAAATGGAATATATGTGATTTTATTGATCCATTTCTTGTCTTGTTCACATGCTTTTCCTAAAATCCTCACTAATCTCAAAAACCCTCACATTTTTAATTCACTATTTTTCAATAGAAAAAGGAATCTCAATTTATCTATTTTTTTTTTTCATTTTATTATTATTTGTTCAGTTTTGGTTGCTTTCTTTGCCAGGGAGTCAACTGTTTCATTCCTTTAGAGTCTACAGTGTGCTGGTTCCCATTGTAATGCAAGCTCTTTATTCTTTTCTATTAAATCATTGAGGACCAAATGAATATTTAATATATTAGCTGATGCAAGAGTTTCAGGTATAATAGACCCTGAAATTTTTTCAAACTGATTCTAGAGCTGTGACAGAGCAATTAAAATACCTGGAATTTCCTCACTAAATGTTTAATACCTTCCGACAAGAATGAGAAGAGCTCATAAAAGATTCCAGCATTCATACAGTCAGTTTTGTATGAAGCCATCTGTCAAAATGTGAAGCCACTTGTCTTCTGAATACAGTTCATATGTAATCTCCAAGGCTATAATTTTCAGAATTAGGTCATCAGTTTCTCATCTTAGATACCTCACTTGATAGGTTTATTCTGACTGTGTATTTCCTTCCTACAAGTGTACTTTGAGATTTGATGAGATTTTTCATTTCACAATTCAATTCTAGCTGTTCTTTCACCACAAAAACTTTTTTAAGAGAGCTGTTTTGAGTTTTTAGGTTCCATGTAGATGAGGATAAAAGAATATTCTACAAGTGAAAACAATCTGGTAATTATTGCAATTTTATCCCAGAATATTAGTGCCCTCTCTTCTATAACTGATTTAATTCTGATATGTTTGGTAGATATCAAAAGCACATCAACTGCAGTTGCATTAAAAGCTCCCATAATAAGTCAAAGGCCTTGGTTATGGAATTTTTCTAAGGTATCAATAACCTTTTTACTTGGCACCACTAAAGGATCAAAACAGTAAGTGACAAGTGGCAAAATATAGGATTTATTAGTCAAGTCTAGAGTTCTATAGAATCTCCAGTTGGAGCCAATTATTCTTTTCATTAAAGCCATTTTCCTGGTAGTTCTTTCCAATATATTTGTAATGTACAATCTCTTGTCAATTGATTCCATCCAGTTGAATTTAGTTAATAGTTTCTTTATTCACTTTTCTATTGTTTATATATATATATTTATACATACGAGGGTAACTCTGAAATTTTTGAGATACAACTAGGTTTTTTTAAGTTATACTTACAAAATTTTAGGTGTGTTCAAATTAGTCTCCTCCATCATCAATGCACTTTTGTAGACGAATTTTCCACAGATTAAATGCTTCAAGCCATTCATTTCTTGGAATAAATGAAAAAAATGCATTTATATCCACACCAATCTCTTCTTCTGAATGAAAACGACATCCACATAAATTCTTTTTTTAGATTAAAGAATAACCAAAAGTCACACATAGCTAGATCAGGTGAATACAGCAAATGTTCGATCACTTTAATTAATTTTTGTTTAAGAAACTGAACTGTTAATCCGGCTGTATGTGAAGATGCATTGTCATTGTGAAGCATTAGTCCCCTAACATTCAGTTCTTGTAGAATTTCTGGAAGACATTTAGTGGTATACCAGTTTGCTGCTACTGTCTTCTGTCCTTCCAACTTGATGGCTTTGACCAATCCTGTACTTCTGAAGAAAACGGCATACATCACTTTTTTCAGTTTATGTTGTTTTTCACCATTGTCGGTGTTGGATCATCTTCAAAGACCCATACTTTGCTTTTTTGACGTGTTGGAACGTCAAGTTGAAGTAAGTCAGTAAAAAGCGTCTTCTGTGTTAAAATACTTTGTATTTTAAAATTAAACCATTATTTTTATTTTGTAAATTCTCGTCTGCGTGTATCTCAAAAATTTCAGAATAACCCTCATATATATATATATATATATATATATGTATATATATATATATACATACAACTTTAAAAACAAATGCAAAATTTGATGTTAGCAGTTAAGATTTATCTGAATATTTAATTTAATAAACTTATCTATTTGCAGAATATAATTGATTAATTATGTTGCAATACTTATTACAAAAACATTCACAAAATTAAGATTTTAAAATTTTATTAAACTGTGCTCAAAATGTTTTATTAAAACTAAATATGTATGATATTTTTATTTATAAAGGCAAGGCTCATATTAGTATTAAGGTTTTGAAAATAACTGCCTTGTAAGAGATAAAGTTCAAATTCTTCATATCAATATATTATGATTCAAAATTTAAAACTTTTTAGCATATGCTTAATATCTACAATCAGAAAATGAAAAATTTATTAAATATCAAGTGTTTCAAAAATTCCAAAATTGAATGAAAATAATCAGGATTGATTTAAATAAAGTATCAAAATTCATTTGTAAAATTGTTTTTTTTTAGTGTTTTTTAATTCTTGTCTTATTTTCTATTTTATTGTGTGCTCCTTTTTACAAAAGTATTGTACTCTATTGATTTAATTTTTTGTAATTTTTAAAGGTTTCCACTTTGAGAAATACATATAATATAACTCCAATAAAATTATATATTTATATATATATATATTTTAAATGAATATGAAATTATATATAAATGTTTTTCTTTTTTCTTTAGCAATTTTAGAGAATCAGGAAAAGAAAGCCCACAAAATAATATCAATAAAGAACCAGCAAAGTGTTCGGATTCTTTAAATTTACTTGCAAAGTGGCTAAAATTTACTGTTCATTTTGCAATTCCTAAGAAAATTGTTTTACCAACATTTGGTACCTTTTTGTGTTTACCTAGTTTAGCTTCTGATGCATCAAATTATAAGTACTTTCAAGAATTTATTCGAGTATTGATTGTAAAAGACATAAGTTTAGTAAGTTACAGTTTAAGAATTATTATTGCATTTTAATTTTTAGTTTTAGTGTAATGTTATGATAAACTTAAATAAAATCAGTATTTTATTTATTGATTAAACTTTTATATGTGTTTAATCCTTTAATTTTTATTAAACTTGTGAAAAAATTTATTCAATATTTAGTTATACAAAAATATGTAATACTCTATTGATCATTTTTAATGTTATTTCTTGCATTCTATTTTTCACAAAAGAATAATCATTATTAGTTATTATATTTTACTTTCTTTACTTCATTATCTTAAAACATTAGAATTCATTTAATGCATTTTATTATAAATATGTTATATTTTCTTGATACACTTCTTAGTTTACTTTTTTTATTCATTACTGGCATTAAGAAACCTAATCCAAAAATAAAAGTTTTTCAAATTTTTTATATCAAATATCACGAAATAGAAATTTTCATATAATAAATTTTTTTAATATTTTTTTAACTGTTTTTAGTTTATTTATTACTGATTATGCATTATTAATTTTATTGTGTAATGTCAGTTATTTATTTTGCTTAATTAAAATTCATTATTATCTCCATTTTATTGAATAATGTCAATCAATTAAAACATTTTTTGTCAATGAACATGTTCTAAGAAATATTCAATTCTAAACATGATGAATTTTTATTTTTAGTAAACTTATAAGTTTTCTTTTCATCTAAATTTTAATATATATATATATATATATATATATATATATATATATATATATATATATATATATATATATATATATAAATATATATATATATATATATATGCATATATATATATTTCAAAAAAATTAAGGTTTTCCTAATTATCTATACATTTTAATTATTATATAATTCTGCCACATTATCTAAAATCGTATAAACATAATGGGACAAAATGTGTATAATAAATATTGTTTCAATATCTTCAAAAATAATGAGTTATTCCAAAATATTATCAACATTTTAGGAAATTTAGATTAATTTGTAAATTATAATTTCTAATTAAGCTTCTGTTATTAATGAAACATACATTTATGCTTAGAATCTGAAAGATATTCACAAGATTTTATTGACATTCAGATTCATGTCATTGAAATTTCATGAATATATTCATTTGTATTGTTTTATATTGCATTTTATTTTTGCATCTTTCCATGTTTGTACAAAATTATATTAAGATGCTTTGTTGGCTTTTGTTTTAAATTTTTTTTTAATGTTTTTTTATTATTAAAATAATTTTATTAATTTTTATTTCAAAGCTCAGCTAGGAATATAAAGAATACTAAGAAAAAACACATTTTGTCATAGAAATAATGTATCAAGATAAAATTTTAATCCTTCCATGCATTTAATCACATTGTAAAAATTTAGAAAAGGATGTATATTTATGAATGAGAAATAATTAATTTTTCAAAAAAAAAAAAAAAGTTAATTTTTCTTTTGAAGAAATTATTGTTTGAAACTAGAATTCATAAATTCCTTTATATTCTTCTTTTGGAGAAGTTATTCTTCGAAACAAGAATTCATAATTTTAATTATATATTTACAAATGACTGATGAAAGAGCAACAAAAAAAATATATATATATATACAGAGAAGGTTAGATGGTAAAATAAATGTTGGATATTTGTTGGATAAGTTTGAAGAGGATTTGAAAAAGTGAAGATTAAAAATTTGAAGACAAAGGTTAAAAATAGAAAAAAAGGGTAGCTGTTTAGTGAAGGAAGACAAAATCCTAATGGATTGCAAAGCTGAGGAGTATTTGTAGTTGTAACTATATGATTAAAGAAAAAGCTGTTTAATTTTCAAGAATTTTTTTTTCAAAATAACAACCTTTTATGAGTTAAACAATTTTTTTAATTCCATCTATAGTTAAATCTATAGTATAAAATAAGATCCATATATGTAAAAAGATATTGTAAATTGATTATATTTATTTTTCTTTTCAAATTCTTTAATTTATCAGTTTATAGTATGTGAAAGTAATTGTGGTGCTACAAAGCCAGGTTTATTCACTCCTTTATCAGAAACATCAGCAGTGATTTCTATTGTAAATCTAAAGGAAGATCTTAAATTTGAAAGGGACATTGTGGATGAAAAATGTGATACTACTTGTACTGATAAACAAAATGTACTTTTGAGTGATTCAGGAATGTTGGATATGGGTATGATTCATTTATCTGCTTTTCATTTCCTAATCTAATTAGTAAATAAAGTCTTATTCCTTTTAATGTTAATTGTATTTTACTCTTTTCATTAGTAATACTGTAAAACAAAATATTTCTTTGATAGTTAAAATTGTTGTAGTCTATACTAAGAAATTTTTAATTTTATATGTTTTTACAATATATTTTTAACAATCCTGGAATTCATTCAAAATGAGAAAGATAATTTTGTAGAGTTTATGTATGCATTACATTTTATTACAGTATTTTTATATAGTATCTATTTTTTTCTTTTGAAATGAAGAAGTGTAGGCTATAATATTTAATTAAAAGTTATATTTTACTTTATTCTATCCTTCAAAAAGTTTATTTTTATGTAAAAGTACTAATGATGACTAACAGTTCAGCAGATGGATGATGCTTTGTTGAGCATTATGTTAAAAATTTGAATCTTTGTAAAACTATCTCAAATTTAGTAAGGAATTAAAGCTCATGACAATGACTTGTGCTCATAACATTTAATATTTGTTGTTAAGACATTGTGTTTTCTTCATTTTCCATATTTTCTTGATTTATACCAATTATTTTTTTTTTCCTATGAATCAAATTTAGCTCTGTAAAATCTCATATTTTAATATTTATTAGTAATTGTTATACATTTTTTCATTATTAATAAAACACATTTTTTTCCTAAATCAATAGGATTGAAGGAATTTTGAAATTTTTTGTTTCATATTCAAAATTTTTTTAGCTGACCAATCCAATTATATCATCCACTTTAGTTTTTGTTTTTACACACACTCCATTTTATAATTATTTAAAGCTGAAAATTTCTAATAAAAGTCTATTCTTGTTATATTTTTGCATCAGATATTGATTTCTAAAAATTAAATAGCTTTGCACAGTTAGGTAAATCAATCTGTGCAACAATTAATATCTGTTTGCATCAGTAAATTTTTACGACTAATATTTTATTTTGTTGAAAATATTTAAATAAAATTTCATAAGCAAATGAAGCATAATTTACCTTTAAATAAATTAATTTTTCATTTATTTTGAAAGTCTTAATCTGGAGTTACATAGTTATATATATTTTTTTAAAGAATTATAAGCATTCCAATAGTATTACTCAGTTATGACTAAATTTAACTAAGCAGTTTCATTCTATAAAAAATATTTGAACAAATTTTGGTATTAAAAATACTATTTTACCATAAAAAATCGAAGGAAGTTGTTACTGTCTTAGAACTGTATATGGGTATAATTGATTTATTATATGCATTAAACTTATAATTTCAAATCTGATTGCTATATAAATCACTACTAATTTTAATTTTAAAAATCCTTTCTATTTTATCAATTGTGCTTTAGATTTAAATCTCAGCATAAATATTTTTGATAATTAATATATTTTAATTTAAAATTTAAATGATTATATTTTATAAAATTTTTACACTCATTTATTTATTTTTTCTTTATATACTTACCGTTATCCAAAAAATTAGAAAACTTCTTTTGATTTATTGCACTTATTGAATATATAGTTATATATGCTCATACATATTTGTGTATATGGATGAGCATTTGTACATCATTTTATCACATACAAGTGCTCATAAGAAATACAAAGTTTAGTTGATTATTGAAATTTTATCTCAATAATCAAATAAATTCTGTATTTTAAAAAAGTGATATTTCAAGACAGAATTGTGTGTTTTGATAATGGATGGAAACTTCAAATTAGATGCATGGAAACTTTTCTTAATTATTAAATAGCATGCTGTGAAAACTTAAAGGTGTTGTAAGCTTTCCATGAATTTTTTTTATAGATAATGAGCTGTATTCATATGTTGCAAGGGAGGAAACCTGGAAGACTCCCAAGAATCCATTCTAATAGATGTTCATGCAAAATGCATGAACACATCATCCGTCACTTAATGTTGATAACAGATATCAATCAAGAAACTTTTGATTTAAAGAGTGGTGTCCTACTATTAATCCACTGTAAACCTCTTAGTTGTTTATTTATATTATTATAGGTATTAACTTCATTTTCGTTTTTTGCATAAGAAGAAATGAAAATATAGTGCACTCCTGTGTGATGTGCTTCTTTAAAATGAGAATTTATATAAAGTGACAAAAAAATTGTCTAGTACAACATGGTTATGACTAATAACTACTGTTTATCACATTGTTTGAGTGCTAGTTGCAATTTTTTCATTTCATTGTACAAATTGTTTTAAATATTTGTGTTTTATTCTCTGTCAATAGTATTTTGCTCTGTGTATCACATTAATCATTGTTAAACTACAATTTTAAATTAAAAAATATTGTATTCAAATTCATGGAAGAAAAATTAAATTTTCTAGTACATTAAGCCAGAATATTTATGAATAAAATTTCTTAAAATTTAAATCAAGATTTTGATGCAAAAACATTTTATTTGTTTAAGCTGCTATATTTTAATCATGGGAAACTAGTTCAGTACCCCCACCTCAAACCTGAATGTTTGTTGTGATCTCAAATTAACTTTAAATTGTAAGTATGAGTTGTATTATCTCTCATGTGCAGAAAAAGAATGTGAAAAGATAAAACAAACATTGTAGATAAAATATTGTTTATTTTAAGAATTTTTTTTAATCCCTTATTATTGTATTTACTTAAACTTTTACTTCAAACACCAGTTTTATATAGAAGTTTTTTGTCTCATTTCCCTTATCAGTATTCATATATTTTTCTTTTTTACATTGTTATTACAAATACTTGCATTTTATTCTAGACTATATTAGGCTGCTCTACATAGACTAATAGTTGAAAAACCAAGGTCGGGTGTAGGATAAAAAAGGACAAATCCTTTATTCACAATATGTGTTTCCTTAACCCAAAAGTTGAAATTTGGGGGAAGAACAAAAGAATATGAATGATATTTGTTCTGTGTTGAGCTAATGAAAAAATGAAAATATTTTCAAATATCAAAAGATTTGGGATGTTGAATTTTGGTGTAATAAAATTTGTTGAACATATAATAAAGTTGACTCATAGCTTAATAAAATGTGTTTAAACTTCTATCTGTTGTATTTTTTTAAAATTCAAATCAATTGTTTGTATGTTAAAATGATTTGAGGAAGTAAAAAAAATTAAACACTTTATATTAACTTTAAATTTTTTTTTTGCATATTTTTAATCATTTTTATTTAAAATACTTTCAGTAGATAGCTGCTTAAAACCATTTCAGATGGAAAATCTGGAGCTGTGGTTTGAACCTACATCTTTTGTTATGGAAATAGCATCTTCATCAAAAGAAGAATCAAAATGGTAAATATAATAATAAATAACATTGCAAATTTTTAACATAATTATATGCATTTACCATATATATATTAAAGTATTTTTGTGTAAAAGTAGTAATTGATTTTTATCTCTTGAGTATTGATATATAATAGGAAACTAGTAGCCAGCATATGTATTATCTTTGTTATCATTGATTTGAACATTTTATATCAATTTAGAAAATACTTACATAATTTTGAGAAATTGGACATTGATACATATCTACAGAAAACAATGACAAAATAATATTTTGATACATTTTTCTGATATCTAATTCTTAAAATTCTATTTTAATTAGGAATAAAATGTAGCAATTTTCATGGTTTGCTAATTATAGCCTTTTATTTTTGAAATTAATGCAATCTCTATTTTTAATCGAATTAATTTTTTAAAGTCAAAGATTAGTTAATAATATAAAATATATTATTTTTATATATCATTGTTGGTTTATAAAAAAATTGAGAATTACCATTTGTTTTACTTAAAAACCATAAGTTCTTATTTATAATTGTTTTATTCGTGATTAAAAGAATACTGTTATTAATGTTAGTTTAATAAATGAGAAATTATTAAATAATTTTTAACTTAAAAACTGTATGTTCCTATACATAATGCTCCTATTGATTAAATGAATAGTGTTTAAATTAATCACTGTTTAAATAAATTAAAATTAATCATTTTGAAAATATTATGCAAAAGCAAAGTTATAGTTTTTTATTAATTATTTTTACTCGATTATACTTAGTTATTAGAATAGCTTGATATTTTATACTTCCATAAAAGAAATATTTCTTATAAAATTTTTTTTAATGTTGTACTTTTTTTATTAAGGAAATGTTTTTTCTTTTAATAATTAATGTCTTTGTGTATGTGTTGGAATTTCTCTTAAAAAAATCACAGTATTTAATTTGTCTGTATCATTCTTCCTATATGTACTATCATTCCCTTTAAAAAACATTTTTATTGAAGGAATTATTATATTAAATCAATTTAGAATCTCACAAATTTTGCTGAAAATAATTGCAGTTATATATGCCGCTAAATAGTAGAGAAGTGTACAGAGTGTAAAATGCGCCAAGAATGCAATAAATTGCGGCAGACTGGTTTACCGGTTCGGATTATGTAGGTATGATGTGCTTTTCATTTAACATGCGTGTTTTGTATGTAAGCCTTGAAACTATTGCAGAATAATTTTGAAGCATTGAGTTTCGATATTCGATTTTTGGAGTTTTTGTGTTGCTTGTGAAAATTTATAAGTATGGATGAGGATATATTGACTTTACATTTTCACGGAGTAAGTATGGAGAAAGAATCATCAGGAAAGCATAATAGAAGATTTTTTAGAAGCGATAAAAATGGTATATTCGCTGAAAAGTAACGATTTGGAGATCAATGAAGATTAGGTTAGCTATTTTATTTTTTTCATTACAATTTTATTCATATTTAGAAATTAAAGTTTTTATAAAAATGCATGTTTCCATAAGTAAATGAATGTTTAAGTTGTGTGTATTGCGTTTTTCATGTTAGTGTTAGAATGTGCTGCATACTTAAATTTCTTTAATGTGGGTGTAACTGCTCATTAAATTAAAATTCGAGTTTAAGCAAAAAATGAATTTAGTTAACGTTTGAAATTTAGCTTTATTGCTCAGCTGCCACTGTAGTAGGTAGCGCTACATTGATGTTTTTTTTAAGGTGGGTGTCATTGCTTGGTATATTAAAAATTGAGTTAAAATTTTAAAAAATGAAATTTGTTAACGTTCAAAATTTAGCTTTATTGCTCGGTTGGCACTGTAGTAGGTAGCATTACACTGATGTTTTTTTTAAGGTGGGGGCCATTGCTCGATATATGAAAAATTTTGTTTCTATTTATTAGAATTTTAAAATTTCAACAGTATTTAGTTATAATGAAATATTCAAATTTTTAATATTTGGAATTCGGAAAAACTTCTGCTTTCAAAGGTAATTTTGAACATGATCGTTATTAGTTGACTGCTATTGCGCATAGTGATGTTAGGTTAGCGACAGAGCTGTAGAGTGCTTGGCGTGAAAATTTGAAATCGCGCCAATCCCGTACGGGTCTGTCGTCATGTATCATACTTAATAATGGTTTATAATTCATTAGTGCTAAAATTTCTTTTCCTAATAACTAGAATATGCATCTAAAAATTACTTTAAAATCATAAATAATCACATACATGTGTCCAATATTATGTCCTCCACTATTCCTTTTCATAAATTAAAATAAGACAGTTGTTACAAAATTCAGTTTATTGCTAGAAATTGAAACAATTTTACTGTTCATCAGTTCATGTAGTTTTTGTGCAGATCAACTACAGAGTTTAATAGTAAATTTATGAATAAGAAATATTTAAAATTTTTCCTATAAACGTTCTAAATGATTTATATGTAAAATTCGGTTTTCTTATTTTACTACTAAATTGTATGAAATGTTTTTGCACAATGTGTGATAGAATGTATTCATGACTTTTTTGTAACCAAACTTCATATGATGATTTATGAATAATAAAATAAATCAAACAATCCAATATTTCATTATAATGTACTCATTAGGTATATTGTTAATACACTGAGAATAAACAAAGATCATTTCAAAATATCACAAATAGCATTATCGTAAATCTATGCATCACATGGTATTATAAATGTTCATTCAACATATCAAATGCATTTTTTTTTAATATCCAAAGAATACGAAGGAAAATTTACCAATGAATCTTGAAATAAGTATTTCACATATTTAGCAATTTTGCAGATGCAATAATTCTTTTTTGTTTTATATTTTCTCGCAATATTTTTCAAATAATAATACTTTTCTAATGTCAATATAGAAAGCTTGATTCATAAAAAAAATAATGTATGTTTTTAACTTAAAATTAATCTGATATAAAACTTCTCTCTTGAAATCATTTTTTAGTTCAAACCATTTATTCTTAATTACTAATTATGAAGATGCTCATTACTTATGATTTGATATGATAACTTATTTTCAAACACACCTGTACATATTAAAAAATTGTGTTTAAATGATTTGATATTATCATGAGCCGATATTTTTTCTATTATAAATAATGTTTCTTATTTTGAGTTTTGTATAAAAATGTTTTGTTTTTTTACAGTTCCCACAACTTAAAGTCTTTCTATAAAGCTCTGTCATTTAAACTTTCCAAAAATATTAAACCATTGCAAGGGAAGGAAAACAAAGCTCCTGTTGAAGGTACATTACTGTTTTTTTTCCACTAAAATAAATTTTAATATATTAATTGAAGTTTTCAGTTTGAATATAAATATATACTTAATACAGAGTTCTATCAAAGCTTCGAAATCTAGGCTGTGGTAAGCAATAAATAAAATACTTTATGGTAAATATTTAAGTATTTTCAGAGAATATATATATATTTTGCATAAAAGTCAAAAATTTATTCTGTAAGAAACAATTAAGTTCATAGTGAGCTCAAATATTTCATAAATTCATAGTACTATATTTTTTATTTATGATAATTTATTATACTTACCTTAACAACGGTAAATTTTTGAAAAGACTAATGCCATGATAGTCTAAATTATACTTTTTACTATAATTTAGACTGTTATTGCATTTCAAAATTTATTTTTTAACAAAAAAATATATATATTCAAAATTATTATAGGAAACAATGAATATTGACAATAATAGTATTTAAAAAAATTGGAGACTGTTCAGAATAATGTTTTTAGACTTATCTCCAGTGGGGCTTCATCTACACCTATTGAGACAATCTAATTCAGACTGGGTTGGAACCTTTGGCAGATCAAAGACAAAGCGCTGCCCTGAAACTTTTTGAAAGGTTTCTAAAGGATGATGGTTTCTGGAAAAATTATATTCCTGTTTTCCCTAGATTGAAAACACAAAAAACCTTTTTGACTTTGACCAGGGAATTGTCAGATAGGTATAAGATCCTAGATGCAGATAGAGTGCCTTTGTTTAGACCCCCTATCTTTCAAAATCATATTCATAGAGCTGATTGCCGTCTATCCCTGATACTACCACTTAGTAAGAAGGTCTCCACTGATTCTGAGCTAAGGATGGTTACCTTAGCTACTATCGATGAGTATTATCCATCATCTGTTTGGTTCCATGTATATGCAGATGGTTTAGCTGTGGATGCCATTAGAAATGCTGCTGCAGGAGTATACTCTAAGAGTTTCAGGCTTTGCCAGGCTGTTGGGAAATACTATAACAGCTACAATGGTGAAGTGGCTTCTGTCCAATTAGCACTTGAAGAAATCAGAAAGGGTAATGAGAACAACATAGCATTTTTATAGACTCTCAGGCCACCATCAAGTCTCTCTCTTCAATTGCTTCTAGCAGTATTGTGTGTGTTTATCTCTGTCAGATGGCAATTAGTTCTCTACTAGAAGAG
The DNA here is from genome assembly GCA_030067965.1 of Latrodectus elegans. Classification (NCBI taxonomy): domain Eukaryota; kingdom Metazoa; phylum Arthropoda; class Arachnida; order Araneae; family Theridiidae; genus Latrodectus; species Latrodectus elegans. The sequence continues at coordinate 127,501,241 of CM057820.1, forward strand.
GGACGTCAAATTGTTCTGCAATGGATACCCAGCCACTGTGGTATTGCCAGAAATGACACAGCTGACAAATTGGCAAAGGCTGGCTCAGATCCACAACAGCCTTCTCCAGCTTTGGAGTACCATACTGTTAAAGGCTTATTAAGTCAAATATAACCTCCTATTGTAGAAATATTGGCAAGATGTGCACAAAGGGGAAAGCATGAACTTCTTTACTAACAAAGCCTATTCCGTGCAACCTCCACAGACCTGTAGGAGTGGCTAATTTTCGTCTTAAACTGGGCATGATTATCTACAAAAACACTTTCACCATTTGGGTCTGAAAGACTCTCCAATCTGCCCTTTTTGTGGAGTAGAGGACATGACTGATAACCACCTTTACACTTGCCCATGACTTTCGGACATCGCAGTTAAAAATTCTGTGGAAGATGACTTTTCATTCACCTCAAGATTGTATTAGACTGCCCAACAGAGACTAATGGTTGAAAAACCAAGATTGGTTATAGGATAAAAAAATATTGTTTAAAAAAAACTCAAAAGCAGTTAGAAGAATCTATTGGAGATGAAAAATTTTTTAAAAATGTTGGATTTAGTTTAAGATTTTTATGTTTCTTTAAATAATCAAATAGCTACTCTTTATTCAAATAAATGTGATTTTAAAATATTTAGCAAATCTGTTTTACAATTTTGTGTAATATATTGTAATATTTATATTCAATTATATTTATAGATGTGTAGTTTTCTGACAATATCTCTTACTAGTTATCATTTCAATACATTGTCTATAAAAAGATCTATAATATCACCATACCAATTATAATTTTTATGCGCTCAAAAGGAGAAATTTAAGGAAAAAATTGATTATGGAAGTGAAGGCCATTAAAATTCTTCTTTTTTTCTATCAGAGTTAGCTTGAAATCTATAGATTTATTTTTTCTAATCAAAAATATTCAACTTGTATTCCTATGAAAATTCTATTTACTTAATTACTTGTTTGAACAATTTTAAATGGAGGTAGTTATAGAAATTAAAACAGTATTGTTTTATAAAAATCAGTATAATGAGCATCAATCACTTTAGCTCTATTGTCTCTAGAAAGTTTGAAATTTTTTTAGAGAATTCATTTTGATCCAATAAAATGAATAAATTTCCAATGCTTTTTAGGTAAAGAAAATATTGTGTCATTTTACTATAAAAAGCATTTTCAATTTATGCAATCAGTATTCAGTAAATATGAAATATGATATCAGTTATTATTAAACTACCTTTTGTATTGATAGCTTCATATAAAGCTTTAGATATGTATATCAGAAGTGTGGGCCTATTTGAATACTAATCATCAAATTTGTAAAGTTTTAATATATAATGAAATCTGTGTTTGCAGAGGTTTACTTTATATATATATATATATAAATATAAATATATATATATATATATATATATATATAAATATAAATATATATATATATATATTGCTATTTTATAATGTTTATAAAAAAATTAGGTTGTGCGTAAGATCTTTAAAAAATGAATATAAATAAGAATGTCAATAAACTTAGGTATTTTGATTTAGAAGGTATTTAAAATTTTGTTGACCTGTAAAAATGATACTTTTATTTAAAAATTACATATATTATTGAAGGATTTTTAGAATTTAAGGTTTACAATAAAAAATTCTCTTGCAAGATATTTATTTTGGATTGCATAAGATGGTATGAAGAAATACTTAAAAGGGGGCTTATAAAAGTAAATTAATTGTTGACTTGTTCTCTTGTAAGCAATAATTTTTTAGTTGCTTGCCTAACTACCTCTTGCTTTCTTTCAAAATTTATCTATAATGAATAAAGAAAAGTATAAAATGGGGGAAAAAAAACTGAATAAACATCTTCTGTGATGTTGTTAAGCATTTTCAATTCATCAGTATATATGCATAGAGAGTTATTCTTTGGATACTTTTAATAAATTTTTTCCATAAGAACCCATCTTAGTTCATCATTGGTTCATGATGACTTTATTATAGTATACATCAAGTGACATCCAATATCCTTCAGACCACATGTTGATAAAATTTGTTGTTCCAATAATTTTTCTGAAAAAAACTTAAAAAAAAAAGAAAGAAAAAAAAATTAAACCTTAGCTTGAAAACTACAAAAAAGTCTAAGCTTGGCTATTTCCACTAACTGATGGAGCCCAACTCTAAGCTTGGTATAGGAAACTATGTTGGTGCCACAACAAGTAATAAGGATCTCATAACAAATTAATTTCTTGATGTAAAAAGTTATGTTTTATTTAAAGCTTCTTTTTTATAATTTCATGTAACCCTGCAAGTCTTTTAATACCAATAAGACTTTTCTTAGTTCTATAAAACACTATCAGTTATAAAACACACTAATTTGTGAATAGATTTAGTTCTCTCCACATAAAGTTTTATGCAACTTTAAAATTGACAAAAATTTCTGCCAAAATTTCAATTTTGTTCAAACTATTTTTAATTGCCCCTGATAGTTTTACTATCTGTTGGCTTGTAGACCATTCTTTTCATTATTTTGGATATTGAGAAATTTAGTGATATCAGTTTGTAATTATATGGAAATTACAATGGTTGTCCTTTTTAATATGAATAATGATAGATCTTTGCAGAGTTGCAGAAACATAAGAATTCCAAAAGATTATGAAATGTTAAAAAATCCTTCAAACATTCTTAGCTGAAATGTTTAATAAATTCTGCAAGAATTCTATCAGGACTAGAAATCTTGTTAATTTCTTGCTTCTCAATTCCGTAATTCAGTTTTCTCAGAAACTCCATATAATAAATATTTTTATTAACTGAATGATTTCAGCTGTTTTGTCTTTTCAAAGTTCCTTTATCTCATTTCATTCCTGCTGCTCTTTTATGTTTAATTATACAGAATTACACAAAAGATCCCTTAGTTTATCACCTAAAATTTGTCTGTTATCAAATAAAATTGTTTTTTCATTCTTGAAATTTGGTAGATTTGTCAGGAATTGTAAATTTTTTTACCATCCTTTTATAATTAATAGTGGCAATGAAATCATTCTGTACATTTTTCTTAACTCATTCATCTTCAGATTCAAGTCTCTTGCTATTACTTTCCAAGCCCTAATGTCCTCCATGTTTTTTGTTGTTTCAAAAATTCTTACTTAATCTCAATTTTCTTTAAAAAAAAAAAAAAAAAAAAAAAAAAAAAAAAAGTTTATTTCAAAATAATTCTCCTCATCCAGCTAAATTTTATCTTTGCATATATTTTCCTTATTAGGTTTGTTTTTTCATATGCTTTGGAATTCTGACCAGTTTATATTTTGAAAACTCGGATAGACTCTCCAAGTTTTCAAAATATAAATTATTATTTGTTTATAAAAGTGTCTGTTCTGTCGGATATAGATGGTGAACAAAATGAATCACTATTCGAAACCAACAACGAACTTCTGAAACATTTCTTTATATCTGTTGACTAATACCAGAGGACACCAAAACTGCATCATGATTTAATAATATTCCATTTATATGATGAATTATTGAAATCCTGATGCACAAGTTGAACTTGAAGAGCATCTATGAAGTTCTATTATTTTATACCAGAGAATGTTTTGTCTTTATACTTTCAATCTTTAAATCATTCATTATATGATAGTTTTTTTTATAACATTTATGGTATCAAATTTTTTCTAATTATCTTGTAGATTGTGTAAGAAATAGATACCTCTTATAAAAAAAATTTTTTTTCAATAATCTTTTTATTGCATTAATTTTAGTCTCCCCTAACATCTTATTTTTTTACTATTCATCTTCATCTTAAAGTAGTTCCAATTATTACCGGAATTCCACTTACAACTTTGTTTTCCAGACAAAACAGAATATTTAATTTAAATTTAAATTTTTTTGAAATTTCATGAGTGATATTGTCTTCAACCAGTAGGAAAATTTCAGTATCCTTATGACAAATATTCAAGTTCACCCATCTTTGCTTGTGACATTCCATTACGATTTATGAACAATACATTATATGAACAATGCATAAAGCTTCTATAACTTCAATCTCTCAAAGGTTTTTACTCATTTTGCAGTACATGGAATGTGTGTTTCTCTTAAAGTATGTGACAGACAGGAGTAAAATTACTTTCATGCATAAATAATTTTCTAAAATATGAATGGTTTTCATTATTTTACTCCACCTTTTAGATTTAAAGAAAATTTAAGCCATAGATTGCTACAATTGATATTGATCTTTGCCTAGAAATGCATGATTTTGCTAATCAAGTCAGTTCCTATAATTTTTCTGTTTAGTAATTACTTAATATAGAACTAGTGAGTTTTTAATTCTTAGAAATAAACAGATATTCTTTTCTTTCAATATTTTGATAAACTTATTTGTGACCTATTTTTTTATTAAAACAATTATTCAAAAAATGGCTTAGGTCCTAAAAATTTAGCGCCTTCATACCAGCTTATATATCTAAAGCATTCTGTAAAAATATTTTAATTTAAAATTTTAATGTGGACTGTGTCAAGTATTATTTAATGCATTTTTCACATTAAATATTGGCGCAGCATGTCCAATTTTGGACCTTGCGCCATAAAACCCAACCAACCACATTAAATATTGTAGTTTCATATCCTTTAAGGGAGAAACATATCAAACAATGATAGTTAATCATACCGAAAAATAACTATAACTGTTCCAGTCATTATTTAATATTGTTTTTCCTACTTTTATTTTTTAATTTAAAAAATATATGATTTCTTATATTTTTTATGTTTGATTTTTATTAGATATGCATAATATTTCATGCTTTTAATTATTTGAATGCCTAATTAGTTTGAAACATATTTACATTCATTGTTTTCATTATAAAGGATGAAGGAAAATCATGTCTTATTCAGAAAAGTGTGACAATATTTCTATAAAATTATATATATTGCTTATTTATTTTACTACATTTTGCTTGCTGTATTTAGAAATAATCCAAATAATATATATAGCATATATATTAGTTGCAATCTATCCTAATTTGAGAGAAATATTCAATTTGTTTAAAATCATTAATGTTTTTCCTTCATAATTTTTATTGCATTTACATTTTTATTCATAAGTTTAACTTTTTGAATACTAATTATTTGTCATTCGCTTTGATTTACTAACTATACAAATTATTTGCAATATATTTTCCAGAAGTTTTGCTTGAGATATCAGTTGGTATGGAAACATTCATATTTTGCTTAACATGTATAAATTTATTAATTTTATTGTTTCTGAATTATTAGCACAAATTGCAACTTTAATAATATCAATTCCTAAATGGTAAAAGGAAATTTTACCATATAGGAGTTGATATTATTATTATGTAGCACTTAATTGTTGTAGATTACTAATCTGAAAATAATATTACAAAAACCACTAATTTGTTCATTTTGTTTTCAGAAATACAGGAAAATGATTCATCTCAAATTTTGGAATCATATCAAGGTGATTCATTGTCATTTAAGTTGATTTTGTAAACAAATCTACTCATATTAGTTATTAGAAATATATGAACAGGAGATATATAATTAATATATCTATTTATGAAACATGTCTGATTCATATAAGTTTATTTTTACTAGTAGAATTTGCAGTATGTTCCATTATTTACTTTGTACTTTAGTGATATTAAAAATTAATTCATACAATAGTTTAGTTCATATATTGGTGCTTGTTCATATTGGCCATTTAAAATCTATGACTTTTATATTTAATAATCAGATTTAAAATGAATAATTATAGCATTTAAGTTTGTTATCTTACATTTATAATAATAAGGTGTCACAGGATCAGTCATTTAAAAAATATTTAAAAGTTAAATAACTTTATTGTATTATTCATTTCATAAATATGAATTATATCAACTTTAGCAATAGGAATTTCAATCTATTGAAAATAATTATTCAGCTATTTATTTTCTGATGATAATATTTAAATTGAATTTTTTAACAAATTTAATTTGTACTCTAAAATTATATTCATACTGTATAAAAAAAGTAAATTTTCTATATAGATTAAATATTTTCATGAATTGCATTTATTTAGAAATTTTTTTTCAAAAGTAAATATTATATTTTTTTGTTTATACTAAACCATGATATTTAATATTAATATTTCAACAAATAAATGTGTGCATCGTTTGTGTGTGTGTGGGTGAGTTTTTTTTTTTTTTTACTCATCCAGGCAATAAGCTAAATTTTTATAATTTGTATTTATAAAACCATTATGTATTTATTTAGATCTAAGCTATGATGAACTTATAAAATTATTACGAGAAGTATATGATTCAGCTTTAAAGCCTGGTGCCTCTGTCTTTCAATCAGCCAAAAAAATAGTGAAATCAAGTTATTCCTTTTTCCAAGAGAAATCTTGTGAGTCTCGTAGTTTAGAAGTAAGTTTTTGAATTTCATACCTACTGTAAGTACTTAACTCTGTAAAGTATTATTTTAAATGTTTACATTTTATAAAAATATTTTTCTCAAATATTGTTTATTATTCTTTACAATTATTATTTGTAGGAATATTTTTATTACCAATCTTGTATCTTTGTAGTAAGTAAATGTTAATTTTGAAATTATGTGAACAACTAGTGTAACGTACCAAGCGTGACTTAAAACGCTTTAGAGCTGCAGAAAACTTCAGTGGTGTTAAATAAGAGAATTAACATGAATTATGAACACGCACAAATATTTATTATAACATTAACGGACTAACACAAAACATAAAAATGGTAAATACATATTTTTGATACTGTCACATCCTGATCGTCCGGAGATCTCCGCTTTTTTTCTCCCAGTTTTCTCTGTCCCTCCTTCTCCTCGCCCACGCTTTCACTTCCTTCGCTGACTGGCGCCCTCACACGCTGCCGCCAAGAGTAAAACTAGCTTCTGCAGAGGCTTGTTTTACTTAAACAGTCTTGATATGGAATTATTCACTTGCAGATAGAAACAAAAAAAAACATTGTTTAGTCCCATATAAAAGTTGAAATTAATAAACCATTGACATGAGTTGATGTTTGCCAAAAGAAAAAAAAAAACTTATTAAATACTTAAAAGTTAGTGGGATCCAGAAAATATTGACAACAAATTCAACTTACCAATCATTTGCATACAGATATTATACATTTTCAAATACATAACAAGAATTATTATTAGAATACATAATAAACATTAAGAGATAACATAAAAAATCTTATTCGCTCATTTCTAACCTGGATAGAGCATCTGCCCCAAGATGGAAAATACCAGGTTGATGAATTATTTTGTAATTCCATCTTTGTAACGCTAGTGCCCACCTTGTTAGTTTGGGACTCTTAGGAGTAGTTTCAATCAAAAATTTTAAAGGGTTGTGGTCGGTAACGATCTCGACCACTGTACCGTGTAGCCATTTGTCAAACTTTTTCAGACCCGAATAAAACCGCATATGCTTCCTTTTCTATCGTCGACCAGTTTTTCTGAGTATTATTAAATTTTTGACTAGCAAAGGCTATAGGTCTATAATTATTCTTAACATCCCTTTGTGTGAGACAACAACCAATTGCATAGTTAGATGCGTCCGAATGAATCTGGAAAGGTTTACTGCAGTCGGGTCGACAATGCAGTTACTTCACAAAGCAAATATTTTAAGTGCTGAAAAGATTCTTCTTCTTTTTCCCCAATTAACATTATTTGACTTTTTCCCTTTAGTTATCTCCGTTAACGGCCGAGGCTAATTCTGCGAAATTTGGAATGTAGCTTCGATAAAACCCCATCAATCCTAAAACTGATTTAACCTCCTTTTTGGTGGTTGGTCGTTTCAATTTCTTTATGGTTAAAATTTTATCATTATCGGGTGCGTGTTTACGTTTCCTATTTTATGACCTAAAAATTTTATTTCCTTAGCTGCAAAGGTACATTTTTTCGAGTTTGATAGAAAATTTGTAATTTTCTAACTCTGTAAGGACATTTTTTAAATGTAATAAATGTTCATCCCAGGTTTTCGAATAGACGACTATATCGTCAATATATGCTTGAGCATATGAAGAGTGATCCTCAATACCTGGTTTAGAACCCTCTGGAATGTACCAGATGCACCAGATAACCCAAAAGGCATAACTTTCCACTGGTATATTCCATCGTGAGTGGAAAAAGCAGTCAGCTCTTTACAATTTTCATTCATTTTTATCTGATAATACCCCTTTTGTAAATCTAGACAAGTTAAATATTGAGCCATACCCGCAGTAAATATCATTTCCTTCATATCTTTCATGGGGAAACTCGCAACCTTTGTAATTGCATTTAGAGCTCTATAGTCCACACACATTCTGATTGATGCATCCTTCTTTGCTACACACACAATTGGATAAGTTATCTCAGCTTCGGATGGCTCGATCAGGTTCAAATCAAGAAGTTCTTGAACTTGTCTGCTTACTTCTGCTCGATATGACATAGGAACACTGTAAGAATGTGGTTTGTGTCGGGTGGTATTGGATAAAAGTTCTATCCTATGTTCTCCAACCTTCACTGGTTGCAAGGGTCTTGTAAACAGTTTCTCGTGCTTTCTAAGAAGCTTTATCAATTGAATTTGCTGAATATCTGTCAAATTACACATCTTTAAGTAATATAGATTTTCATGGAATAATCTTTCAGCATGATTAGTTGGCACGGTTTGAACATCCCCAAACTCTTCTTCTCCCTCAAGATAACATTGACGGTGTTCGATTCAGCGATGAATTCTCTAATCTTGTTTTGATGCACATGTTTAAAACTATTATCCGGCATTTTAACAAGAAATGAATGTTCGTTTTTCTTTTTGTAATGGTCCCTGGACCTTGCCAGCGAGCTAATAACTTATTCTTAGAGTCTGGAAGAAGGACAATAACTTTGTCACCTGGTTTAAATGTCTTTGAACTAGATCTCAAGTTATAATAATGCGCCATCTTATCTTGTTTGATTTGAGAGATTATTTTGGCTCTCAAAGCAGCATCTTCCAATTTCCTTTTGAGGTTTTCCATATATACTGAAATCGAGTTGTATCATGTTGAAGACCTTCTAACTCTCCAGTCCATGTATTCTTTAGAATTGAGAGTGGACCTTCAGGTTTGCGCCCATACAACAGCTGGAATGGAGCAACACCAGTGGTACTATTTGGCACTTCTCGGTAAGCCCAGAGAATGAAAGGAATTTTGGTATGCCATGTTCGAGGTTCATCGAGAATGACATGATGCAGCATTCGTTTTAAAGTTTGGTTAAAACGCTCCACTAGTCCATTGGATTGCGGATACAAGGGCGTAGAAAATCTCGGACTTGATCCCATTCTCTTTCAAACTCTTTAGTTAGCTCAGAGTTGAAATTAGTCCCATTGTCTGATGCAATGACATTAGGCACTCCAGTTCTCATGAATATTGACAACAGAGCTTCACATGTTGCTTTGGCTGTAAGACTTGTTAATGGAACAGCTTCAGCCCATCTTGTGTGCTGATCTACCAGGCACAGAACGTATTTATGACCTTTTGAGCTCGGTGGCTCAATTGGTCCTATCATATCCACGTTTACCACTTGAAATGGCAATTCGGGTCTTGCTACAGGAGTTATAGGAGCTCTATCTTTAACTTTAATTTTCCTTGTTAATTGGCAGTCTTTGCAAGCTTCACAAAATTCTTTATGTCTTTTGAAAGACCAGTCCAATAAAAAGAATATCTTACTCGTAGCAGTCTTCTTTGCTCCCATGTGACCACCAAATACAGAGCAATGAGCTAGTTTTAGAACTTCCTTTCTTCGGCATTTTGGTAAAACTAATTGGTTTGTTGTTTCTCCCAAAATTTTCTTTATGGAACAAAATTTATCTTTGAAATAAAATCCTCCCTTTTCCTCCTTTGCATTTTTCCTTGCTTCCTCTAGATCTTTACAAGTTTCTTGTTCTTTGAGAAATTCTTCAGTTTTCGTAAGTTTCACCGGAGCTTTTTCCAATTTTGCAACACAAGCTTCATTCATTGTAAATTCGTCAGTAACGATATCTTCCATTTCTTGTTTTTGCGTATATCATCAAATTCTTCACATTCACCTTTGGGATTGTCTATTACGGATATTTTCGATTCAGAAACAATAGTTCCCATTAGCACATTTTTGATTTCTGGCGGCAAGAGAACGTCTTCAACGAGGGAAGGAGCAACTGCACAGAGAACATCTTGATGCACGACGTCACCCGCACCTCCTATATATAAACTCATTGGTATGTTTACTAAAGGACATTTCTCTGCAGGTCCTGAAAATTCCTTTTTATATAAATGGATGGCTTGTTTTCTAAAGTGAAATCTTTTACCAGATTACTTCTAACCACCGTGATTTCAGTTCCTGAATCTACCAGGGCGGTTGCTCGTTTTCCATTAACATTTATCTGTATTCTTTCTAAATTACAGAAATTTTCACCAATTATGTTTCGCTTGTGAGCCAATACTTTGGCCACTACAGCCGTTCCTGATTGCTTTGTTTCCTCCTTTTTCTTCACGGATCTCACTGCAGCTCTATTTCGTTAAACTTCTTCTTTACATCTTGTTCAGTTTTGTTTTTTGAAAGTTTTGGGCAAAACTTCTTCACATGTCCGTCCATACCACAAAAATAGCACACATATTTAGGACGAGTTTTAGAAATTTCTTCTTGAATTCACACGCTTGTTTTCGGTACGAGACGTTCCATAATTCTCATACCTTCTACTGTCCCGTTGTAATGGATATTTGTTATAAATTTGGGTCGGAACTTTAGGTAGTGCACCTGTTTGCTTCTTAAATGACTTGCGTACACTTTCGTATTCATCGAGCTTGTCAGCTAAAAGTGATGGTTTCCCTATCTTTCCCCATTCATCGACGAAATGGTCTCTTATTTCCATAGGAACTCTTTTCTTAACTTGGTCGGTGATTATAAGATCCTTAAGTCCTTCAAAATCAGTTATTTCCAGCCCGTCGATCCAACCCTGGAAATAGTTTGTCACTTCGTAAACAAAATCTCGCCATGTCTTATCGGGGTTTCGTTGGTGCTGAACGAATTTTTGCCGAAATCCTTCTGCATTCACTTTGAATTTCTTTAATAATACCTCTTTCACATATTCATAATTTCCGAATTCTTCTTCTGGAATTCTGGCAATTAATTCCACAATGTCTGACGACATAAGAGGTAACAGATATGAAACCATATCCTTTTCTTCGATTTTTATCCTTTTGACCTGTCTTTCAAATAATGAAAGATATAACAGAATATCGCATTCCTGTGCATCGAAACGAGGCATCGACTTGGTAAGTTCCATCTGTATATTATTTGGCCCTAATCTTTCTGTTTTCGGCACATAAAGAATTGATTCTATTCGCAATTTCTCCAGTTCAAATTCCATTTGCTGCTTTTTTACTTCATTTTCACATCGCAACTTCTCTGCTTCCAACTCTCTTTCTTTCTTAACCAATTCATTTGCTTCTAACTCTTTTCTGGTATTGATGATTGTTTCTAACAATGCTTTAGTAAATTCTTCATCATATGAAGCACTTCCAGTAATGAGCTCTCGGATTTTCACTCGTGACATCAGGTTCCAACGCGATACCTAACTCTGAAGCCAAGTCTAAAAGATCTGACTTTTTCCATTCGCTAAGAAAGTCATATTTAATGCTAAATATTTTAATACGTCTTAGTGAATTTATTAAATTAAACTTTCAAGAATAACAAATTCTGACAAAGTTTTGATTTTCAAACTAAAAATCACTAATTGAATTATCATGAAATGACTCATTAAAATGATAAAATAAGCACACAGTGAATTAAAACCCAATCATTTTTAGAATTTCAAATAAAAAGAAACCAAAACATAAATTGGAAATAATTATAAGCAAATACTTTCGCTTTACATTTATATCAATATATTCATTTATAATAATAGCATTTCAGTTATAAAATAGATAGTGATCAACTTAGTTTCAAATGAATTACCAATTAGCATTAATTTATACAGTTATTTCTATTATAGTATACATATTCACATTAAACACAATTTGCAACAATAGATTTAAAATCCAAACGTTAATTACTTTTCAAATCTTTAATCAAATTATTTAAAAATATGCCATTCTATTAAACAATAATAATTATTAACATAAACAAAACTTTAAAATATGTTCTATAAATATACCCTTTATTTTTATTCAAATCAAACTTTCTATCTCTTTTTATTTAAAACAAAGTTCTATAATAAAGAAAATATTTATGACAGTGTACAAAAAAGTACAAAATATCAAATAATATTCTTTACTCTATTTTATTTTCAGAAATCAAAAGCAACAAAAAAATGTGTAACGATTTCGTTACTCCTGTGGTTCTTTTCTTTCAACCACACCCACAGACTTCGACTCCAAACGGAAATCGAAATCAAAACAAATTTTTATTACGTATGATACAATTAGGTATTACTCTATTTTAAATAAATCGATTTTTTTTTTTTTTTAATTAGAGAACAAGAACATATGAATTCATACAGTTTCTAGAGAAATGCTTTATCCATATATAAATGAAGAATAATAACACTAATTAAAATAATCATAACATACACAAGGATCAATACAATAAAATTTGTTTCACTGACGTAAAAACAATTTTAAAAAGCAATACACTCTAATATACAATATTATCATTTATCAATTTTGAATTTAATTCAACACTGCTGTCGCATAAATTTATTTTTTTTACTGGCGTAAAAATTTAATTTCGTTTACTAATGTAAACAGTTTTATACCTCAAAATAATTATCACTGGTGTGACACACTTCAATCATACAGCTAAATTCAGTACTGCTGACAAAGAAATTAATTTATTTTTACTGGCGTAAAAAATTTAGTTTCGTTTACTCATGTAAACAATTTTATACAGTATAATACTTATCACTGGCGTGATACCTATCTACCACACTCTCAAATTATTCAAATCAGTTCTGCTGACGCAGACATTTGTACTCATTTGCTGACGCAAACAGTTTTAGCATGTATCACTGACGTGGTACACAAAATTATTACTGTTCAAGAAAACACAGATCCTTATTAAATTAATAATCATATTATTAAAACTTAAGCATACTTTTTCTAAAAACAATATTTTTTATTTTGATATCTTAATAGAGGATCCCAACTAATAAAATATATATATTTGGCAAACATCACTCACCCGCTTCGTGATGATGGACCTTTTTATATTTCCTTTTTGTGGCATGGCACCGCTGCACCATTGTAACTTGTGCACTAAGCGTTGACTTAAAACGCTTTAGAGCTGCAGAAACTTCAGTGGTGTTAAATAAGAGAATTAACATGAATTATGAACACGCACAAATATTTATTATAACATTAACGGACTAACACAAAACATAAAATGGTAAATACATATTTTTGATACTGTCACATCCTGATCGTCCGGAGATCTCTGCTTTTTCTCCCAGTTCTCTGTCCCTCCTTCTCCTCGCCCACGCTTTCACTTCCTCTCGCTGACTGGCACGCCCTCACAACTAGTTTCATTTATCTTATAACAAAAAAAATTCTAAGAATCTTTATCTCATAACAATTTTACAAAAAAAAAAAAAAAAAAAAAAAAAAAAATTGGTCATACAATGATCAGATTTTTTTGTTGAAATCAAATTTCGAATAATTTTAGCCATATAATGAAAATTTGTTCCTTTAAATGTAATGTCATTCAATGACTATGAGTAATTTTATTGAATTTACAAACAGGCAATAGCATGTTTTTATTTCTCAATCATAATAAATGTAGGTAAGATTACATTAATTGGCATTATATTTTGAATAATAATGCTATTGATTTAAAAATCTCATTTTAAGCCCCAAAAAATTCGCAGCTTCAGCTAATTTTAAATTAAGATGGCAGTCACTCATATGTTTAGCATTCTTACCTTTGGATCAGTAATTTGTGACTTCAGAATACAATTTAAACTGTAGGTGCTAATTTTCTGCCCTTGTGTGCAAAATGACTGTTCCATAGCTGCCAACTCTATTGATTTTATTGGGAAACTCCTGATTTTTTATCATTTCTCCCGATTTCCTGATAATGTACAAAAATCTATTGATTTTTGGCAATTCCAGTGAAAAACTTTAAAACAGCCAAAATTTGGCCAGAAAGATCTATTGAGTTAGGAGTTGGTCCTACATTGATAATATATATACATTCTTTATTTAAACATTTTCCTCTGAGCTTCGAGTCCGCCGTGGGACGATGGCACTATGCCCACTCGGTCGGCTAGACTCCTATGAGGGGACAATCATATAATTAATGTTACAGACCAGATGCATGTTTACATAAGCACTTCAATTAGGAGGAATAATACTAGTTATTAATTTAATTTGGAAAATATTTCCACTAAACAAAGTATTTGTCTCTGAATTAAATTTTGTAAATGTTTTTATATTTTATGTTTCTATGTCTTTTTATAAGTTTAATACTTACAAATTGCACTAGTATAGTAAAAGTTACTCTATAAAATATATATTGAGACATAAACGTTGATGTTTACTTTTTACATGTGGTGTATTTTTTATATTTCATAGTTTCTTTATAAGAATGAATATTTTATTTAAAAAAATTAAGATAAATGCAAAATAATTTTAACATAAATCATTCTCAGAATGTATAATCTAAAGAGCAAAATTGTGTCTTTTGCGGTACTACAGTTTTAATAATTCTGTCTTAAGCATAAATGTTGCTAGTAGTGTCTCCTGATTTTTTTCCTTCCAAGGTTGACTCCCAATCTTTTTTATTTATTGACCCTTTATAAGAATAGTTTTCTTCAACTTTCTGACATTTTTCTGTATAATGTAAAGCACAAAGGGTAATTATAATACCACTAATTGTGTATACAATATCTGAAAATTTCTTTTTTATTAAGAATATGCAAAAAAAAATTTTTTTTAACCATCTTCTCATTATGTTTGTGTTTTATTAATTTTTATTCTATATTTTGCATTTTTGGATAAATCACTAACCTCCAGTAAATCCCTGAAATACTGTAAACTATTTTAAAATTGGCATATTTCCTCAGTAGTCCATCCGGACCCTTTTGAAAACCCCTGAGCTATAGTTAAAAATCAAAAAAGTGTTTCTGATAAATTTTGGTCTGAGGTGTATTTGGATAAATAAAACTTATAAAAATAATTCAAAGCAAGTATTTACATGATTAATTTTTAATTAGCAAAATTATGATTTTAATTTTTAGATTATTGTCCATATTATGTTAATTATTCAGCATAACTGAAAATAATAATATCTATTATTTTCTTAATTGTAATTAAATAATACCTGTAAATCTTAAAAATCAGCAAAATTACATTTTTATTTGGGAATTTTAATATGAGACATGAAACAGAATTAATACTATCAGAATTTATGTGCTTAGTAAATAATTTAATATACATTTCATGTTTAGTTATGAATTGTCTAATGAATAGCACAATAATGAACTTTCTGAAAGTTTTGAATTTTAGACTGACTAAAAAAAATTAAAAATATCTTTCATCATAATAAAAATTATTCATTTTAAGAATAAAATTGTCGTTTTTAATAATAATGTAAAAAGACAGGTTATAGATATACAAAATGAAACATAAATTTGCAAACATTTTGTAAGCCAGTCAAAAACGGGAGTTGTATTTTAAGAATAATTATATATTTTTAAATTCTAAATATTTTAAAGTTGTTTGTGTGTTTATTTTAACTTTTGGTTTTAATGCATATGAATTTTAATGATGTCTTAAAAATTTATAGTTCTTTTATTTTGCATTTTCAAAGCTAAATTTTTCTAAATATCAATGTTCATGAAATGTCAACATTGAAATTGGTTTCAAAACCCAAGCACTGAATCAATTAAATATTTAAATCTTTGAATTTTAAAATTCAAACTGGAATGTTGATAAATTATGAAATTGATAAATAATTCTTGACTGAAGTACCTTATAAAATACCTGATTCTAGATTTATTATTTCCAACTATTATCAACTATTATTTTTTATCAGCCATTTAGTGAAAAATAACATTTAATAGTCCATTTGGTACTCTACATTCAAATCAAACTTTCAGGAAGAGATACATAAAAAACTTAGAAGCTGAATACTTTTTAATGTACTGATGCATATGTTACTATAGAAAAAAAATATTTTTAAAATATTAAAAAAATGAAACTTGTATAAAAATTTTTTTCCTTCTATTTTTGGTTATTAATAATAGCAAAATCTGTGTCAGTTTGTAAAATCATGCTACAAATTTTCATGCATCATTTTTTGCCATGAAGTTTAAATTCTTATTCAATAATTGTCATGGTAGAAAAACTCTGGGAAAAATATCCTTTCTTAGATTGCATTTATGCAAACAAGTCATAGATGAATGTAGACTAAAAGCTATTAAAAAATATATGATATTCAGTCTTTATAATATAACTTATTTATAAATTAAAGGAAGTTGCAATACCAACATTCTGTGTGATTTTATAGAGATAGATAAATATGATATATTGGAAATTGTTTGAAATTTTTTCATAAAGATGCAGTCATCTGCAGATTACTGTTTTTAATCAAATGTGAATCTAAAATAAATTTTAAAATTTATCTTTTTGTTTAATGCGTTTGACTCTTAAAGTTTACTAATATTTATGTTTTTAGTAATTTACATTAATGATTTTCTGATTTTTTTATTTATTATTATTATTTTTATTTTTAATAGTTCTATTGTGTACTGTTAAAAATCCTTAATCATTTGAATATGTATCCTCCTTTATTATGATCATATCAAAAAACATTATAGCAAATTTAATTTTCAAAAATAAAAAATTTAAATGAAAAAGTTGAATACTTATAACAAAGGTGGGTGTTACTGAAGTATTGAATTCCAGGAAACTTAATGCCATTGCAGTTTAAGTCCTCTGAAAAACTCACTTTCACAATTTTGTGGAAGTTTGAATACAAAAATGCAGCATTGTAAAATTAATAAAATACAAGGATTATGCAAAAATTAAAAACCATTTAATTCTATAAACACTAATCTGTATATATTAACAAATCACAATTTAGCTTCTTAATTATGGTGTGGAAATTTAAAGAAGTAGGCAATTGCAAAATAATTAACCCCAATAATTAATCATGGTACAAAATTATAAACAATGGTAAACAAAAAATTTGTTATTCAAAAGATCAACAAAATGGCAAATACAAAATTTTCATCTGTTTTCTTGACATTTAAAAAGTTTGTAGGAACCAAACTGGTGAACCATCTAAAATAAATTGTAAGGATTTCTTTTCTTATGGAATGTGTTTCTTATTTTTCACAACTTAGGTTATTGAATTGCAAACACAAAATGTCTGGTGAATACCTGTACATTGTTGCTACAACTCAAAAACTGTTGGATCAATTCAGAAGGGAAATTTTTCATAACTTTTAAATTGCTTTTATTAATTTTTCCCTTTTTACCTAAGATGGAAAAAAAATTCTGGACTATAAACATTTTAGAAATGAAGAAAAGTTTGAGAATGAAGCGACGACTTGTCCTTAAAAAATTTAATGGTAGAAGAGTATAACTTGGAAATTATAAAGTTTGTGATCAGAAACAAAGACTGAAAATTAGAAGAAGTTTCATGTTTCTTTTCTTTATCAATAAATTTGGTGTTTTTCATTTTTTAAAATACGATGGTCTTCAAATGACCCTTCTTATATAAATTTGTATGTCATCTTGCAAATTATGCTTAGTGAAAACTTTTTTACACAGTACAGTTTATTCTGAAAAAAATTGTAAACATTTATAAAAATCTAGTAATTTTAAATTGATATGTGTTTGACTTAAAATGATATTTTTTAGCATTTTGAATACAATCTTTCAATGTTTTTTTAACACAATATGTTTTATTGGGGGGAGGAATACCCAGATTCGAAATCAGCAATCACTGAAATAGTCAATTTTAATGTTTCATAATTTGATCGATTTTTATCATACAATAAGACTGGGGACCATATAAATATTACCGGAATTTATTTATTGAACTTTAAATTGTTTATATTATATGTTTTAATATTAAAAAAAATTTTTTGCTATGTGTCAGTATATCTGTAGAGAACAATTGAGGAAATAGCTAAAATGAATATTGCTAACACCAGATTTCTTATACATCATATTAAAAGATTATTTATAAGTTCTAATTTTTATAGACATAGTCATTATTTAAAAGTACAAACAGACTTTTTCCATACATGACATACTTCTATAATTTTTTAAAATATTTTTTAGGAAATTGTGAAGGACTTCATGGCTGAATTCTTTTTTATAAGCAGTAGAAAACTTAATGAAGCATTCAATTTAAATCAAGACAAGCATAAAATAATTCAGGAGTGAATATTTTTCTTACTTTATTAAAAAAAATAATGCATATTTTATGATCTAATAATATGTAACACGCTTATATGTATGTTTTTCATAACATTTTCTCCCATCAGGTGCCAATTACAAGTTCTATTGATCTTTGAAATTGAAGCTTTGTTTTCATCGTCTGATAGATCAAATTGTGTAGATAATGTATGCTCTATTTTGTGCTCTATGTTACTTGTAATTTCTATGTTGACTTGTTATATAATTTGCAACATTATACGTTTTTTGTCTTATAGATAACTTCTTTCCTTCGAACCATGTCTTTTTATAGTGGCGCTTCTGAGCTAAATAAATTTTTATATGAAGTTTTAAGGGAAAAGTAAGTATGAATTATCACTTGTTTTGTAAAATAATTCATGTTTTTTACAGTTTAGGTTTGAAATTTTCCTAGTTTAAATATTTTAGATAAGAAAAATTGTTTATTTTATTTTTAAGATTATAATATGATATATTTTATAAATTACACATTTATCTTGATGAATATTGGTCATTTATTACCATTACCTATGTTCTTTTGGAGTTAGGGATTTATGAGACACACTAAATACTCAAATTTGCAGAATCATTTTTATATGTTGGTCATATTCTCATTGTTTTAAAATGTGGCCTGTTAGTAAACAAAAGCAAGCTTTCTCTCTCCCTCCCTCCCTCCCTTCCTCTCTCGTTAAGATTTTATTAGTTTTGAATAAAATTGAACTACCTGCATCAGTACCTTTAATCTTTTATCTAATTTCCAATGTGATCTAAAACATATTTTCGATTCTCTTTGATTATTTTTATATTTTAATTAAAAACTTTCAATTTATGTCATTTTTATTAATTTTATTAATTTAATAATCATATTTATTCAATGTGAATTAATAATGCAAAAGTGTTGATCAAATTTTAATTTTAACAATGTAAAAATATGGTTTATAATTCAGCCTAAAAGTTAAAAGATAAAACAAAATTATGTTGTAAAAAAATTTAGAAAACTATATTATAGATAAAGAAAAGGTAAAAATATTTTCATACCTTATTAAGTAAAAATTGTATAATATTCATACTAAAAAATTGGAACAATATTATTAATTTATGAAAAGAAATTACGATAATTGTGACTCTAAAATAACAAATAGTTTTTTATGCTACAATGTATAAAAATGAAAGGAAAAAAAAATTATGCTGTAAGTGTCTTTCTTTTTTTTTTCTATTTTTAATATACAAATTAAAAAATAAATACAACATAGTGAGCTTGTCCCAGTGTCATAAGTAACAACAACAGAAAATAAATATCATTATCATATTTTTTGTAAACATTAATGTTAAAGATATTTTTCTTTGTTAATCAATTTTAAAGCATTTTATCCATTATAGCCTCCTATTCTAGAAATTATAAAATGGTAATCTTAAAATAATGTTATTTATGAGGAATACAGTGAAAATATGAAATAAAATTTTTAAAAATTTGATTTTTATACATGAATTCTATATTATTTGAAGCAAAATAAATGTTTTATTACTTATGAAATAAAAATTGGTTTGCCATTTACAAGTCAATTTTACACTTAAAGCAGTATGCATTAATCAAAATACTGTTTTTCCATTAAACTATGTTTCCTTATAAAAGAAACCTATATTTTCATGGAACTTCTGGTGACTGTATTTTAATTTTATATAATCATAAGTATTTTTTCTCCATTTTTGAAATCTGTATTCACAACAGAATTTAAACAAGTTAATGGAAGTAAAAAGTAGTTTCATAAATGTTTAAAAATATATTTTTGTAAATAATATATTTAACTTGTAAAGTTATTAAAAATACTTAAAAACTTATATTTTATCAATAATAATCAGCAGAAAAATTAGCACATTTTATTGAGTTCCTTAAAAATAGTATAAAAGGGTTTACAAAGGAGGAAAATATTTACAGGTTACTTTGATTTCTGTAAACTTTTTTCTCTTCCCCATGTTGTTTTTTCCCATCCAGTATACAGTGTAACTATGCAATTTCAGCTGTTTTTAATTAAAACCAACTACAACAACATTTTTATGTTTAAATAAAACTACACTAAATATCATACTGGTTCTTAAATTCATGAAAAATAGATTATTCATTCGAATTTCCAATTTTGTGACCAATATATGTTTGTAAAAACACTTGTCAAATTTAAAAAATAATTAGAATTAGGACAGTGAAAGAATTTATTAGGCTGTTTACTATAGCCATATGTTTAAAATTTCTCTTACATTTTACAGCAGTTTTCTAAGTAAAAATGAAACCTAAATTTTCACTTCTAATTATAGAATTGTATTTAGAAATGTATGCATTATAAAAGTAGACATTTTTTTTTTTAATTAAAAAAAAAAAAAAATTAGAAATTACGGTTTTCTAATTTTAACACATTGCTTGCTTGAGGATTTCATTATTTAAAAAATATAAGATGTTAATTTTTCATATTTCTTCCACTTCCTCTCTTTTAGCTATAAAGATTCTTTATATGATGTTTTACTTGAAGTGGGTGATGAATTAGACATTCCTCTCTTTGAAGAAGATAGTGAATCAGATTATGAACCATCTGAACCTCCATCATCAGTATCATCTGCAATTGGGTCAAATAATTCTCTTCTATCAGCAATATCTTTAAAATCATCTTCGAGTGCATCAAGTAGGACTGGCAGTAGGTGAGTATTTTATTTATTTTTTTAATGGGATATTAATCTTAATATTTTGTAATATATCACTAAAAGTATTTTCAATTGCTAATGAATACATTTTATTAGGATTTTCAATCAACATCAGCTTAAAAAATAATGTTAAAAGGAAATTTTTTTTTATATTAATTAACCATCTGATAAACTTTTAAAGTAAATAAATTTTTTTTTAAAAATGTATAATATAAACTACGTTCTTAAAATAAATTTTCTTAAATTATCCATTTTTCTTACAGAATATTTTCTTCACAATTAGTTAAATATATTTTTTTGGAGTAAATGATATAAGCAAAAATTTCTTAACTTTAATTGATTTTTTAATTTAAAAAATAATTGGTGTTCTCTGTTTTCTATCCTTGCAAATATAACATTGCAAAGAAAAATATTTCAAAGAAACTTGATTTTGATTACTTGCTAATAAAAGTTAATTCTTAATAGTGAGTAACCAAAAATAAAAGTAGTTTATTTCTTAAAAAAGGATAACTCTAGAATTAACTAGATTACTATTAAATATACTTTAATAGTTGAAAATACAATTGAGTGTATTAATTTATTCATTAATACTAATATAATGATAAAAATTTGCCAAAATATTCTGTGTTATGGCATATCATTTGGTAGGTTTGTCATTTCACTAAATTGTAGGCTATTCATTAATATTTCTAATAACATTTTCCCTTTAAAAGTAGTATTTAAAGTGCATATCGGTGGAAAAAATGACATTTTTCTGAAGAAGAATATGAAATTTATAATGAAAAAAATGTTTTTAAATTAATAAAATTTTCTTTGAGACTTTTTTTTATAAAACTCCTTCTTAAAAAAAATGGACAATATATACATTTTCCATTTATTTTTTTAATATTTAAGATATTTTTATAAAAATCATTTTCTGAAAGTATATTTATAATGTTTCAAGAAATTATATATTCTTGGAATAAAATGTAGTTCATTCATATATTACTTAAGATAACTTTATATTTTGCATGTTTTATATTCTAAATTAAACATTTTCTAATCTGTTTTAGGAAACTTATTCGTCAGAGAAGTGACATTTCAGACAATAGTAAAGGTCGCCAGTTTTTATTGACCAAGCCTTCTCCTCGAAAAAAGAAGGTATGTTTTTATTTCTTAATTCTTTGTTTTAATAATGGTAATGCAGAAGAATACATTATTAAAAAATATTCTTATTTTGTATATTGCAGAATGGAGATCAGATAATAAATCCCAGAAATTAATTATTAAATATAAAATGTTGCCAATATTTCT
Source organism: Latrodectus elegans (assembly GCA_030067965.1). Classification (NCBI taxonomy): domain Eukaryota; kingdom Metazoa; phylum Arthropoda; class Arachnida; order Araneae; family Theridiidae; genus Latrodectus; species Latrodectus elegans. Next base: position 127,523,657 of record CM057820.1, read on the forward strand.
TTTAAAAGTAATTTTATTATAAATTGGTAAGGAAAAATTAAGCTGATTTGAGTTTTTAAATATTTTTTATAAACTGGATATTCTTGAAATTAGTAAAAAATATTGATAATGTCAAATTGGTTTCATTATTATAATTTGATTTGATAATATTTTATGTTGAAAATTAAACCTCAACAAGTACTTACACTGTGAAATTAATACTTATGAATAAAAAATTCAGACACTATCTAAGTGTAACTACAAAAAATATAATTCTAATTGACAAAGGAAATAAATAAAATATTTTTGCTCATTAAAAGTAAGAAAATTAGGAATATATCTCAAAACCATAAAATTAATACTAAACTATAAATTCTGGAAAAAAAATTGCAATTTTTTTTTTTTTTTTTTTTTTTTTTTGAATATAAATATGTGAAGCTATATTGAAAGTTAATATAAAGTAAAATAATGTTTTCTTTTGAATTTTTAATCAATAATTGCTATTTATGTAAATCTTAATAAGTTGGTTAGAAATTAAAGAGAACAATATTACTTTTTCTTAAGTAAATCATTAAATGTTTTCTTGAATTTTTACTGTTATATTTGAGTAGATTTTGAAGAATACTCACAGTAATAATATGTACCTATTTAATTTATACATGTAATATGGACAGTGGTGTTCTTACTTAAAAAAATGTTGACCTACAAAGTTATCATTTGAAAATGCATATATTGTTTTTATTTCTAATGCCCAGCCAATTAGGGAATTCCGCCTTGCTGATTTTGAAGACTTTTGACACAGAAAGAAGTGGAATTAATGATAACTTAAACAGTGTGGTCCCAGTGGGTTTTGCCATCATGGCCCCAAAAGAGGTTGAGTCTTTAAAATTTAAATGCATGGACCAAGCAGATCTCCAAGACTTAGCTTATCAATCCCAGTGTTATCATTTCATATGGAGAATGACATATTTTATGTGCCCATCTGCCTGTGCCTAGTGAATGTAATGGATCTTTAATTTAGTCAGGAATAGAACTTCTTACCTTTAAGTAATAAGAATGTTTGTCGAAATTGCTAATTCTGTTTAATATATTTTACATCTTTCTTATTCCTCTCCCCCCCCCTCTTTTTTTTATGATGTGTGAAACTCTTTTGCTACAGAATGTTTTCAATCTGACTACCATTGGGAAGATTTAAATTACACTTTTCTTTAATAAAGATGCTTTAATTTTAATGAACATATTGATTTTATATTTATTTGGCATTGAAAGGTTGATTTGATAGACACAAGTATGCATAATATTAGAGAAAATTTTAAGGCAATTTAGGAGATTTGAATTTAAATATGTATGTGTTTAATTAAAAATCTGTATAATTCCATAAAAAAACCCCTTTCATGTAAGGAAAATAAATTTCGTATAATTCAGGATTTTATTATAAATTAGTATTTTATTTAATTTATATTACTATTTCAATCAGTTTTTCTGAAAAGGTTGAATGAAAAACGTTATTATGTTTACTTTCATTTTGAGAAAATCTCACTGGGCATTTAATTTGCAATTAATCTGATTATTTAGATTGTTATTAACTTTTGATTCAATGGACATGTGAAAACTGGGCATGGTTGCAATGCCTTCCTTGTGAAATGATACCTCTAGAGGTGGAAGTCCAAGTATTGGGGGTCTTCTGCTTGTCCTTGCTTCAAAATCACAAAGACTCCACCTAGCTGCTTCTATTTAATTAGTAGAGCCCAACTCAAGGCTAGGTACAGGGAAGCATGCTGGTGCAACAATTTTCCTTTCATTGCTTTTGTTCAATATTTAAAATTGTAATATTTTTCTTCCTTGAAACATATTGTATTTGGAATGTGTTTCAAGGAAGAAAAACTTTTCTATGTGGAGTTTTGAGAGATACTGTATACTATGTGCTACTTTTTGTGTAAGCTATTTCTTTTCTTTTTTTTCTAATTTTAGTACAAAAATCTTTGTCCTGGAGGTGAAAATATACCAATTCGTTATTCGCCTCGTTTATCATCCAAAAGGAAAAAAGAAAGACATCAAAAAGTTCAAATAAATCCTAGACATGTTAGAAGAAATTTATTTCCAAAAGATCAAAAATTGCTGACACCTAATACTAATCAAACACCTCGCAGTAAAAAAAGAAGAAATACACCGAAAGGTATTTATATAATTTTATTTTAAATAATTATTCGAACAAATTTATCTTTTTTTTTTTTTTGCATATCAAATATCATATTAGTTCTTCTGTTATACATTGAATTTTTGCCACACTATGTACAAAAATAACTAGTAAGTTTAATTTGTGTTTCCATTGTTAATTTTATTGATTAACCTGAATATTACTTGTCTCTTTATTTATTAATTTTATTTAAATATAAGCTAGAATAATCTCTCTTTTATTTACATAGTAATTACATTTGTAAAAAAATTCCTTTGTAATATTAATTGTTATCTATTATTTTTATTATCAGATAATAAATTATTCAAATTAAATGCCTTACTTGTCTACCAAATCAGCATCAAAGCGAACATATTCCAATGAAAAATTATATATCTTAGGTGATTTTATTCTTTAAATACTGTATGACTAGAGATTGTGTTAAAAGAATTGTGAAACAGAATCGATCAAAGTATGTTAAACATTCTCTGTATGTCTTTAAAAAAAAAAAAAAAAAAAAAAGATTAAATCAGTTTTTTGTATTAACAGAAGCTACATATTCTATTAATAATTTAACATTTCATTAAACGTTTCTCAATGATTTTATAAAATATTTTTCTTTAATTTTAACTTTCTAAATTTATGCACTGAAACATTCCTTATGGTTTATGTATTGTATTAAAACTTAAACTGTGTTAATAGGATTTTTTGACTTTCGATTTCTGTTGTATACATTAATTCCAGTCTCTAAACAATATTTTGTATTCTTTTCAAATTCATTTTCTGCTTTTCCTTTTTTTTTTTTTTTGAGAAGTTTTTACTTGTTACTAAAAAATATAATTTTACTTATATACATATATAATATATACACTACTGGACATTAAAATTGCTACACCAAGAAGAAATGCGGATAACAAAATGATATTTATTGGATAAATATATTATACTAGAAATAACAAGTAATTAAATTTTCAAAAAATTTGTCTGGATGGATCCTGAGAAATCAGTACCCAGAACAACCACCTCTGGCAGTAATAACAGCAGTTATATGCCTGGGCATTGAGTCAAACAGAGATTGGATTGCATGTACAGGTACAGATGCCCATGCAGCTTCAACACGATGCCACAATTCATCAACTGTAGTGACTAGCGTTTGGTGACAAGCCAGTCGCTCGGTAACCATTGACCAGACATTTTCTATTGATGAAAGATCTGGAGAACGTGCTGGCCAGGGCAACAGCCGAACATGTTCCGTATCAAGGAAAGTCCGTACAATACCGGCAACATGCGGTCGGGCATTATCCTGCTGAAACGTAGGGTTTCGCAGGGCTTGAATAAAGGGTAGAGCCACAGGTCATAACACACCAGAAATATAACATGCACTGTTCAAAGCACCGTCAATGCGAACAAGAGGTGACCGAGACGTGTATCCAATGGCACCCCATACCATCACGCCAGGTGATGGGCCAGTATGACGATGACGAATGCAAGCTTCGAGTGTGCGTTCACCTCGATGCCGCCAAACACGGATGCGACCATCTTGATGCTGTACACAGAACCTGGATTCATATGAAAAGATGACGTCTCCCCATTCGTGCGCCCGGGTTCATCGTTGATCACACCATTGAAGGCACTGATGTCTATGATGCAGTGTCAAGGGAAGCCACAGCCATGGTCTCTGAGCTGAGAGTCCATGCTGCTGCAAAAGTCATCAAACTGTTCGTGCAGACACTTGTTGTCTTCCAAACGACCCCGTTTCTTGACTCACGGCTCGTGACGTGGTTGCACGATCAATTACGGCCATGCGAATAATATGCCTGCCTTCTCGGCTACTAGTGATAGGTGGCCGTTGAGATCCAGCATGGCGTTAAGTATTACCGTCCTGAACCCATCGATTCCATATTCTGCTAACAATCATTGGATCTCGACGGACGCGAGCAGCAATACTGCGATAAGATAAACGGCAATCCAGGTACGCCACAATTCAACCTTTATCAAAGTCAGAAACGTGCTGGTACGCATTTCACCTTTTTACACGAGGTATCACAACAACTTTTCACCAGGCAACAACGTTCAAATACAATTTGTGTATGAGGAACCGGCTGAACAATTTCCTCATTTAAACACAATGTAGTTGTTGCTACTGGTGCCTGCTTTGTCTGAATGTGCTGATAAGCTATTCATTTGCATATCACAGCACCTTCTTCCTTTCGTATAAATTTCACGTCTGTAGCATGTCGCCTTCTTGGTGTAGCAATTTTAATGGCCAGTAGTGTGTATATATATATATATATATATGTATATGTATGTGTGTGTGTGTGTGTTTGAATCATACTTGCTTATTTCTGATACTAATTAAGACTTTAATTTGTTTTATCCTTTTTAGCACATCACATTTTAAAAACCAATTTTGTGGCTGACACTCCTTCATCTAAACAAAATCGTTCAGCTCTTCAGAGAAGAAAATCTTTTATAGAATCTGATTCAGAATTACCTATAAAAGAAATTGCTGAATCACCTAAAATTATTAAAAGTGCTCCAGGTATTTAATTTTTGAATTTATTGTTTTTGGTGTTTTTTCTCCTGAAAAATGCTTTATAGTATGAATAGTTTTTATGTATAAAATTCCATTATTGATATTATTTATGTAAATTTTTAAAGGGATAATTTTTCTTTGAATTTTTTTAATTTTTGTAAATGTATTCCGTTTTAGGTATAGTAAAAAAAAATTGAAAAGCTGTGCTAACAATATTTTGTCAAAATTTTAAACTTATAAAATATCCTTTGTGTATATATATAAAAGTAAAATCCAAAGTTTTGTGTTTCTACTTGATCCTTAATAGCTACAATATAAAACCTTATATATAAATTTGCCTGCAATATTTAAACCGCCATCACTGTATGACTTTAATTTCTGACAAAGTTTTTATGAAGTTAAGTTTTTAAATGGAACTTTTAAAGTGAACATGTAAACTGTGAACTTATTTTAAATTAATTCTAACTACTTAATGAATGACATCTAAATAAACAAATGAATATGTCTACAATGAATAACTTGTTACAAATATAATTGTACTTTTAATTATATAAATGTATTTTGATTTCTTTAACAAATTTCCCCTGTGTTTTTATTTGAAATTTTTTTTATTTCAAATAAAAACTTTCAGGGAAATAATGAATATAATATAACTCTATTTGATTTGATTTTATTCAAATAAAAATTTGTGCATGTGTGTGTGCGCGCGCGTGCATACATGATCATTTTGCATAATTATGTTTTGTAACATTCATCATCTTAGAGACATTTATATCTAGAATATTTAGCTCAAGAATTCTCATGTTGATTAAGCTTTCAAATCCTTTTATTTAACTTTTTGAAATAACTAGTTAGAATATGAAATTAGGGATTCTGTTTAAACAAATGATATTTTGAAAACAAAATGTTTTTAATTCAATATTTTTCACATTATGTGAGTGTTTCCTTAACATCCATTTAATTCACTCAATATGACTAGAAATTGGTTTGCTTTATCTAAATAGTGCTCATAATTGAACAATTCACAAATCTGAGTTTCAATCTTATAGCTGGGCAAGGCCAACTCAGTTTTTTATTTCTTCAGTGGGTCAATCAAACTGAGTACCAAGCATACTTGGAAACTAAACATTGAAAGTTTTGCATTAAGTAGTCCACCTAACCTGGACATGTTCTTCACACCTCAGGGTCCTTAGTAATGGAAACATATGAGCAGTAAAGACTTTGGCCCCCATATAGGTTGTTGTGCCACAGAATTTAATTTTTATTAAAATATTTCTTATTTATAGCCTATTGAAACCATATTCATTTTTTGGAAAGTGATGATTAAAATCATGGTTGTTAAAATAACAGGGAAAAAAATTTGAAATATAATCACTGCCAATTGTATTATTTACAAAATTCACTACTTATTACAAATTGTATAATTTTATTTACAACAAAATGTTTCCCCATATTAGCCTCTTAATAAGAATGCTCATTGCCACTTCCATCTAACTTTTTAACAGTGTATGTTTATTGCTATGTTACTACCTTATGCTACGTTTGAGTGAAGTGATGATGAAAACGTCAAGAAAGTGCCATGAAATCTTATATTTGTTTCTTTTATAATTCTTGTATTTTTACAATTGAACTTGTTCAATTTGATGGTCTCAACTAGATAAAAGTAAGCATTTTATTTATTATGATGTTATCTGTCTATTCATCCATCATATGTTGATTAAAATGCATACGAATTTATCCTTAAGTTTTTTTTAATTAGTTCTTATGCACAAATAGAAAGAATTGGTGTATTATGTATACAGTAATAAACCACTCATTTTAATTCATATTATATAAAAAAAACTAACAAATTTGTTTTCTATTAGTATTCACAAACAAAAATTGTCTTTTTTATTTGTGATTACTAAAAATTTTCATGCAAATGTTTTTGAGTAGATATAAGAGTAAACTGAAAGCACATGCAAATTGTTTAAATTATTGTTCATGAAAGTGATTACTATCTAAAAGTCTGTGAAATAATTAAAAAATTTTACTGTAAATAGAATGATTATAAGCATTTGTTCTCTATAAGTGTGAAGTAATTTTAGTTACAGCTTTTTTACTTTTCATTGCTTAAATTATGTACTTTCTCGTAAATTTTTAATATGAATTTAAACTACTCTTCATTTAGAATGCTTTTTTCTTAAGCAATTAAACTTTTTATATTATGCTAAAGTTGCACAAATGATATATATTTGAATAATAGTTAAAATGAAACAAATTTTTCTTCAATGTAAATCACATGTGCAAGATATATAAAAACTATTACTCTATTTTGGATTATACATTTTTCCCCTTAATCAATTATATTTCTCTAGAAAAGTCATGCCTTTATCTACGATAGCCATAATGTTTAATTAATCACAATGCTCATTATGTCGATTTAGCAGTTGAATGGTTAGTACTGGACTTTAGTTTTACAACTTGTAGGTTTGATTCCCACTTCAGTCTTTTATTTTTGTAGTGGTTATGACTTAACTTTAAAATGTACTTAAAACTGTAGACCCTGATCCAATTAGCTCTCTTGTAAAAGAAAGTGATAAGAGTGACAAACCAAACATATAAAGAGCCATTTTAATATAAATACTTTTATAACTTTTATTTTCAAAACATCCATTAAATTAAAGTTTTTAATTTATTATTTTTATTTAATATATTATGATATGATCAACTGTTTCAGTAAAATTAATATTAATATTTTCAACATTATTTTTCAATTTTTTATCAAAAGTACTTTTACATTCAAAAGAAAGCTAATCATTTATAATTTTTCTGAATATAAATGCAAAAAAATTGCTTCTTTATAAATATATTTGGTAAGCATTAACCATTGAATTTTGAAACTTCAATAATGAATTTTCCTTTGTAATTACAGATACAACTCATAAGGATATATTAAAGAAGTTAAGTGGATTGAGTTCCCATAATTTTACCCAACCAACAATACCATCTTTACCCAGCTGTAGCAGCTATCCACAGTACACTCCAGAAAGCAAACGAAGACTTTCTCTTAAAATATTTTCTAAGCTTTTGACAAGTCCCACTGCTCGAAGAGGGTTAAAAAGATGCAGTAAGAGACTTTTTGATCAAGTTTCACCTCATGTTGAAAATAAAACGCTTAAAAAATCTAAAATGGAAGCTGAAGACGAAATATGTGAAGACTCAGAAGTTTCTTCTCAAAAAGATAAAAAATCACCTGAAATGGATAATGAAATACCATTTTGATGCTATTTTTTAATGTAATGAAACTGTATTTTTATATTAAAAAAGAATAAATATTTTACATAAATTTGGAACAATAACCAAGATTTTAAAGGTGAATTTTAAAATGATTGTAATTATATTTTTTTAGAAATCTATATAAATTTACTTCTCATGTACAATTTATTATAAATTATTCTTTTACAAAAAAATTACATTTTGTTATTTTTATCATTGTATGCTATACAGAAAATGCAATGAAACAAAAGTTTAAAAATAGATTCATATTGGTCAGAATAATTTTCTAAATCAATATTAAATCATAAATAATATGACAGTTTTGGAATTATTTTTTTCTAGTGAATAAATTTGATAAATATCAATAATGATGCAGTGCTTGCAAATATAATGCAGTTTTTTAAATGCTTTTTAAAGTTTGATAAAACATGAGTCATATTCTGATGTATAGAAAGCAATTAATAATTTAATGTACATAATACCATTTTAGCATTGAATAAGTACTATTAACCTTTCTTTTTATTATAAATAAAAATAACCTTATTTTCAATTTTTAAAAAGTCAGTTACTTTAACTTGTGTGTGTTTTCTACAGCAAAAAATATATCAATTTGTGGCTTCTACAATACATCCAATAAGTTATATTTTAATTCCATGTAATCATATTACTTAAATTACCTTCTAAAAAAATCTAAATCAAATCAAACTGTTTTTAATTAAACATAGTTGACTTTTAATGCTTCAAAATTCTTCCATTCCTGACTAATGTGAAATTCAGTGTTACATTGATTGTTTAGAGTGGACCTTTTCTACCATATAATTTTATTAAAACTCGTAAATATTTTACAAGTTTTAAAAAAATTATATTTGTTTTAAGAAAAGGTAAATATTTTAAATGTAATTCCATTATTTCTACAAACCTCTTGCCATGTATTTCAGTCAAAGATTTTTCAGTGTATTTAACTTTAAAAATAGATATTTTAAAGATATGTGGGATCAATCCTCCTTAAAATGTGTGTTTTTGTGAATTAATGGCTACTTCAAATATTCTTTTTTATTTTTCAGCTTACACTTACAATGGTTTATTTCTGATTAAATTTCAATTTCGTAAGTAATATATTTTTTACAGTTTCAGCAAACAAAAATTCAAAACATTTTGAATGTCCATTTTAAAAGTAATCAACTGTAAAATCTGTTTCATTAGCCTTTGCTTTTTTATTCACTCCTGTCGATAATTACTCTTTTAATATATAACATAAATATCAGTAAATTGTGTTTATTGATAACCTCAATTTTTACAACATACATCATTCTTTTTTATCTTTCCTTTTAGAATTTCATTTAAAAAATAATATAAGAGTTGATTTAATATAGGAAAATATACTGACATTAAAATAAAATACACAAAATTAAATTTTAGTGAATTAAAATTAATGGATGTAATTGAGAGAAAGAATTATAATTGGGAATTTATTAGTAAAGTAAGTGATAACTTTTATATTGTCAATTCAATTTTGTTCCTAACAAATATTAATCCAACCAACATTTATAAACCTATGATATAATACTTATTATATTCATAGAAATGATATGAAAATATAACTTGGATTCCCATTACACAAGTTTTAATTAAATTATCTTCAAGTTACTTTAATTATTGTGTCAGATTTAATTGAATAATGTAAAATTATGTACATGTAGTTATATTATGTACCTTTTTTTTACTGGAAATTTTTTTCAAAATTTTAAGATATCATACTTTATTTCTTGCCTGTATTTCTTCATTCTTATTCTCTATTTCTTATTCATTTTGATGGGTAAATTAAATAAATGGAAAATATGTTTAAGATAAAATATGTGACTTTTCATTGAGCAGCGATCCTGTCTAAAAATGCATTTTCAAGAATATACTCAAAGATACTTCAGCTTAATAAAAGTACAGTGTCGATCATTATATAAAGCTTTGTGCCTTAAAGTCAAATTTTGATGGTTCAATAGAATGCACCAAATTAGTAATGAATGCCTAGTGCATTTCCAACATTGCAATAAAGCATTCTAGAAACATTTAAGGATATGAGGCTTCTTTAATGATTCCAAATTGGTAACATTTATTTTTCTATTTATGATGTCTAAAGTTTACTTTATTTAGGACATATTGCTCTAATTTAACCATTCCGTAATCATCTACATTTCGTTTTTAAAGAAGCATTTTATTTCCGTACATAAAACTATAGATGGAATCCAAAATTGACTGTTTATAATAAGCAAATAGTTTAGTGAACGAAATCAACATTTCATTTCAGTAATAGAGATAATTTGATTGTAAATGTCAGCAAACCTTCCAGTACCTGTTCAAATTTAACTCAATAAAAATTCGATTACAATATTTATTCTAACATGATCATTTTTGTTTAGTATCTATTCCTAGATCCTCAATAGTATAAGGGATTTTAAAAAATAAAAATATTTCGTAAGTTATCAAAAGTAAAAAGCTTTTAGCTAATGCTCACGATTCTATAAATTTAGCTTTGGGCTAATTGAATAGCAATACTTGAAAACTTCTCGTAAATTTAGTTTAAATGCTAATCGTCAATCGCTTGTTATTTTCAAAAAGTAAATATTTATAAATAAATTATTTTTTGATTTTGAATAAATTACATAAAGTGGGGGGAAATAAAACTCATCAGCTATGATAGTGTAAACCACATACAAGAAATGCAAATGTTGCTATTAATGGCATTCTATCTTTCAGAAGGACAGCCTAGTGAATATCTAGTTTTCTTTTTTTTATCCTTTGCCTACGGCAGCTGGTGGTCTCGTATGACAACTGCCATCGTAAAATGTTACATCGTCTAGGGCAAATCCACCATCTGAAGACTCTCCTTCAAATTGCAGAAGATAGTCTCCCTTCGTCTCAACACTCACTTGTGCATAGCTCCATTCTGTTCTACTAGCATTTGCGAAATTCTTCGCTTCTAGTCTCCATATTACAGTCCTTTTCACGCTTTCTGAATCGCTTTTGTCCAACAATACTACCTGAAATGACATAAATAACTTTTACATTTAGATAATTAGAATTATTTAATTGGGAAAATTTTTAACCTTTTTTTCCCTTAAATTTGTGTAATTTTTTTTATTTTCATTTAAATTATACTAATTATGATTAAAAATGTGATATTTAAAATTTTGAGAAGTAAATTAATTAATGACAACTATTTAAAACATTGGGAAAATCTACATGACTTACTACATAATAAAACTGTTTATAAAATGTCTAGACGTGTCACTAATCTCTATTATTTGTAAATGTGTTTCGTATTATATCTATAGTATGAAATTAGAATGTTTATATTGCTCTCAGGTTTCTATTGTGGTATTTAATCTCCTTTAATTTTTTCACATACATTTACTTATAATTCTGTTGATACCTATCACCCTAGTGTAGGAAAGCCTACACCAGGTCCAAAATGCCCCGACGCACAAGTTCCGAGTAGATTTCATTTTGTTCAATCCACAGCTGCCTCCAGGAGGTTCTTAGACAAGTAAGAAGGTGAGGAGGACTGGCAGAGAGGATACAAGGAGAGAAAATCCTCTTTCCATTAAGGAATCTTAACCTTTTTAAGTAGCCAATTCTAAATCTCGCCATGGCCGATTGAAGAGAACGGGGACCACTCAAGTCCTGCTGCCAGCCTCAAAGCGGCGAGGGGATGTACGGCGAAGTACATCTGGAGACTTTTATGCTGGTAGGGTCACCCAAAGAGAAAAGGTCATTCCATTTTGCTCAGTTAGTGGCTGCAGTCGTTTTCAGAGGTCAAGTCGTTCTTCTGCTCTTGTGGCTCCTTTCCAAAATGAAGCTGCAAACTACCCTAAGCCAAATGGAATAATTTTATTCTTAATGCATATACCGCGAGAACCTAAATATTATCATTACCTCTACCATCTGACACTAAGCCTGCTTTGATGACACGTGATCTAAAAGGGATAGTATATAATTTATCGCAGAGAATGTAGAAGCATCACTGTGATTATGCATGTGTGTCATAAAGTAGGCCAATATTGTGATGGCCTGGAGATTCAGAAAGACTATACGGCTCATCAGCTAATTGTAAGTGCCTGCACAAAGTGGATGATGAGGCGAGTAGCGCACAAAGCAACATGGGATGTCCACGCGTCATGAGGCTACCCCGTGATTGACCCACGAGGCTCCATGGTGAGTTTGAAAGCATGCATTTCATTCAGTCGTCATCTGAAGCCATATAGTCGCCCAGATCCTGCGTCTTTAAAATGCATGGACGTCCAAAACTGAAGCCACTTTCATTGATACTCTCGAGGGCATTTTGTGAAAAGATAAGCTTCTAACATACTTATTCCGAGTTTTCAGACCATCACAATCTATCCACTGTCATTTTAATCAACAAATTTCCTCATGACACTTGCGTAAATACAGAAATGATGCTTCATGTTTTGCACGATAGGCTTTATACTATTCCCGTTGCATCACGTGCCTCCGACGTCACCAAGGCAGACTCATTGCCATACAGAGGAGGTAATCATAATGTGTTTGCGCTTCGGAGTGCATCGCGCACGTCTATTAAAAAATGAACAAAATCATTTAAATTAAAATTTATCAGATGGTTGCCATAAATAATGTTACGTTATTATAAGTATATATATAAAACATCTTTTTACACTTCCGAATTTTGAAAAACTTTTGTGGATTTGATTTTTTTGTTTCTTTTTTATTATATTTTTTTATTTTAATTAAATTTTTAATTTGAAGTTAGATATAACTTAATAATTCATGTAGCTGTTAGAGATTATTTTCGGCCATCTTTTGTGTTGTACCCTGTAATAATTTTTTTCTGTGTTTCTATTATTTTCATTGATTCAGAAGATTTTTGTCTATTTACTTGGTATTGATTAACTTAAATTAATTATTCATTATGGTGACTCCATGGAGAAACAGTTAAAACTATAAGTTTTGTTTTGAAATTAATTTTTTAGAGTAAAACATTAATTAATCCTTAAGTTTTTGTGAGCCATAATATGAATAACAATCTTTTCTTTCAATCGGGGGACTCTTTTCCGATAATTGTGTAAAGACTAGAGTTGACTGGATTATATATATAATTTTGTGTCTTACTCGTTCGAATTAATTTGTCTCGTGTGAATCTTAGACACTTTATTTAACTTATTTATTTATTTTATTTTTAATTTATGTTGCTTAATCATTAGAAAATGAGATTTATTTGAAGGGAATTTTTTGATTTTAATTTCCATTCATTCCACTATTATCATTTGTATTTATTTCACTTTTCTGTAGCCTATTTACAATCTGTCTCTTAATGAAATGTCATGAATTTCGCGAATTTTAGAATCTATTTTGAGGGGAATCGCAAATATTTTTCCCCAAATTTCAATATAGGAACCAAGTCAATATTATAAAGAATATTAGATTGCGTGCATTTTATAAAAATAAATTTTCTGAATTAAAGTAATTATTTAAATTATAAAGACTTATTATATAATTACACAAACCATAATCAAGAGTCTGAAGAAAAATTTAACTTCTTTTCAACCATTGTTCATGTTTGGGAAATATTCGATAATTAACAATTATGGCAACACTAGTGGAGGCTTAATATATCAGAACATCCTGCATGCCATATGGTATGCTGTCGTAAATAAAAATTGAGCTAAAAAAGATTTTATGAAAAATTTTGTTTGAATGATATATATTTGATCTATTTTGCATTATTTTCTGTATGTATATTATATAAAGTAAAAAAAAAAAAAACATTTGATTAAAACAATGCATATTAATTTTAAAAAAATAACACAATCTCACACCATTTACATAAAAATATTGAGCACCATACAGTAACATACCATACTGCTATCGTTTATATCGGTTACAATTTTCGTTTAGAGTTATCTTCTTTCCGTTTAAACATAACATGAAAATTATCGTATTTTCCGGTATATAATCCGCAGCGGTGTATTATCCACAAAACCTTCTTTTCGAGTGTAAGGAAAAAAAGCGGCGTATTATCCGCGTCAATTTTTTCGGCGAGTATTCGAATACTTCTGATTATGTGGTGACAAATAAAATTTTAAAAAATACCCATAGTATGATTTAAAATATAATAAATTGTACAGAAAATATATTTATTATGAAAAATATCTGTTTGGATCCAACTCAATGCAAAGAGATGAGCGACGTCAATCAAGATCTGAAAAGATTTTGGTAAAACTTATCGATTGTTAATTTTTAATAACTTTTAAAACGAGTTTAGACAAATTTTAAAAGTAAAATATATGTATTTGTTAATAATATATATATAATGAAGGAAAAAGAAATGGATAATATTCGAACAGCGTATTGGATACATTTTCTCATTTGTATCGCGCATGCTTTGTTTTCCATCTTACGTTAATACGTCTACATTTAATCATCTTACATTTTTCTTAATTGCCTTCTCTATAGCTTTTAGTTTTAAATTTGTTGTGTAACTTCAATGATTTTGCTTCCACATGACGATATACGAATTTGAATGTTTCCAAAGCAAAACATTTCAGGTTAATACAGATGGGAATGACGTCGATTGTAACTGAAATTTCGTTCCGAGGAATAGAATTCGTTCTTGAACGTAATTGGACAATGCTGATTATAATTACAATAAATCAGCCAAGTTGTGGCACCATGTTATTTATCTTATGAAACATAAATTGTTTTTTTTTTAAATTTTATTGTAAGCTTTTCTGATGGTGAATGTTTTTATCAGATTATCCGCAGTGGTATATAATACGCACAAATTCGGACTTTTTTTTTTAACATGTAATCCGTGGATTATATACAGGAAAATTCGGTAAGTACATTTTGTTATTATAAAATATCGTTTTGTTAGTACATACCTCCATAGCAGTGGCATCACTTCTTCCGAAGACTACAAACCAGAAAGCGAGGCATTTTACATTATTAGAACTCATTTCTAGTAAAGGACTTCTCAACTTAGGTCTTTGAACCACATGTTTGTGGAAAACGTCAAAGAATATAAATCCTACAAGCGATCGTAATGTATGATCTAAAACACCTGCTGGTTTGTTATCCACGCGAGCCATTTTCCACGGGCTTTCTTCAACAGTGTTCGCAGTTTTTGGTTCCGTTGTTGGAGCAAGTGTCGATGGTCCATCGTCAAGATCTGATACTGGAATCCAACCGCACATGTCTCTTTCGAAGAAACATTCCCCAATGACTGCAGCGGCCCCTAGAGGTTCCGTTGTGCAGTCTCCGTCAAAGAAAGTGATGTCATCAATTGCAATGTCTCCAACTCGCCCTTCACCCCACACTCCTTCAAAGATTACTTCATACTGAGTTTCTGGGGTTACTCGGTCCCTTGCTGTGACGATTGGAGCCCTTCCTGGATACCACCGCTCCCCCTGGTGGTTGTACAGTCTCCAGAGGGGTGACATCGGCTTTCCAGGCCTCATGAGACGCAGAAACACTTTCAGGCTTCCCAGGCTCATGCCAGCTGGGTCGATGAGCCGCTCGTGCATGTAGTAGTAAAAGGAGATGCATTTCGGATTGGCAGTTGGCTGAAATCTCGAGCTCACCAACCAGCCCCTGCTCCCGCTTCTCTGCAGATGGGGGGTGAGGGAGAGGAGATTCATGTAATAGCCTTTACCATCGCCTCTGGTATGGTCTATAGTCGGGCCACTCTGCTGGTAGTAATACTGTCTGGCCCAGTCCACATCATCAAGTTCATCCTACAAAGCAAATATATTTCAGGCTTATATAATATGTGCCCCTAAATCGGGTAATAAATGCTGATGGTTATTTCTTTAAATTAATGCTTTTTTTCCGATTGTATTTTGTCTCTTTTCTATCGATTAAATTTCCGCAATATTTCATAATTTATTAATTCCATATATATAGCAAGGCATAAAATTTAATGAAATTCTATAATTTTCTATATATTTCTAATAATTATCAAATTCAAATTGAAGTATAAAATCCAAAGTTAAGAGTAATCACTACTTCAAAATTTTATGGCATAAAACACGATTTATTACAATATTTTAACTCTCGCATATTTCTCTCTCTTTTACTTATTTTGTATAACAGTAATTTTATTTAATGGTAGAATATTTTATTACATTTAAATATGTCTCACTGCACTCTAAAAGAAATATATCTATATAAAAATCAATAATTATCCATCTATTCATTTTTATTATATACTCTGGTATGTGAAGCATAATTTGTAAAATGAAGAATATGTGACTAAATATTTGTAAAATTGTTCCAAAAATTCCTTGAAGAGAATTATTTCTTTAAGTTGTGAAGCATATGTAAAACACTGAGTTGACATTTGCAAATGTCAGAAGAAATATAAAATGAAATCCCTCGGTATACAGAATAATAAAAAAGAGGCCTTGAATAACTGAATCAGACAATTAAAAACGGATGTGCCTCTCGACAGAGGTTTCTAAGTATGGTAAATGTTACTCGATGACAAATACAAAATCGACAGATATTGATAATATTTCAACTAGATCGGCTATTTGGCCATAACTTTCCGACTTCAAAACCAGTGTTATATTAGAAAACTGTAACGTTCAAAGAGTTTTGAAATAAAATGCTTACAAGAGAAATAATAGTAATGGGTTGTATGTCATTCACACCAACAGTTGGCATTCTCCTCAAGACACTGCATAAATGCAATTGCTTGAATGGAGTTTGGAATATCATTACTAGACTTTGACCGAATTGTACAGTGTGATATTCTGCAACGAGTTCCTCTTTAGTCTGCTCGAATTCTTTTTGGACAAAGATATTGTTGCATCTCCCCCATTAAATTGCAGATGGCGCTATTAACGCTCTATTAAGGAAGGTATTTTCTCTTTGTCTATGCTTTGTGCTTATTTCTGTCCTCTTTGTGCTATCTGTGAATGAAAACAAATAAAAACAAAACCTTTGGGTCAATACTCAAACATACGATCCAGCTCTATCTCCAATAGATATGAAGAGAACATGGACGATGCTTTACCCAGGAAACGCCAAGAAATGACATCAGTTTTTAAGAGGAATCATGGATCGGCAGGCATTGCTCTGGAGAGATGACAGCACAATCCTCATTTTTTATTCTGGCCTGTCATTTCTGCAAGGTACAGTGAGGAAGTACTTAAGACTTGTTGTTTTGAGATGCTGTCAATATTGGATTCATATATTTTCATTGATGATAATGTGATTTGTATCCATTGGCTCTGGTCAGTGACTTCTTTAAAAACAAGAACCTCCAGGACATGCAATAATCTGTCCCCTTTTCTGATCTTAATCCTATCGAACATGTGTGGAACATGCTTAAGAGACAACTTACAACTGTTAAGCACCCATCAAACTGAACAAGCTAAAATAGTTCTTCATAACGCTTGGAACTTTTAGAATCCCTAACTGGTCCAAACTCTCATGACCAAATAGGGGAAATGGTTGTGATTGCAAAAGGCGACCACATATTTTGTTAAATTGTAAAATTCAAAGGGGTGCAAACAATTTATCGGTGCATTTTTGTTTCAAACTTTTTCTTTGGATAATAAAAGTGATTGATATCCTTTTTTGCATTGCATTATTTTATTATAGCTATTTTTTTTTCTCTTGCGTACACTCTTTCCCACCTTTCTAACTAATAATTTATTGAATATTAACTTAAATTACACACACAATTATTCTTAAATTTTTAGAATCAGTGATTATTGAAATAATTTTGCATCCTTTAAAATAATTATATTTATTTACTACATTTTAATTAAAACATTATTTAATTCTTTATTAAATTTCACAGTGAAAAATATCTTTTTTGATTTGCTTTTCGACAAATTTTAGAAAATTGTTGATTTACTGGATCCCATTTTAAATTGTACTTTTCTTGAGAAATTATGTTATAATTAAATAATAAAAATAAAGTAAATTTCGTTATGGTTTATATTTACTTAATAATATGATATGTATTGATATATTCATATTAATTGTTATATATGTAATTAAATTGTAATTAAATATTTTTCATGTCCTGAACTATTTGAATATTTTTTGCTATTCTGCCTTGCTTTTAAAATCAGCTCATTCAAAATCCACGATTTTATTCAAAAGATCATCAAGTAACATGAGAAAAAATTGTTGAGATATATTCTAAGACCTTGTTCATAAGTATGTTATACTTTGATATATTATCACATTAAATAAAAAGAAACAATATCAAATTTAAATGAGTACAAAACTTACTTGAGGTGTAGGATTGTTCCAATTGCACATATTATCTTCGAAATTACAATCGCCATTATCTTTTGCAGCAGTTTGAGGCACAACTGGACAAGGTCCCGGCTGGAAAGATATGTCGTCTATCGCAATATTTCCAAACTGATTTCCTGCATAAAAGTTATTCAACAAAAATGGGAGATGTTACCTTTAAATTTCATTATGTTATAAAGTACATAGTACATTTTGGACACACACACAATATATTTTCAATGAATTATATTTAAAACATTCAAGTAAATTAAAAGGTTTCATAAAATGTTTTACTTAAGTACTTAATTTCAAGTCAAATCACTGTTTTAGATTGAATAATATTCTAAATAAGAATTAGCGATTGAAGACAAACTTTTTTCTTGCATTGAGCCGGTTGACTGCAACATTTTGTAGAAATAACTCTTCTTCATATTAGTATTATTATAGAACCCTTTCTCAAAACTCGATTTAATATTTTGAATTTTACAATGCGAACATTTTTAAACATCTCAAAAGTATTTTAATATTTGAGTCAATTTTATTTTTTAAATGTAGATATTTAATATACTAGAATTAGTTAAGAACATGTGCCATTTTTCTATTGAAATCCTCTAAAAGGATCATTTTAATCAGTAACAGAGTAATAGGATTTTGGAATCCCTTGATTCTTGTTCCACCCATTTAATAAAGCGACTATTCATTCTACTTCAGTATATATGAAGTTGGGTAATATTTAATCAACTTCTTACAATCAATTGATCACAAATTTGTGTAAAATTTATTTGCAAATTTAATATTTGTAATTTAAAAATATGTTGTCGTCTTGTACCAGGTAGGGGATGCGCTTCTCCACTAATGCAACTGAGGTCCTTTTCTTTGGTCAACAACTTTCGTGTTAAGCGCAACTTCCTCAATACACACATACTATAGTTACCCGTTTATGGGATGGGCAACCATTCTCAACTCATTCATACAAGGCAAGAACAAAGACCAGAGAGAGAGAAAGTACATCCATACCTAAACTGGGATTCGAATCCAAAATTTCCCTGTCCGCAGTCAGGCACGCTGACTATTAGGCAGGGTGGGTGGCAGAAACATTTTTGTAGCCAATTCAATTGTTAAGTTTACTCTTAGGTATTATAGTAATTTAGAATATCTCTCAGAGGTGCTGGAGCTCGACTTGTTACTGTCTGGCAGCAGTGAAATGGTTCGATGAAATAGTCTGTTGCGAAATCAAAAAAGAATCCCGATTACCTACGATGGCGATCAGCAGCAGCTGAAAAGGACTCAGGGAGGAGAGAGTGACTTGCGCTCTGTGCCAGGTGCTGCCTGATGAACCAGACATCTCCCAGATCGTCTTGTCGCTTTCGTCTTCGTTTTTGAGTACTACTCGTAGAGTGCCGACACCATTTCCGAACATGTAAGTCGCGAACCTCATGCACAATGGGCTGTTGTCGCCAGTGGTCGAGAAACTGGGGCTACGCAGCATCGCAGTGTCTCCTGGGCGCCTTGGAAATGCAGTGCTGATGAACGCAAAACCTGAAATTAGCCAAATACAAGTTGGTTGGTAAGTGTTTCATTAGCTTCAATGGATATAATGGGCTAGTAAGCCATTATTTACATAGAATTTACCATAAATAATATAAAGTGTGCATAGACGATGTTTTATAATGGAAATAAAAATGCATAATACAAAAAAGATTTTTGGTATGCTTATGATTTTGCATTAAAAATGGTATAAATATTGAAATAAATGAAACAACTTGATATCTGAATCTGAAACAGTATAATTATTACGAGATTATGATTTTTAAATTTCATTTTATTAGAGAATCTGAAAGGTACGAGCATCAGTAAATGGAAAGATATTACTTGAGAGACTACATATCTTTTATATAGTAATAACTAATAATATGGGTACAATTCTATTATACTCCCGTACGATTATCATCGTAACGGGAAAGAAAAAAATCTTAATTACTGTCGTAAGAATTTGCGTCGAATATTATTTTAAAAAAGTTTACATTTTAAAAAATACTAAAAAATAGTGAAAACATTTTACTTAGATTTTATAAGCGAAATGATCATATTTATTGACAAAACTTATTTAAACACTAAAGTTTATATTTCTGAAAGAAAGCATTTATATAGCAATCGCTTCGATGTTCGATGGCAAGGATATAATAGTATAAGTACTGTAACACAAGTACAATTAGAAGACAAAAATATTATTTATATTGAAATGTGATAAAATTCTGCTTTCAAATGTCATACTTACATTATTACTATATCAATTGTAATTTATTTTACCTTCATAATTATAGCTTAATTTTTATTTCAAAAAAGAAAAGAAAAAGTGGAAAAATATTCCCAAAAAGAATAGGTTGTATTTGTTTTCAGCCTATACCAGTAGGATTGTTAAAACCCATTCAAACTACTAATATTCGCATCGAGAAACTTCATTCATAAGAGAGTTGTTTCATAAAATTACAGCATTCTTATTAATAATAATCACAAAATGGCTCTATAATTTAAAACAAATTGAACTCTGTAATTCTTAATGTTACTTTTTACTCCGGTTTCTATGATTAGTTCTATTTTATCACTTATGTTGGTAAAATATCATGAGGGACATTGTATTTTTATCTGCGCTATTTTTATCTATCGTTTTGTGATAAGCTGTAGAGCAATTCTTGAGGAATAATGTAGGTTATTAAATTAAAATGTTTGTGTGTGTGAAAACAAAAAGAAAAAATGTATGCAATCCCTGTATATAAGGTAATACTCTAAGTTGCGCATTTAGTAGTCGGGTTATTCATATAATGCACCTCTTCCATATAAAACGTTCGTGTAACCATTACGTTCGTGTAGAACAAAAAAGTAAGGATTGTAATCCTATTGCACATAACAATTAATTTTAGGTGCGGAAATCAAATTCTGATAAATTTTACTGAATGCATTGTTTCTTTTATCTTTGATTGGAAGTGTAAAAAAATCTGTCATTTAATCCTTAAGCTACTATTTTACCGAAAATTGATAATGCCACAAATTAAAGATAATATTATACTTACAGTGCAAAGGTTTCTACTCAAAGCAATTGTGTGTTCAAATGATGATTTCCCTTTTATGTGTGTTAACTCGTCTCATGGGTGTGAACTGCTTTTCTTCATGGTATTCATTGTAACATATTTTATGATTAAATTCAGAATGTCTTTATTTTACCCTTTCGCTATAAGTTAAACAATACTTTGGTCAAAAATACCAAACTAAATATTCATTTATTTTAACACCTTTGTTCGCCTAACTAGCATAAATTATTTATAATTAAATAGAAATAAAATAATCATTCACCAAATTAATGTACATTTGTTGATAACTATAAAATCTAGAGTAAGTTTATATACATATATTATTCGCAGCAAATAATTTTTAAATGGGCATTTATGAAATCATTTATTCTAATACATTGATATTAAATTGTTAAATATCAATTGTGCACTTTGATTTTCCTGATTATCCGTCTATATTAACAAATTGTCGACTTAAAATTCGCATTCACTGTTTCATTTCTATGAGCTGTAAATTAATTTTCAAACTTAAAGCAATTGACGCTTCCATTCCATAGTCACTATCATTATCGAGTAGTAACAAAAACTGCACAGCCTTAAATCGTACTGTGAGTGGCATGCAGAGGCTCATTTTGTAGCCCACGGAAGCTTTAACGAAATTTGATTTATCACTTTGGAATATATAACAGAGAAAGAAAAAACCATTCAATCTTCTTAATAGCAATTATAATACTGCTTTTTTAGTAAAAGTAAAATGGTAAAAGTTTTAATACTTTAAAAGAAAACTGTTTGCATCTATTCATTTCCATATTTATGTTTAAAATAATTTTTATGGAACTTCATGTAAATAAGTAATTGCTTCATCAATGCTGAAAAATAAATTTTTAAAATCCTAAAACTGCATGCTTTTGCTGTAATTAATGATAATGTCATTACGTTTTAATTGAATTAAAACGTAATTCCTGTTATTTCATTAACATTCTTTAGTAATTTTACAAAATGTCCTCATAGAAGTCTGTCACTGAAAGTAAATCATTGTCGATTTTTTAAATGTGGAATTGCTTGTGTCTTCCAAAAATTTGTAATTCTTTCGTTACAAATTTTACAAGGGCCAATGCTCTTTCCACAGTAAATGGTGAATAGGAGGCTTCTCCTGTTCAAATGCTTGTCTCGTCTCTCAACAGGATTCCTCATTAAAAGGATTTTCACTGTAGTAAGAGATTTTGGTCAGCAGATAAATGAAAATCCACTGATAAATAAATTCTCATTTAATCGCGTACATGGTATGAATTATGACTCCATTTAAATTTTTATGAAACTTCATTTCTTCATTTTCCTTTTCACGGTAAAATTCGGAATAAGATTTTTTTGTAGCATTTAAATTTAATTTTATAAACATGGAAATTTATTCAATTCACTTAAGAATTTTTTTCTACGATTTTTTTTAACCAAATATACTTTATGTATAAAAATTCATAATCTCAACATAATTTCATTTTTAAAGTCGATAGTAAATAGATTTAAAAAATAATGTCATCCTACATTCCTTCAACTTGAAATATTTAACCTGCCGTTTCTTCAAATCATTTTCTCACAAAGCACTTTCCATTTATTCTTATCTAATAAGCATTAACTGTGAAATCTGCTTTCATACCTCCAGTTTGCTCGTTTTTTCCATAGCTGCTGTAATCTCTGGGCGGGCCCGTCAAGAAACTGTTGCTTCCCCTTCCGAGCTCCCAGTCGAAATCATCCTCGTCCATGTTGACCCAGTCACAGAAGCCACCTTCAAAGGTGCAGTGGCCGATGCAGGCTTCCTTGGTCGGTATTTGATCGAATCGGATGTCATCCAGGGCCACATAACCTCTGAAAGTATATATATATATATAAATTAAGATTATTTGTTTTATCATATATTTGTTCCACTTTAAAGAGATCATTGACTGTCATATTTTGACAAAAAATAACGATTAAAAATTGAAATGGAGAACACTCGAAAAATTTCCAACCCCCTGTTGTAAACAAATAGATAATTACATGCTTCCTAACTTTGCTGTTACATAAACAGAATCAGATTCTTAATTTATCATTCAGAAGAATCTCGATTTTAACAATTTTTTATCGCTGTAAATTATTTGAATATTTTAATCATATCTATATCATTAAAACTGAAAACTTCTTTTTTAATGTTATAATTTACAAAATCAGAAACAAATATATTGTCTACATGAAATCCTCTTAATTTTTTATGAAGGTAAAATTTGTATAGAGCTTAATATTTTTAATTAATCGAGATTAAAATAACCCGATTGATATTTATAATGATAAGGATAAGTATCGCTACACTTCTTTTCCCTTTATAAAGTATACGATACTGATTTTAGTATTATACGTGGGAGGTATAGCTAAAATATCTCAGTATGGTTGACATATATCCTAGAAAGCCGTGGTG
The DNA here is from genome assembly GCA_030067965.1 of Latrodectus elegans. Lineage (NCBI taxonomy): Eukaryota > Metazoa > Arthropoda > Arachnida > Araneae > Theridiidae > Latrodectus > Latrodectus elegans. The sequence goes on from CM057820.1 coordinate 127,547,410, forward strand.
GCCTGGTTGATTAGGGTATAACTCTTATTACCGAAAGGTTGTGAGTTCAAAACTCAGCTCAAATGAAGATCCGTCATGTTCGCTAAAGGTGGCTGGAGCATGTTAAAACTGGGAGATGTCGCAATGTCCTCTAAGTGACATGATATTCGTTGGAGTGGCAGACCAATTACAGGGAGTCTTTTGCTTGGTCCCTGCTTCAAAATCACTAAGACTCCACCCGGCTGCTTCTATATCACTGGTAAATCCCAACTCAAGGCTAGGTACAGGGTAGCAGCTGGTGCGACAACGCCATATTTTCTAGACTAACTGGTTTAAATTGTTTAGGACACAGCGATTTGATGATAAAAATTGCAAAATTTTAATTTGTTATATATCATTACGATTATTTTAAAAACTGGCAAGACGTGTGTATATTAGTTTATATATTTATTTATTTTACAAATGCTAGGCACAGCTAGTTGTTCCTACGCCATGAGTACACGAGCTCGCCAATAATCCTTGACAGAGCAGTTAAAACCATTTAGTGTCCAAATGGCATACGTCTAAATCTTCTGGTGTCATAGGCTGCTGACCAGAGTTAGTTAGGGGAACCAATAACATTAATACCAAAAAAGGTGACACCTCAAGCAATCATATCTCCAAGAAAATACATACAACTGTTTAAATGAGGAAAAATGTGTATTCCTACTTGAGGAGTTATACATACTAGTAAATAATGTTTTTGATGGCTCTCTGTACATACAATTGAAGAGAAGAAAATTATATCCCCAAAATTATGAGAGCTGAATTATTTTCAATCGAAATAAAATCTCAATGTATATAGCCATGTAATTAAAAAGTAAGTATAATTTAACTCTTATACTTTCAGAAATATTATTTTATTTATTTTTTTTATTACTGAAAATTTTTTAAGCAATTCTGTGAATGAAAGGATTAGATTTCATTATATCAAATCGAACAATGAAAATATATGTAAAATATTTTACAATCTATTTTAAAAAATAATTTAGCAAAATATATATTTAAATATGAGATTCTTCCAAACACCACTTTACAATTTTTGGTGGGTATAAAAAAGCTCATAACTTTGTATTTTGAATATTAAAATGGTACAGATTACTGCATTAAAGAATTAATTTGATAAGAGATATTTAAAAACTTAGTTTAAGAAGAATAAAATTTTTATTTTGTGGGAAAATTTTAAAAAGAAACTAAAGAAAAGAGAAAATACCAAACCTCATAATTCTAAGTGTCTTTAAATAGAACATAGAAATTCTCTATTAAGTGAGAGATTCTTAAAATATTTTGAAAAACTTATGCATTTAAAACATTTTAATGACTTTATATATATATATATATATATATATATATATATATATATATAAATATATATATATATATATATATATAAAGTCCTTAAAATGTTTTAAATATGTTATATATATAACATATTTAATATATATAACATGTTATATATATATGTATAACATTATGTATAATATATATATATAATGTTTTTAACACATAGATTTATCCTTCAAATTAAACAATTTAAGGATTAAAAAGTAACATTTAATTAAGACGATAATGTTCAAGTTAATAATTTGCATTCACAGTATTAATTAAAATCCAATTTGCAAAACAATGAAAATGAAACTAATTTTCTTTAATTATGTCCGTAATAAATATAAAAATACCATTTTTTCAAATTTTTAGTTATTACAATATTTTTTTAATTAAATTTGGCTATAAGAGGCATATAATACTGTTTCTTTTAAATTCGTTTGACCAATGTTTCGAACAAGTTTCTTAATATAATCAAGAAATACATTTATAGTATGTTATTTACTTACATTTTCCAAAATAAATTTTGAACAATAAACTTTGAAAAAAAAAGGCTTTTATTTATTTATTTATTAATTTTTTTTTTTTGGGGGGGGGAGTTTCTCGTGAATTGAGATTTGTAATTATGAAATATAACTGCTTACCTATAAGTCGACTTTCTGTGGGAATTATTGGCTGGTACTGCTTCAAAGAGAATGCGATACTTCTCCCCATAGCTGAAAGCTATCTCACCCATGTACCAAGTGCCTTCAGTAGTATCTTTACTCTCCCACAGCAAGTAATCTTCTTCTCGCGAGTTCCTGAGTATTACTCGAAGTGACTTTGCACTCAAGCCGGCGATGTTATAAAAAAAGGACAGGCAAAGACCGGATGGTCCCGTGTGGTTGTATTCTGGGCTGTAAACCATGTTAGCACTGTAGTTAGACTCTAGAAACGTATCAGAAAACGACAGTTCAGAAGTCTCGTAAAATATATAACCGCTGTTTTTATCTGCTCCAGTGTGATCTGTCTTAGGACCACCAATCCAGTAAGACGAGGAACCCATACCGGATCTCCACCGGATTTGCTTATTAGAAATATTCTGGGGAATATTCCAATAGCAAGTTGTTAATCGGATCACAGATCCAAAATCGCACATCTCTGGCACTTCTTCTAGATCAAAGTCTCTTCTAGAACGCGTGGCTGAATTTACTTGTAGAATACATAGATTTAGAATCAACAGGAAAATTATTAGTTGAATAGTTCTTTTCATTTTTGGGGATAGGTAAGGCATAACCAATTGATGAACACAAATACGGCTGCTGATTAGAGATGATATAACACAACTAATTAATTCAGAATTTTTCCAGTGTTTAAACATGTGTGTTCTAATATTTTATTGGTATTTCATCCATATCTATGGCCGCTGAGATAAGAATATTAATTTTCCTATTTTTAAAGTGAACAGAAAATGATTGCTGGTAATTTTTGTCACGTGATTCTTGAAATGGATAAATTCCATTGGCTTTTGGTCGTTGTCGAATATCGTAAGCAAATGATCCAACTACAACAACTATTGATTAACAACTCTTAAGCGTGTAAATTCATCAAAAATATTAACTTTATTTACTTATTTAAAGTCAAAATGTCAATAGGTGCGTGTTCAATACTAACTGTTTTTGTCGCTCTCTTTTTCTTTCTTTTCTAACGACCCAGCTAAATGTATGTTTATGGAGAAGAAAAAGTTGCAACAACACGCGAAGCGGAACCATTACTATTTTGTACGGCATGCGCTTTAAACAAAATTTTATTTCCCGTCATCTTCTATTTTGAAAAGTTTTTTTAAAGCTAAAAACTAGACAGTGTGCTTGAATTATACGCATATAGCACAGCAAAGAATCGCTTTGTTGTCATAGCGATTCAACTGGACTACATTAAATGAAATAGTTGTAAATTAAATTCTTTTTTATAATACCGATCTGTTGCGAATATATTGATATTTTACTTACATCAATTAAATTTAATCTTAAAAATATTAATAAACTTTTAGTATAAGGTGATCTATGTAAGCTAGAATAGTAAGAAAAAAATGTTTGAAAATTTTCGCTTATTTTAATTAATAATGATTTTGAAATATCAGTTCTTATTCAAGTTTATATTACTTGACCTTTATAAATAATAACTTAACGAAAAATTTAACAACAAAGTCATTATAGTCTACTTAAAAATTCCTTTTACTATGGATATTTTAGATGAGAGGTAATTTTTTTAAATACCAAAAACACAATTTATTATAAGGAAAAGCATTTTATCATATTCAATAAAATTCTGCCAACACTTTCAAATAATGATGAATTAAAAACGTTGCAATAAGGTTACCACATAAGGAGGGGAATTAGTAGAAAAATTTATGAATTCCAATATTAAATAATTTAACAAGTTAAGTGTTAAAATAAAATCTAGGGTTTTTTTATATTAAAGTATTGTATTCAATAAATTAATTTCTTAAAAAATAATGTTTAAAATTATTAGTATATTTTTCTTTAACTCCTATAATTTAAATTATCTCTGAAATTCCCACAGTTTTTTTTTTTTTGTGTGTGTGTGTGTGTGTGTTTACCATACTTTAATTCATAATCTATAGCGATAGATTACTGTTATTTTGGCGATGAAATAAATTGATTTTTGAAATATTTAACTGAAAACGGTCGGAAACATCAATAAAAAATATTTTTAAGAACATATTGTTCAGTCATTCTTAAATGTCTTCATAATTACCTGTTAAATTATTCCGTCACTAAAACAGGCTTTATTTATAACTACTGACATTATTTAATTCTGAACTACATCTTTTATTAAAATTGTCTCATTTATTATAAATTATAACGTAATTAATCAACTTTTATTCGTAGTGGTTAAATATGGTACTCAGTGGATTTACTATTATCAATATCCTACTTTTTCAACTATTTACCGACACTGGTTAAAAATATAGCGCTATATTACCATCCTTTTATCTTTTCAACTATTGCAAGTCAGTAAAATACTTTCTATCTAATGTAATATCTGATACTGTAATTTGTAGCTCTTGAATAATGCACCAATACTGAGTACTTGATTTTAATTAATCATCATCACATAGATTTTAGGGCTTAAAAGAGGTAGAAGGCATTATGCAAAACAGAAAAATATAGGACTATATTTTCTTAAAGACAAACAAGGTTGAGCTTTGCTTTTAAAAATCGCGTTGATGGCAAAGCAGATTCACTTCTTCCATTTAAATTTCAAGGCAGTATAAAAGATATGAGCTCTTTGAGTGATGAAACTGCTATACTTAATGTTTTCCACTCATGGATAGGGAGCTGTATATTTACGATTCCCAAGGGAGGAAAATTTCAAGCAGAGACATACTAAAAATAAAAAGGAGCTTGCACGCCGCATGTATCGGAGACATAAATGAAACGACATCTGGGACCTTTCACTATTAAAAGTGCTAACATTCGGTAATTAATAATATCACATACTCACTATTGATAAGTGCATGGTTTTATTCATGGATAGGGAAAAGTTGCAGCCTCTGTTAGTCGCGAGACCAGAGCACCCAGAGATAGAAGACTGACTTTGCTCAATAAATTAAAAAGGCAATCCATAAGCCAAAACATTTATCTTCAGTGGATACAACATCTTGTGGATCTAAAGGGAAATGAAACTTCAGACATCTTGGCCAAGGCAATGATAGGAGACTGACTTTGCTCAATAAATTAAAAAGGCAATCCATATCCCAAAACATTTATCTTCAGTGGATACAACATCTTGTGGAGCTAAAGGGAAATGAAACTTCAGACATCTTGGCCAAGGCAAGGCAGGCTGAGCCACTGGCAACTCTCACCGTTTTGGAAATTTTTTCAAGAATAAAAAGCAGGATTAAGATCACATGGATTGTCCTTTGGAGCACCAATGGTATCATTGTTCTCTTCCGGAAAGCTCTCTGGCTCACGGCTTTAAAATATAAGAACAAATACTTTCTTATATAAGAGGGTCTTTTATTATAATAGTATAACCGTGTGTTTTTTCTTACAAAATTTCAGATTTTCTTCACTTTTTTTAAGTGTGTCCGTTGCAATCAGTATTCTTTTAATTACAGCAAAACTTTGCCAGTTAAAAGCGATTTGTGTTTGACTTTGATTATCTTGCTACTATTACTTTTTCTACCCTAGAGTTAAGTCAAGATTTACAACCTTAATGGGATACCGAATGATTATAAACATTCGTCACCGAAGAGAGTATCCGACTCAGAAGCTATTGAGACCAAACAAATGCCTTGAGGTCTCTTAATCAGTTTATAATTCTAAGAATAATTTACTTTAAAAAAAAGACGCTCTTCAATGGAAAATATAGGGATATGAAACCAATATTTTTGAAATTATTCTTGTTACATCCATGGTATTGCAGATGTGGTGCTTAGGTGCCTTCTGTTTTCCAAACGGGGTTCTCGAGTAAATTCAATTGCTTCCAATGACGTAAATAGTTGATTATGTGATTTAAATACATCAAGCATTTTGTCAAATATTTAGTGGAAATGCTCTTAATCTACTGCCCACGTCATTGAAATATTTGTTCAACTACAATTATTTATACTTAAATGTATATAATATCAATTACATACAATAATTACAATAAGTATTTAATTACTTAAATTGCAGATAAAAAGAATTTTTCTGAAGCTTGAAGACCGCAAGGTGAAGTAACTGCATACATCCCATTTACATAGAGCTTTTTCTCAGTTTAAAGATGAATATTTCATGGTATTTCTTAGCTGGATGTATAACGTTGTAAATAAATTATATATGCTATGAATCCCTAATTATATATCTCTTTATGTTAAAAAATTATATAAATTTAAATTCATTAGCAGTAATAAACTGCAAATCAAATTATCAAACATCAAAAAATTATTTCATTCGATTATTAATAAAAATATACTATCATTTTTTTACCATATATATTTGAATAGAAAAAATCATGGTCATTGTGAAATACAAGTAAATGCGCAGAATTTATAAATATAAATCAATAATTTTTCAGAAGATGGAATATAATATTATGCATAAATTGTTTAACTATATAATGGAGAATAATAGAAATTATATTAAATATTATTTTAAATACAAAAAACTAAATTGCAATAATCGTTAAAGTAATACTAAAGAATTTTTAACGGTATTAAAACATTTTGCTTAGATGTTTTATAAATACATTATATTATTTTCGTAAACTTAAAATAAGATATAAATTTGTTACATGCAAATTTAAAATAGAAGAATATACGACTTACAATAAGATGAAAAGAATATTTTTCTCATTTACATGGCATTCCTTTAGTACTCCTTCTTTCCAATTTAACTATTGTCATTTCTGTATGTTTATTTTGAAAATATTTTTAATATATACTATTTTTGTAAATTAGAATATATATAACTTCCTTTTAAAAATTTATGTATAAAAATTTGGACTACGTCACACTCACCTAAATAAAACCACAAATAAATTATATAAATATAGCATAATTTATAATGGTAGTATGAAATATTTTATTTATATCCTGATTTATATTTTATATTAGATCTTATAAAGATTAAAAAATGAGACATAGCTGAAAATAAAAATTCATTTTGAATTATAATTGAAATTAATAATATGATCTTATTGATATAAGATCATATTATTAATTTCGATTATAATTGAAAATGAATTTATGTCAGTATATTATATTATGTATTATATATTTTTAGATATCGATAAAAAATGTAATGCAGTCAATTAATTTAATCGGAATTCAATAATAGACCTAGAAAGTAGAATTTTGTAAGTAATTTTATTAATTTTTTATAGGAATCAAGATTTCTATAAAAAAAAATTAGCATGTAAATGTAATTGTTTTTTTTATTTCTGTCTTTTTCTCTAATTATTTTTTTATTTACATTTTATTTTGTAAATTGTATTCATTTATTATTTACAACTTGTACCCTGACACATTTTTAAATTTAATTGAATGCATAATATTTTACTTAGAGCATTTTATCATAAGGATTTATTAAAATCATTACAAAAAAATTCGAGCATAACATTTATAATCTAAGTATGCGACCATATTGTTCACACACACACATATTTTGATGTGATAATTGCCACAAGCCCAACGTAATCATATTTAAAAATATATCATTGAGATTATATTGTATTATGACTATTGTACCATGATATATAAGTTAACACACACATATATATCATGGTACAATAGTTATAATACAATATATATTATGATAAACGAAAAGATTACTTTTTTTCAACGTTTAATTTTTTAGAAATAAAATTTGAACAATATAATATTAAATTATCAAATATTGAATTTAATTTCTTAATTATTGTTTTCAAAAACGTAATTAAAATCGCTTTTTATTATTTTTTATCATTTTTCTATTTTCCATTACAAATAAATGATTTAAATCGTTGTCCTTTTATTAATGAAAATAATAACAAAAACAAATTACAAACTAGGAAATAACAAGAAATAAAATGAAAACTGGTTACTTTTCAACTTTTTTTCTTTCTAAAATAGCAGTTTATAAATAAAGTTCTAAACCCTAAAAGCTTCCTCCCAAAAGAATGCCGAAACAGGAAAACACGTTGATTGTTCACAATATCCGGAATCCATTATTCTGAGTGAAGGAAATGAAGTGTAAAAGTTCCGGAAGAGTTGAAAACTGAATGTTTAAAGTTAAATAGTACGATAAGAGATCTTCACACAATGCAGCTTACCAGAAGCATCATGTCATAATTTTTAGTAAATAGAACGAAATAAAATCATTCGATTCTTTTTCCAAAATCTGGTCTATTGTTACTAGACTTTTGCAATAAAGATTTTTTTGTGTTATTAGTCAAAAGAAGTCTGCATCATCATGTGAGTATTTCTTGGCTCTTTGTGATACTCAGTTGATTAATAAAAAGAGACACATCTTATAATAAATAAAACTATAATTCATTTTTCTTTCACTGAATACCAACTTTTCAAATAAAATTTTGAGGATTAAATTAAACACTCATTGTTTGAAATTTCTATTGATAAATATTACGTATTCTCGTGTCAAATTTTGCGTCTCAATTAATTTTAGTATGTATTGTTTTCTGCAATCAAAAAGCCAATATCTGTTAATACACATTAATGGTAAAGATATATTTGCATTTAAAAGAAAAAACACTGAAGCGATTCTTCATAAGCGATTTTGAATGAAAGTTATTAGTTAGTAATTGAATTACATTTTTTGACTGGCTATTCCTATTGACAGAAGTCGTTAAATACACCAACCGCTCACTTACTATTTTTATCTTAAATTATACTATATTATTAATAAAGAAAAAACTATTCTCTCAGTGTGTGTGTGTGTGTTCATCACTAAATAATAGAATTAAAAAGCGATCATCTTAAACAAAATTAAATATTTTTTCAAAATAAAACAGAAATATCTATTTCATAACCCAGAAATATTTTAGACTTGAATCTTAACATAATATAAAAACAATTATTTAATAAACGCGCTTTGTCCCAAATATTTATTTGAAACTATCAATTGTAGATTTTGTCGCAAAATGATACAAGAATTCTATTATACAAAAGATTAAAAGTACTTTAAAAATTACACTTTTTTCTTAATTTTTTTTATTATCCGTACTTTTATGTTATAATAGTAGTAATTTCAATAACAACTGTTTCTTTTATTTTTACTATTTTTTCATAATTTGTTTTGTTTTTTGTCTGATTTTTTTCAGCATTTTAGGTAAATAACTATAATGAAAATAATATCGAGAAGTCCTGAGGTCAACATCTGATCTTTCACCCTTTTCTTCATGTCATACTTATAAATTAAAAATGAATAAAATATTTTTGAAAGGAAATAAAAAACTGGAAAATAAAAATAGTTAATTTTTCTTCCCTTTAGAGAAAGAAGATAAACAATAAAGTGTTAAAATGGCTTTATAATATAGTCAAGAATCTTTCTTCTCTCAAAATTTCATGACTACATCACTAGGGCTGCATGAAAGAGAGAAAAATTATTGGACCAAAAGTATTAGGACAGTTTCACTTTGTCAAACATATTCGACGAATTTTTGGCAAATTGCAGACACCAAATATTAGTCACTGCTGCAATCACAAAACAAGCAAATTACAACATTCGCAATCACTTTGTTTCACAAGAAGCTCACGTTACAAGCACCAACTCAAGTACTGACCACGATAAAGTTGAAGAAAGATAAACAAAGACTTGAATTCAAATGAAAATTAAGAAATTTATATGATTTAGAATGAAAAAAGCAACTAAAAATATCATACTACCTTAAACATTATTTATTGATTTTACTGAAATTTTCCAATAGAACTTGTTAAATTACAATAAAATTTTAATAAAAGTAAAAAATAAAAAATATGCACTATATTTAATTTAAAATATTATATTACAAGCAAATAAGATAAATATATGAAGCTAAATGCTTACGTAATTACTCAGAAAATTAAAAATATTCTGGGAAATGATTTTCAGCAAATATATTTTGGAGAATTTCTCATATATCTTTCTACTTATGGAGAATCATCATATCCATCAATAATATCTTCATTTTTTACTGCTATAATTGTCTGAAAGTAGTTCTTGCAAAATCACGAAATGTAACAGTTAATTAAATCTTACAGGATTTAATAGAATATTTTAAGTGCTTCTTATAAGTTGCATTATGTAATTAGTTACTAAATTATCAAAAAAATATATAAATTCGTGTACTCGAAATGCTTACAAATATATTCATGTCGGATCAATTCCCATGTTACTTCAAACATTAAAACAAAAATATTCATTTTTTTAAAAAATTGCTTATATATTTTTATTTTACTTTGTCAAATTTTCAGAAAAGAAAAATCCCATATTATTAAAAACAAAAATCACACGTGAATATTATCAAAGCTTTTAAAATTAAAATTAATTAAAAATATCAATATATGAAATATATACGATTTTAAGTCGAGTGCATATATAGGCATTACAATTCATCCCTGTTGTTACTTACATCAGTAATAAGATATTTACAACTTTTTATGTTACAGATTAATAGCAAATTTTTATTTTATTTGCTGTTGGTCCCGCAATTGTATTCAACCCAATATTGAATTAGGTACATGGCATGCTCCTGATTCGTTTGAAATTTCAGTAACATACATCCCCAGATAGGAACAGAAGAATCTAAAATCTGGAGCATCAATAAACTTTGGATCAATTAGTTTTATAATTATGTGTAGGCTAATTCTTCCTATAAATTGTTTTGGAACAAAAAATTTATTTTAGACAGAATAAAGCTTTTCTAAACCTAAAAATAGGATTCTATTAATAGGGAAAACTAAATATGTGGTAAAAAGAATTATTATATATTTGCTTATCGCTAAATGATCGAATAAGAAATGATTATTATGGTCAAAATCAAATATTTTCTTTAGTATACAACAAATACATGCTTTATGCACCAATACTTTTTGCTATATAAATCTCAGCACTGTAAAAACAAAATTCTGGCATTAAGCAACTCACGTATTATTTCAAGTATTCAAATTTAAATATTTTTATGAATTTTATATAACATTGTAGTAAATTTTACTTAAAATGTGTTGTAAAACGACACCGTAATCCTGTGCTATCAGAGATTAAAATTATTGTAAAATTTATTTTAATGTTTTCTGTCCAATAAAATTCTAATTCTTAGAATTTTCTGGTAATAATGGAATGGTGTTTAGTAAAAATAAATAAAAAGCAAAACTATAAGAGAAAACAATTTCCTCGCAGAAAGATGTGATATAAATTTATTCAAGAAATTTTTTTTCAAGATTTGATTCATTATCCTGTTAAATTACAAAGAAATGCAATTAACTTTGTAATTTAACAGGATAATGAATTTCATTTAAAGAAGCCATTTATATATATTTAATCAAATAAATTTTTTGAGTATCATATATGGATAGAATATGATACTGAAAAGCTTAATTCGGGTGAGATTTGTATGTATATATATATATACATATATATATATATATAAATAAATAAATAAATATATATATATATATATATATATATATATATATATATAAACTGAAAGTATTAAAAAAATTAAAGTATGAATATCATTATTATTTTATATTTGTTTCTCCTTATTTCTGAATTTCTGATTTTCATTTGCGTATAATCTCCTATATGCAAATTTTGAGTAGTTAAATTATGAGAGAAGAAAATATTAACTTCAATCGATCTTAGAAATTATGGCTAATATATTATAAAGTGCAGAAAATAAGTATTTTTACTGATAATGAGTTAAAATTTGCGCTTTTATGCTTGTGCGCTTTTATTTATAGTTTTTGAAAATATTTCTTTGAATAAAATGATTAAATTATGCGTTTAATAAAAAGCAAACATATAAGGAATTAATAAAAATTAGAAGTATTAAAACTGTAGTTTTCTATTTATTTGAATATAATCCTCTGATTTTATATCGATATTTTTTATTAGATATGTAATAGTTATTTATTAGAATTGCTTAGGAGAAAGTTTAATTGCTGAAAACTGTAATAAGGCACTGGAATATCCATCCTATTTCCTTTTTCTGGGAAAACTTCTTCATTAGTGTATTGTATTCAATTATAGAAAAAAAAAAAAAACTTGAAAACTAGCAGAAGCAGTTACCTCTATTTTTGAAAAAAGCAAAATGCGACATCAATAGCTGGAATCTGACTCAGAATCATCATTCCTGAGCAATATATGCAGTTGTCCAAAATGAATTTAATCATGCACATATTTTGACATCACATAGTAGCATAACCTAAAGCTTTTGTTTTAAGTTATCCACTATGAGGGATATAATATATTTTTCATATCCACCTCGTAATAGTTTTTGAGAAGAGTTTTCTAAGTCATACTCAAGTGTAGCAATTCAAAAGACTCGGAAAAGTCTCTAGCACCCTCCTCACAGACGTGCATGCAAAACGGTCTCCCGTTGTTAACAGTGGTTGGGATCACTCCTTCAGAAGAATGCACCCCTGCCATTCGGCCAATCATCCAGATATGAAAAAAATCTCCTTTTCTTACATGTTTATAAATATCTCAGAACAGAATCCTGCTAATCTTAAGATAATTAAGTTTAATTAATTATCTTATGATTAGTAGATAAATATGAATAAGATAATTAATTTTAACATAATAGTTTACTGAAATTTTTATTCATAATAATAGTTATAAAATATAAGGAAACTATTTGTAAGATTAAAAATTGACTTCAAAAACATATTTATAACATTATGAATATTATTGCAGATGTAAACAGCTTTTTCCTCAAATAATACAAATAATAATGACATGTTTCAATGAAAAGGATATAACTTCTGAAGTAGCATATTCAATATACATTAAACATTATAATTTTTTTAATAATATATTTTACTTTATGTTACTAACTTTTTATTTTTTGTGTTATTTAATTTTATATTATTTAATACTATTTCTGAAATGTGATTTTTAACAGATTTCTGATAATAGTTTACTGTAAGACGTATTGTTCTAAAAATTAAAGAAATGTTTTCTATTTTTTGTTACAAATATTTTAATTCAGATTAAGTAAATGTTCCAACTGTTGACTAGAAATTCAAAATACGCATATTTCTCTATGGTGCAATAAGCATTTGGGCTCAGTAATAATTTAGTCATTTTAGCAATATTATTATTCTTTATTATATAAAAGTGTTACAAACACTAACAAAAACGATTTAATTAATATATTGAATTTTTTATCTGAAATGGAAAAAATGTGCTCTATATTTAATGAGCTGTACCATATTGAACTACTTCACTATTCATGCATACACAGCTATCGGTGCAGGCAATCCCTGAACCGTACCTTAACGATAACGGGTTTAATGGCTCGCCTATCACCCAGCGCCTCGTAATTTTGAACAAAGGTCAAGTGACAAGGTCACACCTGAGCTAGCACACTCCTCTCCACATCCATGTCACACTAACGGAAGTGTGGAGAGGAGGGTACCAGATCATTTGCATGCCACAGGTTAATGTGGACACGTCTCCAGCCCAAGAAACTCCAGCAATCCAGTGAGGGCGAAAATATTCACCCTCCGAATCACGGCCTGTGGCAAATGATGGTTCAATTTGCTGATCTTAACGGGAAGCTGCATGAAGCTATTAGCCACTGGAGCTCATTACTTTATTATAAGAAAAATGCTGAATTCTTTTAAATTACTCGCTTTAAAGGAAAATAACAAATATTCTGTGGCAATTTTAAATAAAAAAATTATCATGAAAAATGCTGTAAGAGAAAAGATGCCACAAGAAAAGAGAAACAGCATGCTGAGTCTAGTGTGACTGATTTACTCATCCCTAACTAATATAAAACCCTCAGAATTTTATTAAAATCAATTTTTACACCTTTAGGCTAATAAATTTAAATTATAGAATGATCAAATCAAGACTTATTTTAAATCATACTAGTTAAAAACAACAAGTAAGTAATAGAAAATGCAGTCAAACTATTAATTTATCATAAATTCCTCAGTGGATGTAAATTACTTAGGAATTTATGATAAATTAATAATTCATTAAATCTAAAATGTTTTTCCACGGTGAAATTTATGTCTATATGACATTTATATAAAGGTCCAAATTTATTTTAGAAATGTCTCCGGGGTAAAAATTAAGTAAAACGTAATAAGAACAATGGAAATATGAAGTTTTTGTTTTATCCTTTATTAAACTTTTAAAGTTCTTCTAATTCCAAAGAAATATTTAATTGCAGTTTTTATTATAGTTCAGCACTGGTTCGGTTTTTTAATACTTTCAAATTGATTTCCTGAAACTGACTGATTTTCACAAGCTGAGATTCATGCAGTCAATAAATATAAGGAATAAAAATAATGAATCCTAAAATAATTTTACATGCTATAAATCAGTTATATTCAGATAGATATTTTTAATAAAAAATTATTTTTTAACTGAACAAACCTTTCTCAAGTTTCAATTTTTTTTCAGAATTCATTGAATCCTCTGATCATTGCAAGGTCTCCAGATGAATCAGATTGATTAAAGATTGTTTCTAAAAGATAAACATCCTGGGGCCTGAGCAGCTACCAGGCGCATCGGAAGGTGGTGTTTAGCCGAACATCCGGTAAGAATGGCAAGATAGCCTTGAATACAGAATCAGAGGCCGTGAACCAGCTCCCGAAACCCCGGTGTTAAGCGATCCGTGCCTAGAGCTATTTGGCACCGCGGTAATGGTGTCTTAACGGAGCCTCTAGTTGCCTGAAGAACTTCTAGAGCTTTTTTTGCCTTGTCCAGTAACTCAGGCAATGCTGGGTGGACTGTTGTATTACCTGAGCTTATTAATTGTTATCTTATGGCTGAAAAGACAAAAGAACTAACAAACCTTTCTGCATTTGTAGGTGAAGCCTATAAAGTAGACCTTGCTGAAAAAGACAAGGGAACCTAGAGGTGATCTAGTGAAGGAGCAGCAAAGAATCCCTCAGTAGGTAGAAATGACCTCCAAACCATTTTCTGGTGAGAGTCAGGAAGCTATCGCTAGAACGACTGATTCTCTGACCAGAATCAACCTTAAAAAGAGACTTTCTGGTGTCCAGAAGAAGAAACTGGTGAAGAAAGGCAAAATCTCCGAGGGGACTTGGGTTGAAAACCCAAGGCAACCAAAGGCGAGAAGCGCCCCGCAAACCGGATGGACCAGGGCAAAGCCGGAAAGGCTGCCAAGAGAGAAGGACCTGGAGGATTTACATACAGGGCGGCTCTCACGATGAACAAGATGGCTGTGCTCATAGAAGGCCATCCGGAAAAACGGCTAATACAGGAAAAGGCCTCCGACCTGGAACTCTTGTTAACCGAGAAAATAGGAAGGAATAAGGATGGTTTTGCCTCAACCTTTCTATCCTGTAAACTTGAGAATGGGGCACTTATTGTCAACTGTGCAGATCTGGGGAGCTCAAAGTGGCTGGAACAGACTGCCAGTGGCACACTGTCATAAGCCCCTGGCAGGAACAAAAACTCTTGGTGGGTGAGGCAAGGAAACTTGTCAGAACCACCAAGATAATTGCAAAACTGCCGAAAATATGCTGTAAACTGAAGCCTAAAGAGGTGCCGAGGAAAATCGAGGCACAGAATGATGGGGTAATTCCAACGGAGTGTAACGTTCTTAACATCAAGAACGACCCATCTGGGCAGACCATCGTTCTTAATGTACCCGAACTAGATGTTATGGCACTTGGTGCATGGGGATATAAATTTCATATCGGACATCACCAAGTGCGGGCAAAGCGGCTGGACAAACTCACTCCTGCTGATGGGGGAGAAGGTAGTTCAAGCTAACTTCCACCACAGTAGAAGTGGTACCACTAACCTCAGTAAGAAGTTTATTGATGGGGATATACACCTGGCCCTGATTCAAAAACCCTGGCTGGTTAGGGGGCGAATCAGTGGCCTCAAAGGAACTAAAGATAAGCTTATCTATTGTACCAATAGTAACGCTAGAACTTGCTTACTTTTACATAAAAACATTGAGGTTTTACCCCTCTCTGAATTTATCCTTAGGGACATGACAGCTGTGAAAATCAGACTCAACATAAAGGGAGGGGACAGAGAAATTGTTTTTGGCTCTGTGTACCTGCTCTATGAAGAAAAGACTCCACCTGACCAGTCTCTGCCCAAGCTCATGAACTTTTGCAGAAACAACAATTTACAGGTAGTCTTAGGACTAGACTGCAATGCTCACCATGTTGTCAGGGGAAGCACGGACACAAATAAAAGAGGTGAGTGCCTTTTAGAATTCATTCTAAACTACGGGGTTAGTTATTCTAAATGAGGGCAACTAACCTACTTTCATTACTTCCAATCGATCTGAAGTAATTGACATTACTATAGCGACAACGCTAATTAGCAAAAATTATCAAAAATTGGAAAGTAGATGGCAGACCTTCTGGTTCAGACCATCAAAAGATCCATTTTGAAATTCACTCTAATGTGTGTCTGGATCGCATGTTTAGAGACCCAGTTAGGACGGACTGGAAAAAATTCCAGGAGGATTTGACTGGGTTGGTTATGTTCGGGAACAGACCTATTAATATTACCATAACTACGATCTAGAAGTTGCATCAGATCTTCTGCACAGTAGTGCTCTAGATTGTTATCATAACAATTGCCTTATTCGCACTAGGAGAGCTAAACTCCAATGTCCTTGGTGAAATGACCCTCTAGCAGCTGAAAGGGTAAATGTTAGGGAACTTTAATAAAACTAAGAAAAATGGTGAGTGGGAAAACTATAAAACGGCCTTCACTTATTATAACAAACTTGTGAGGAAAAGCAAAATTAACTCTTGGAGGAAGCTCTGTAAAGAGATAGATTCTATCTCTGAAGGAGCTAGACTCCAAAAACTTCTCAAAAGGGATGAACCTATTTTGGTTGGTATTTATAGGACGAGGAGGGTATTTTTGCTGCTTCCGAGAAAGAAATTATGGAAATTATGACTGAAACCCACTTTCCAGGTGCTGCAGATATTTATAGCAACGAAGGGGAGCACTTCATTGGCTCTTTGCAAAGAGTCAATAGCGATTAATGGACCATCGCTAAAAATATCGTTAACTACAACAATGTTAAATGGGCAATCTCTGCCTTTAAACCTTTAAAACGCCCAGGGCCTGATGGAAGTATGCCCATCATGATCCAGAAGGCAGAGGAGATTATCATACCAGTACTAACTAGAATTTACAGAGCTAGCTTAGCACTGAGTTTTATACCAAAGATATGGCAGAAGACCAGGAATTTTTTCATTTCTAAACCTGGCAAGGACACCTATGACCAGGCCAAGTCTTGCAGACATATCAGTCTTCCTTCATTATTTCTTAAAATTATGGAGAAAATTATTGATCGGCATATAATAGAGATTACTTGGGTAGTAACAGTCCCTTGCATGCTCTTCAATTTGCCTATTAATCCGGCAAATCTACTGAAACTGCCTTACATCAGCTAGTTTCTAAGATTGAAACCACTCTGAATCAAAAAGAAATTGCCTTGACAACTTTTCTCGACATCCAAGGTACCTTTGATAACACTTCTCATCTATCCATCCTCCAATGCCTTTAGAGGGGCAGGAATTAATCAGATCCTGTCTACTTGGATTGATTTCAGATAGATGTATATAAATGAACATCTTCGGTGAATCATTTGAAAAAAAGACTACTAGAGGTTGTCCTCAAGGAGGTGTTCTCTCACCATTACTTTGGAACCTAGTTGTAAATGGCCTTATAAAATATCTAAATGATAAGGGGTACTATACACAAGGATATGCTGATGACATTATCATCCTTATCCTTGGTAAAGATTTTGACATAACTTGTCACGTCATGAAGGATGCACTAAGTTATCTAGGTCAATGGTGCATGGATAGGGACCTGAAGATTAATCCTCAGAAAACCTACCTTGTACCTTTTACACGCAAAAGGAAACGGAAGACTTTTTTCATACCAAGACTTTTTGATGTTGAAATCAATGTAGCTTCAGAGGTGAAGTATCTGGGCATTTATTTAGACCAAAAACTCACCTGTGATAAGCACATTGATAAAAGAATTAACCAAGCAAAGAAAAGCATTACGATTTGCAGGCGAATGCTTGGTAAAAACTGGGGTTTACATCCAAAACTGATGTTTTGTATGTACTTAGCTATTGTCAGACCCATTTTCACATATGCCTGTGTGATCTGGTGGCGAAAGGTGGAACAGATGACTGTGATTAACAGACTAGGATGTTCAAAAAGACTGGCCTGTCCCTCCACTACAGGAGCAATGTCCACAGCGCCAACCAGAGCATTGGAAGTTATGTTGGATCTGACTCCCGTAGATATCTTCATCTGCAGCACTGCCAGAATGACTGCATGAAGAATGAAGTTACAAAACCAATGGTACGACAAACCTGTTGCCAAAGGGCACAGGGGTTTTACCGGGAAAATTCAACATCCTACTTTTCTGATCCCTCGGACATCTTGGTAAAGTCATACATGTTTGAAGGACATTTGAAATAGTTTTTCCCACTAGAGACGAATGAAACAACAACATGTTCAAAACTAAAACAGGAGGTCTAATCTGGTACACAGATGAATCACTGAAAAACAGTCTCTCAGGACTGGGAGTAAGTGACGTGTCACTAAGAATCAGCTATCTGTAAGCCTTGGGCGATACGCTACGGTCTTCCAGGCAGAAGTTTTGGCCATTATCCACTGTCTGCGACTAAATAAGAGGAAGGGCTACCACCGTAAGCGGATTCTCATTTTTAGTGACGGTCAAGCAGCTTTAAAAGCGCTCAATTATTTCGAAATCAAATCTAAAATGATTTTGGAATGCAGAAACATTCTTACAGAATTGGCAACTAGAAACAATGTGATTCTTGTATGGGTGCCAATGCACAAAGGTATTGAAAGGGCTGATAAACTTGCTAAACAAGGATCGTCTTTTGTTCCCATTGGTGCAGAAACATTTTGTGGGATCAATTTGAAGACCGCAAAAACTAGTATTCTTAGATGGGAAATACAGAAGATGTATGAAGCTTGGCTCAACACTTCAGGTCAAACCCACGTTTAAAGTATGATCTGTGGGTTATCAGCGAGGATTGCCTCTGAAATTCTAAGATGCTCTAGGCAGAAGATATGTTTAATCGTAGGATTCATAACTGGGCACTACTATTTCTGAAAACACCTCCATAAAATATGACTGTTTCAGCAAGACCCTAGCTTCAGGAAATGTCATATGCAAGAGGAAACGTCCAAATATATCATTTACGAATGCGAGGCCCTTGCCCTCCCTAGATTAACTTTTTTAGGCATCATCCATACCAGAGATCTACACCTAGACTCCATTAAAGGGTTATCGGACTCTATTAATAAAGTGGGTGACCCGAGCAAGTGGAACTAGAAAACATTGGGTTTGGAGTTAACAGTAAAAAATTCTGATAAAACCAGAGGTGCCCAATGACATACAAATCCAATTTTAAGAAGAAGAAGAGATAAACATTGATAGCCGGAAGCAAATGCAATTCAATGAGCTGAAAAATATATTCAGGAAGTATTCTAAAATGTTATTATTACTTATTCCCACGGTGTAGGAAAGCCTACACCAGGTCGTAAAGACACCAACGCTCTTGATCTCCATGGACCAGATCCTTTTCCTCCCACAGCGGCCTCCAGGAGGCTCCAAGAGAATGAAGAAGGTGAGCAGGACTAGCAGAGAGGAAACAATAACAGCGAGAAAAATATCCTCTTCCTATTCAAGAATATGAAAGGTTTTAGGTGACCATTTTAGAATATCCCCATGACCGATTGCAAAGTTTGACGGCCGCTTTATGATTGGGATAAACCAAAACTTTTGGTTGCATACTATACTACTAGCCATTAAAATTGCTACACCAGGAAGAAATGCAGATAACAAAAAGATATTTATTGGACAAATATATTATACTAGAAATAACAAGTGATTAAATTTCGACTGCAAACGTCGTCGAACTGTTCGTGCAGGCACTTGTTGTCTTCCAAACGATCCCGTTTCTTGACTCACGGCTCGTGACGTGGTTGCACCATCCATTACGGCCATGCGGATAATATGCCTGTCTTCTCGGCTGCTAGTGATAGGTGGCCGTTGAGATCACGCATGGTGTTCCGTATTACCGTCCTGAACCCATCGATTCCATATTCTGCTAACAGTCATTGGATCTCGACCGACGCGAGTAGCAATACTGCGATAAGGTAAACTACAATCCCGGTACGCTACAATTCGACCTTTATCAAAGTCAGAAACGTGCTGCTACGCATTTCTTCTTCTTACACGAGGCATCACAACAACTTTTCACCAGGCAACAACGTTCAAATGCAATTTGTGTATGAGGAACCAGCTAAACAATTTCCTTATTTAAAAACAATGTAGGTGTCGCTACTGACGCCTGCTTTGTCTGAATGCGCTGAAAAGCTAATCATTTGCATATCACAGCACCTTCTTCCTTTCGTATAAATTTCACGGCTGTAGCATGTTGCCTTCTTGCTGTAGCAATTTTAATGGCCAGTAGTGTATTTGGGAACCAGTAGAAGACACCATACAGAGATCAATTGCAATATGTTTAAGGAGGGAATTTCCAAAGGAATAAGCTCATTTAAACTGTTTATCGGGAGATTAAATCCGTTCTTGATGAGTATATCATCATCTCGTAAACAAGCACACTAACATGCGATGTTATCCACCGAAGGCGCAGTGGGCTTTTCACACTAACCTCACAGAAAAGCAGCAAAATAACCTAGTCTAAGATATCAAATATTTCTTCCAGTTTTTTAAAATCATTTATAATACTCCTGCTATTGGCCAAAATCTGTATGTTATTTTTTTCGGTTGTCAGAACATAGTTAAATGTTGCTCCAATAGTTGTATCTTTAATCTAAAAATTGAGCAATAATCAAAATTTCGGATGAGAAGTCCACTTAAGGCCCTGCTAGACCTCCGTTGGGGAAAATCGAATCCTATGTTAATCCTCTGGATAATATTTTAATGTTTCACAAGTGCTATTTTCATGATAGAAACTTTCGGTCTTTTGGAAATTACAAAAAACAGAGCTACTGTCACTTCGACGTCCATTTTTAGCGTTTAAAATTTTTTCAAATATTTTTAAAATGTCAAAATATCTCCATCCAAGTAAATTTTAACCAAATTCTAATTTCATTGAGGTTGTACAAAATTTGGTTTAAAGATATTTCATTTTTTTCTCCGTGCAGTTGCAAAATGAACATTTTTGTTTTTTTTTAAGCTAAAAATATTTTTGATTGCATTAATATTTTTATACGAATTTTGATTACAAATCAAACTCATTCTTATTTCTGAAAATCCACCCCTGTACACAACGCCACCTATGAAACTGGAAAATTTTTAAAGTCAAACTTGGCTGAGTTTTCTACTTCACTACGGTAACCTAAAGGAGGAGGAATTTCTGAGAAAAACTTCTCCCCATATGATTCCCGCTGTTTTACCCTGAGGTTGGCAAACATTTCCAAATCGAGCAAGACGAATTAGCTTTTCTCACTCATGAAATAGAAAAGGCATCTGTAAATAATGCATGTTAGATTTCTGTTTATTAGCGTTGGAAAAGTAGCTATGATATGTACTTTTAAATCAACTTTGATTATTTTCATTTAAGTAAATTTTCAAAATGAAATATTATAAGCTGTTTTGTGTTACCTTGTTCAATTATATTATATACTACGATTTGGAAATAAGACTAACTATGTATTAAAAATTTAAACTACTTTATGTGTGAAGATGTAAAAAAATGCATTTTACAATAGACACACACATATACATATATATATGTGTATATATATATACATATATATACATATACATATATATATACATATACATATAAATATATATATATATATACATATACATATATATATGTGTTTATATATATATACATATAAATATATACACACACACACATATATATATATATATTTCTTATAAAATAAAATATCTAATAATAAGAACGACAAGTTTATTAGAATAATAGTGAGACAAATATTTTAATTTGATTTTTAATCAATTTCCAAAATTATTGAGTTTTTACCTTTACAAACATTTGGACATTTAATTTTATTTTCAACTTATTTCATGAAAAAAAATACATTATAAGGTATGATTAATAAGCATACGATACCAGCATATTGCGTCTGTGTGATAAGAAATTAAACACTTTAAATTTGAAAAATTATATGTATCTTTGAAAAAAAATTGGGTTTGTAGTATAACTTCAGCGGAAAAACATAAAAGCATTTCAATAACCAAACGAACGATAACAATACATTACAACACACTACAATACAGATGACATGAATGCTCTTAGGGGAATCATTTTATGCTCACGAAATTTATTTGAGAAGAATATTGTCCTGCGCAACGCAAATGACATTATTTTTGACAAAAAAGGAATAAAAGTAATAAAATATCAAAAGAATGAATAAATATCCTGTAGCACTTAAGGCGATATAAAATATGTAATTGAAGTTATAGTATTGATGTTCGAGTAGAAATGCTTGAGAGAGAATAGTAGGAAGGAAATTGAGAATCAATTAGATATGCTCAAAGTGACTAGTCTAGAAATAGTGTGATTGAACGACTTTCTTTCTCTGTATGGCTACAACAATAATTAAATCATCAATCACCTTGTTGTCACTAAGATGGTATACGCAGTACAATACTGTCTCCAAACAGCTTTCTAATGCAGCTATTCCAAACTATTCAACCGCAAGATTCTGTTGAACATATTATTCACTTTGACGCATTTCTCAATTGATGTAAAATGCTGTTTTCCGAAAATTCAAAATTCTCGTAAATTCATTTCAGCACATTTACCATTTTAAATGTATTTGGATATTTTTCTCATTAATTAAACTCTGTAAAATTAGTCTATTTTAAACATGAAAAAAAAAAATGATTACAGTACGAAAAGAAAACTTCATCTTTCCACTACAAGGAAATCGATGAAAAATCGAATGAAGCGTCGAATTTTGGCGCTGTATGTCAGAAGTTACCTTCTACAGGATGCCAAAATTTAGTAAAAACAATACTATACTCTAAAAATGAAGCAATTACTAAAAATGAAGCAATACTAATAATGAAGCAATTTTATACGGGATTATTCATGAAAAACTACCATTCTCGAACTAGAAAAAGAAATAGGACTTAAAATAGAAACATGTGGGATATTCATAGATAAAAAATTGCCTCATTTAGCTGCCACGCCAGATGGAATAATTGACAAAGAGGGTATTGTTGAAATTAAATGCCCATATACATGTCGCGATATACATCCCAATGAATTTATAAAGAAATCTAAATTCAATTTCTGTCAAAAAGATGGAAAAACAAAAGAAATTAATGGCATAAATAAAATTCATAAATTTTACTATCAAATCCAAGGACAATTACATATTAGTGAAAGAAACTTGTTGGTTTGCCATTTGGTCCCCAAAAGGAATTAAAACTGAAATTATTTTTAGAGATGATGTATTTTGGGAGACACAAATGAAAACTAAATTAAATAATTTTTATTTTGACTGTCTTTTGCCAGAACTAATCGATCCACGTTATCCTAGATCAATGGACATAATAAATCCAACTTATATAATTGAGGAGCAAACAAAAAAAAAAGACAAAAAAAAAAGCTGAAAAATTAAAATCCAAAAAAATAAAAGTTTAACTATACGAATTTGTATGTTTATGTTTGTATATAGAGTGTTTGTGAGTGTATATATATATGTATATATATATATATATATATATATATATATATATATATATATATATATATATATATATACATATATATATATATATATATAGTTTCCGTTTTTCCTTCATGAAATGTGAATTGCTCAAGCATTTCACTACATTATTAACAGATTTATTTTAATTACTATTTTACCTCATATATATTTCAATGTATTAACTAAATTTCCCATATGCTCATGAAATTGTATTATATTTTACTCGTATTACAATGAAATTAAATTTTTCTCGTATGTTATAAGTTGTATATGCATTTGATTATTTGTTGACAAATAAACCTAATTTATGAAATTGTATTATATTTTACTCGTATTACTATGAAATTATATTTTTCTCGTATGCAATAAGTTGCACTTGCATTTGATTATTCGTTGACAAATATAAACCTAATTTATATTTCTCACAATTTTACTCTAAACTTATTTTAATCTAATTTACCTGTGTGTTTTTATAAGGCATATTTAGTGCTAATCTAATTTTGTTTTTATCAAGCCAGGGGAAAATATCTAATAAAATAACTGAAGAGTTTTAAAATCTTCAGAAAAGTAAATTTCACAACACATTTTACACCAGAATATCAAATTTTTAAAAAACGTGTACTTCTTATTATAACTTATTTAATTTTATTTATATAGAAGAATAAAGTTAGGGAATTGTGAGATGACAGATAAGAGATGAATCTCTCTTTCAAGATCTAAGTAATTCCAATTATATAAAATAGATGTAATAATTATTATATAAATAATTACAGTATATTTTTATTAATATTTTTATGAAAATTACGATACGATTATATAGAGAGATAGATAGAAAATCGTAACGTTATTTTCATAAAAATATATATTGTAACTGTAATTATTTATATAATCATTTCATCTGTTTTTATATAATTAGAATATATATATGTGTGTGTGTGTGTGTTAGTTTAAAAAAAACTTGAAAAAAATTAAATATTTTTATATTGAGTTAGTTTTGAAAATAATAGTTTTTAATTATTTGTTGCATTCATATTCAGAGGTATCTTAAGTCAATGGATCAAGTCTCATAAAATCAAATTGAACCAAGGCACTTAAAAAAAATATTTTTAATCATTCATATAGTATTTTAGGTTTGATTTGAATTCTGATAATAATTTTTGATCATTTAATTAGTAACTGTAAAATCACTCAATATTTGCAATTTATCTTCATATTTTTTTAGTGCGAATAATAAAAAACCGAACTCTAAAATATAAATAAATAATATTTTCCTTAGAATCACTGGCAGCTAATTTTCCATAAGACAGCAACAGGTAATTCCGGTGTCAGTTCGTTGAGCATTTGTAGTGACCCACTTTCCCTCACCCCTATTCTAAGAACCCTGAGGGTAATTTGAGGTAAACATCTGTTAGGAAGAAATTTAAAACTCTCTTTTTGGCTGTTTTTATGGCGTTAGTACTTTAATTTTTCACGATATAACGCGCCAATTCTGGCAGACTCCCTAACTTCGAAGGATTGATTGACAAGCAATTTCAACCAATAATAATGTTTGGGGTACTCCCCTCTACAAGCTTTGAGAACTAACACCAGATGGGGCGACAAGACAACAAAATTTCTCACGTAGGTCTGGAAGAGCCTTAATTTTAAAGTTTGTAAAGTTTAATATATTTTAGTAATATAAATTACTTTATGAGTTATGAAAATAATATTTCTATATTGGCAGTCTAAAGACCTCAATGCATGTGGATTTTTTAGAAATCTTTTATTTTCCTTTTTTTTTTTTCAAATAATATCAAGGTAAATTACAAGACTTATAACAAACATTATTATCATTAGTTTTTATAAAAATTCTGATCTAACTGATAAGTTTCTTAGTTTAAATTTCATGGTTTGGCAAATATTTACTGCAAATCTTTACTTTTTCAAAATTTGTCCTCTTTTCAGCATGACAAAAATGTATTCTGAATAACACTGACTGACTGATGCTTGGAACTGAGCTAAAACCATAACTATGTTTTATTTACAATTTTTCTGTCACAGACCAATATTTGGTATCTTGGTCTTTGTTTTCTGTAAACTTTAAATATTTTAAAATGTCTATACCATAGAGTTAAATCTAATCATTAAGTCATCAATTTAATATTGTTTAAATTGTTTGCGCTAGATTTTCTATAATTTCTCTTTTATTAAATTAGAAAATGTTGCGAACCATTTTCAACAGATCTAATATTTTTAATTTTCATAACTCATCTTTACCATTGCGATTGTCAACATTAACAAATCCTACAAATCAGGTAAGTACATTCACATTTAAAATATAATTTATTTTAATATTTTGGTAAATGACGACAGACCCGTACGGGATTAGCGCGATTTCAAATTTTCACGCCAAGCATTCTGCAGCTCTGTCGCCAACCTAAATTACGTCACTACGCGCGATAGCCGTCAACCAATAATGATCGCGTTCGAACTTCAGCTTTGAAATCGCGCATTTTTCCGAATTTCAAATATTAAAAATTTGAATATTTCATTATAACTAAATACTGTAGAAGTGGAACTAGTTCAATATCCCCATATATTGGCTAACGCGGCGAATTTTTTTCGTCGCCAAGTCGCCAAAGTAACACGGGAAATTTCCCGAAGTTCGATCGAAAAATAAGCATTTTTGAAAATTAAAAAAGGGAAATAAATATAAATGATGGACTTACTTGATATGAAGTTTAGCTGATATGCCGATTGGTATGTTTATTTCGACATTTTTTTCATTGTCACCAGTGTCACATTTCAGTTTTTTTTTTTTTTTTTTTTTTTAAAGGCATGTAAAAAATATTTTTCTAAATATTTACACTTTATAAAATTTAAAAAAACCAAAAAAAAGGCATGCAAAAATATTTTAAATATAAATTACTTTATAAAATTGAAAAAAAAGCATTCAAAAAATATACATTCAGAATTTGAATAAAATAATTACACCTCCTGCGAAATTTTGTACTCATCCCAATTAATTCCCGAAACGATTTCAACAAATTTATTAAAACAATTTTCATTTGCAGCTACGCAAGCTTTATGAAACATATACATTGCAAGGTAAAATTTAAAATCTGTAATTATTTATTGTATTTAACAAAAATGTAAAAGATAATAAATTAAATTAATAAGATAATAAATATATATAATAAATTAACCAAATAAAATGAAATAATGTAAAAGAAATTGTAAAAAAGAAGAATTTACGATGATTAGATGCTGGTGACAACGAAGCCCAACTGTGAGAAAATCCCTTCCAATTCCAATAGAAACGTGGAACAAAGAATGTGTTAGAACAATGAAAGTCGAAGTAAAATTTAAATAGCTGTAAAATTTATGTAAAACACAAAAAAAAATGAATATTGGCAACAAAAAAAAAGGAAATTGTAACTGAAACTGAATTTGGCAACACTACAATAAAAACAAAAGCTGAAAATGGCAACACTACAAAGTGTATAAAGGGCGCCAGATTTGGCGAGAAATCATGCATGGGGATACTGAACTTGTACCGTAAAAGATTTAAAATTCTAATAAATAGAAACAAAATTTTTAATATATCGAGCAATGGTGCCCACTTCAAAAAAAAAACATCAGTGTAGCGCTACCTTCTACAGTGCCAACCTTGCAATATAGCTAAATTTCGAACTTTAACAAATTTCATTTTTTTAAATTTAAACTCGATTTTTAATAAACCAAACAATGGTGCCCACCTTAAAAAAACATCAGTGTAGCGCTACCTACTACAGTGTCAACCAGGCAATAAAGCTAAATTTCAAACGTTTAGAAATTTCATTTTTTTTAATTTAAACTTGATTATACTGAGCACCCACCTTAAAAAACATCAGTGTAGATCTACCTATAAAGTGGCAACCGAGCAATAAACCTAAATTTCAAATGTTAACAAATTTCATTTTTTGTTTAAACACGAATTTTAATATAATGAGCAGGTATACCCACATTAAAGAAATTTAAATACACGGCACATTCTAACACTAACATGAAAAGCACAATACACACAATTTAAACATTCATTTACTTATGGAAACATTCATTTTTATAAAAACTTTATTTTCTAAGTATATGACTAAAATTGTAATGAAAAATAAAATTACTCACCTAATCTTCATCGCTCTCCAAATCGTTACTTTTCGGCGAATCTACTATTTTTATTGCATCTAAAAATCTTCTATTATGTTTTCCTGATAATTATTTCTCCATATTTACTCCGCAAAAACGTGAAGTCAGTATATCCTCATCCATACTTATTAATTTTCTCAAGCAACACAAAAACACCAAAAGTCGAATATCAAAGCTCAACGCTTCAAGATTATTCTGAAATAGTTTCAAGGGTTACATACAAAATGCGCATGTAAAATGAAAACACGTCATATCTATGTAATCCGAACCTGTAAAGCAATCTAGCGCACTTTATCGCATTCTTGGCGCATACACTTGGGGCATTTTACCCTCTGTATTCTTCTCTACTATTTAGCGGTTATTTTTTTTATTCATAAGCAATTTTAACTTATATTTCTTATACTTCCGTGTGTTGAAACACAATATCCTTAGACGCATAAAATTAGGTATTCCATTTGAATAATAATCTGCTAAAAATTCACTTTAGGATGCCACAATCTTTTCTAAGAGTGATAAGATCTATGAAAACAATGAAAATAGGATAAGAAGTATAAATAATATTAAATTTATAAAAATAACAAAATAATTTTTTAAGAAAAAAAAATTCACATCAAAAGACTAAGAAAAATTCAACAAAAAAAGAAAACGTTTCTGTTTGATTTCTACTATATAACAAAGTTTTCAAACAATATTATATTCTTATCACTGTGTAAAAAATTTTAATGTAAATTATTTTCTAAGTTTTCAAATACAAGTATTTCATAGTTTATTCAATGTGCTTCTCATACTAATGATTACATGTTTTAAGGAACTCTCTTTATATATATTTATATTATAAACTATTATTTAAATATACAAATAATTTGAATATTAGGTTAGTTATAATATAAGGTTACTCTGTGCTTTGGGTACCCCTTTCTCACTAATATTGTAACTAATAATCACAATTATCATATTAAGTATATGGTGGTATAGATATTTTACAGTTTCTCTTTTCTTTTTTTATATACACTGGGTTATGACTTGAAATACAATAAAATCATCTTGCTGTAAGGGAAAAAAAATACAATATGGATAATAGCATTTAATCTTAATGTGAATTTTAACTTTTTAAATGATTCATTCTAATAATTCTCAACAAAAAATCTGCATTACAAAAAAGAACTGTATTAATAGCATTGCTAGAATAATTTTTAGGTAATGAGAATACTAATTCTATTGATTTTCCAACTTGTTAAATATATTTGTGTTCTATTTGTAATAATTGCTTTGTTTTAAATATACATGTAGTTCATGATTTTATAAATTAACAATGTACTTATTCCCACTGAACATTTGTTAATGATACTTTCCTACAAATATTATTAATTTTTTTGTCATGATTTTGAATACTTTTACTATTTTAAAAATTAATTTTGGTCTGTGCTTCTCTATAAGAATTGATTGTCAACAAAATGAAAATAGTAAATTTATTCAGGCAAAACAAATTTTCACTACAAAAAAATAAAATAAAAATTACTGAATTACTGTAGCAAAATATAATTTATCTTTTATTGCATTTTTTATGAGCCTTCAGCTTACAATAAAATTATCTCAAAAAATGTAACTCCATATACTTAAACCAAAGTAATTATTTTTATTCTACTAAAGTTAATGAACATTCCAGTTGTTGTTTAGAACTAATTTTCTTATAAGAAGTGAGATCAAAGCTTTTCAAAATTTTTGTCATTTAAAAAATGTACATCATGATTTCAGGTTAATTAAATGTAAATAAATTTATGAAAGTTTGTGTATGATTGAGTGTTAATGAGTTGATAACACAACTTTAGAAACTAAAGATAATCTGTGATAATCATACATTTTATGACATATAATATATTAATTCCAAAACTTGATTAATGCAAGAACATACAGAGCAGTTTCTGTGGGGTCCCCAAATTAAATTTTGTTATATTTGTTTTACTTTGTCAATGAAACAGAATCACATGCCAAATAGAACAGAAAGTTTATTGTTGTGAAACAGAACGGACCCTAAAAAAAGCTTTTGGCTCAGGCCCCATTTAGGCTAAATTGGGTGCTAATTAATTTATATTTCATTAAATTTGCTCTATTGAATATAGTATTTTTTATTATTATCAATGTATGAAAATGTTTTTATAACTTCAAAGTAACATTTTTGATCAATCCATATTGATGCATACATTTACTTATTGGTTAGTAAGTAAATAATAAGGAGAATTATTGGTTACATTTACTTATTGGTTAGTAAGTAAATAATACTCTTTAAATAGTAAGGAGAAAATTAGTGTAGTTCATTATTGTACAAGAAATTATTATAATGTTCTTGTTAATATTTTAAGCTATATTTATTAGAGTAATTAAGTTACTTTGAAATTTTTTTCATATAATGAAGATTTGCATTTTCCAGCCTGATCAAAAACTTGATACACTGTTTAAAAAAATTATTGTTGAAGTTAGAGGTCATGATCAAGCTGTTTTAAATAGTTATGAGTGGTTTGTTAAAACTGCAGCTAATGAGCTAGGACTTCAACTTGTAAATATGTAAGTAATTTTGACAATATATATATATATATTTTAGCTAGACTATTTTTAATAAATAAACAATAAATATTCGCATATAAATTTTAAACATTTATATAAGTATATATTTACAAACTTTAAATAATGTGTGCTAGTGTTTCTAGTTTATATTATTTTATGTTTATAATTTTTAAAACTAATAAAATGGCAGAGTATAAATTTCTTTGTAGAATTCAAGTGGTAACAAAAAACTAAACATAATTTAAATACAATTGGCTTAAATTTTATGGTGACCAATGACTATGGTGGAAAGGAAATCTTCCTGTTTTTCTGTTTCATTTTTAAATATGTAAGATTTTAATTAACTCATCATATCAAAATCTGAAAGTTTATAAAATTTGCTATTGTTTATTTATTTTCTTTAAATAGGAAAAATAAAACTCTTTTAAGTTTTAACTTTCAATTTTTTATTGCTACAAAGTATTGTATTAAAGCCACAAAAATTTTAAATGTAAATAAAACAATTTTTTTTTAAATTACTGGTTTTGAAAAATGTGAAAAAAAGAAATAAGGAAAAGAGTTATATATGTGGAATTCAGTTGATGTGTATTAATAACTAATTAATTTTAAAGGTATAATCATGAAAACTATTCATCTAGCTGAATCATAAACTAGTGATTATGTTATATTAATTGTAAACTAAGGAAGTTTGTGGTTATAATTTTTGTTGTGACAATAATTTCTTGTATTTTTTTTTTTTTTTTTCATTTTAATAGATACAAATTATTTGTTATATAAATTTTTGTACATTTTTTGTATAAAACTTATACTTTTTTTAAATGTTTTATGTATCTTTATTATTTATAATAATTTATGTATGACAATATTTCTTTTAATGAGACTTTTTGACAGTGAAAGAAATTATTAAAGTAATCATTGTCAATATTTCAATAGAATATACAAAAATATATTTTTTAATATTAGGATAAAGGATGATAATTCTCAAATTATTTGTATGCTGTTTTCATAATTTTTGTAATTAAATACATCATTTACTTTTTAAAACTTGCTTTTAGTTAGAATTAATTTTCTTTCAGTATGCATATATTGAGAAGTATTGGATTTTATATTAAATGTTAATAATAATTATTTACATTTATGCTTATTTTTATTAAATGTAAAATGATTTAACACAGATTGTTGCCTTAGTTTCTTTTTTAATTACATAATGAATCATGCTCATAATTATTGACACTATTATGTTTTTTCAATAGCAATTAAAAAAAGATCATTGTATTGAAAACAATCTAAGTTGAGATTATCTTAATAGAAAGATTAAAAAAGTTTTGTAATAATCTATTTAAAAAAATTTCATAACACAATAAATTTCTTTCCATAACATTGCATATTGTATAATTATACTTTATTAAATATTATTAAACACAATATTTTTGTTGTAATTCTGATTTTAGTTTATTATATTTATTAAATTTTTCTTATGAAATCAACATATTTACTTTTTATTTGTAATTTGAAAACTTTAAGTTTAAAAAAGTTCTAGCTGTTAATATTGTATATGTTGAGTTTTAAGTTTTTTTTTTCTTTGTTCCATCAAAATTATTTACTTTTTGATTAATTTAATTATTAATAATAATTATTATTAATTTATTTAATTATAAAATTATTTTGATTAATTTGCTATTAAATGCTTTTTTTCTAGTTTAAATTATGTTTTGTTGTTTGACAGTAGCAATCATTATGAAAAAATTTTTCTACTTGTCACACATGATAATAATGTTTATTAATTTTCTGAAATTTTTTTATGTGTACATGCTTTTTTGTGCTTCTTTTAATTCTTAAAAGTCACTATCAATTTCATTTTTCATTTGGAAAACTGATTTTTAAATTGACTGATCTGTCCTTAAGCATTTTTATAGCAAATGAGTATTTTGAGATTACCAACTTAAATGATATTCAGTATACAACTCTTATAATATTTCACAACTTTTTTTGCAGTCTCATCTCATGTTCAGACTATCTGACCATAAAATATTTACTCATTGCTAATAACATAATTTTCATGACCCAAGTAAATAGTTTTCATTCTTGTTATGAAAACTAAATTTGTTATTTCTACATTTTACCTCTTATCACTCTCAAGATGTAATAATTTTAATTAGAAATGTCCAGTTGAGTAAGTTGAAAACTATTTTCATTGCAAAATTTTGTATTATGTTATTAGTAACTGTAATTTAAAGTTTTTATTGCCTATTTAATAGATTTTACCCCAGTCATAACAATTCATATTCTTTTTTATTCATGAATAGATGGGAGCCTAAAGTGCACCATGAAAGGAGAACATTATTAAGATCGGTATTTATTTATAAAAAGCATAGAGTACAATATGAATTTAGAACATATTTTCGCCTTTTTGAAGTAAGTTTCTTTAATTTTTAATATTTCCCAGAAATATTTCTTTAAATTCATTCTTATAGTCAATATTATCATGTCAGAAATTTGCCATCTTCTGTTCTTCACAAATTTATTTTAAATGTGAAATTATAAAATAAAATATTGAATGAAATTTAATAAGATTGTGAAAATTCATATTTAATGTTACTCAAACAAGGAGTAACTGCTGTTGTTTATTACACTTTGTAAGCACACTCAAAATAAATACACACAAGGAAAATTTTGATGTATTTTTTAGATTTGAAAAACAAGAACAATAGATTTGTCTAAAGGATTAATGATTTCTTGGACAATTCTGTTAAAAATATTTTACCAGTGAGGGAAGTTATTTATTTTTAAACATGATATAAAATTATCAGTGCAGGGGTTTTGCACTTTAATATATAAATTGAAAAATATGAATAATAAAATTGTAAAAATAAATCATTAATATAGATTATCTTAATAAAATATGTCATTCTGGTATTTTTAAGCTTTTTTTTTTCCATTTTTCAGGATATTGATATATATCTGAATCCATATATAAACATTTAGTGAGAAAAGATTAGTTCATTTGTGTTCAAACTATCATTCTATTAATAATTATGCATTTTGTCTAGATCAAACCTCTTTTCACTGTACAAAACTCATGACATTGATGTAGAAGGGGTTTTAGCTAAGAAATACTTATTTCACTGCAAATATCACTTATTATCAGCTACAAATCATTTGACCAGTTGAATATTTTTAATATATTTTAATAAATGGTGTTTGAAAATGTAGATCATATTAATCAAATATGAAATAAATATAATATATAAACATAGATGTGCTATGCAAAGAAAATTAAGGTCATCCATTCATCAAAAATATTATAAAGAAAGTTTTTAAAATTTAGTTAGAAAATACTCATATTTTTTATAACTTTATGTACATATGTATTTCTTTGATGTGTGAACAATCTGAAATTATTTAAAAATATTTGCATATTAATTTTTTACTCATTTGTTTAATCTTATCTCAAATGTCATTCATTATATATATATAAATTTTTAATATTATGCAGTAATTTTAGAATAGGTACTCTATTGAAACACATAAGTTAGTGTGTGATGTTGCGTAGTGGAAAACAGAAGATCTTAAACTGTTAGATTTTTTTTAATTTCCTCTGTCAGATATTTTATTGGAGAAGTCATAGTTATAAGTCACAATAGAAGAAACCCAGAAAATCCCTTAGTAAATCCCAACAGATATCCATTCAGAAACAAATGCAATACCATTTTCTAGTGTTCAAAAGTGACTTGAACCAAATTTGATATTTTCTAGTTTTAAAAGCATGAGTTTAAAAGCATCAAATTTAAAAGCATGGGTTTATATGTGACTGCACTCTCAAGATAGCATATATAAACTTTTGCTTATGAAAAGTTTTAAATAGGATAAATCGCATAGAGACTAAGTCATTGCTTAAACCTTATAATTAAATTTAATGATTTTGTCAAAATTTTTTCAATAGGATAATTTTCAGTTGTAGTATTTGAATGTGACAAAAATACTTTATTATTAACAAAATGCAACAAATTTTCTTGAGAAATATGTCAACAGTACATATTAACAAACACCATTAATGTAAAAGAGGTTATTGCAATCCAAATGTGAATTTATCAATTCTTTCGTAAAATATGCATGTTTTTCTTGTTTGGCCTTTTTTTGAGAGATCTTGAAAGAAAAAAATTGAATACATAAAACTCAAATATTTTTAATTTTAGAATGATCAAATCCTTTCTTAAGCTAATCAATATAATTTTTTATGAATGCTGTATGACTTTATTGTATATTGTACATATGATCCATTCTGTATACTGTATATGTGATGATTATGTCTCTAATTATTTAGGCATGATAAAAGTTGTTCTGAGCAATTATTTTTTGCAAATTTCTGAGAAATATATTTGTTTAAATTCTTATAGTAAATATTGTGAGATTATATTTATAATTAATTGTTTTGTGCTTTCTTCACAAATTTATTTTTAAATACTAAAGTATTTGTATCCCAATATTTACAGTTTAAGCACTTAACAGGTTCTACTGCTGACACGTATTTAGAATATATTCAAAGAAATCTTCCAGAAGGTGTATCAATGAAAGTGACAAAAGTAGGAATATTTTTGTTTTGGCCATTTAATTTTTTTTATTTACTTTTTAAATTAGAAACTCATTTTCAGTAAAAATAATTATGTTATAAATTACTTAAAAATTTATTTTACTACTACATAATTAATTATTTAAACATTTCCATTAATCTAAATTTTTGATTACTTAGAATAAAATTTCTGAAATAATTAAAGTAATCGTTATTTAATAAAAATTAAAGAAGATTATTAGCCTGATTTTTTTTTCTTTATAGGGTCTATAAATATATTTCTTCCTAAAATCGTCCCATAATTTTCAATTTTATATTTTTAGCATAGAATAGAAAAGCTTTCTGAACACATACTGAATTTTGTTCCTGAGAAGAAAACAGAAGTTTCACAAAAGAAAGAATGAATATAAAATGTAAATAACAGTTGTATTAACATTCAATAAAATGTTGCTCCTATTTTCATTATTAGTTTGTATTTATAATTATATATTTATAACTATAGCATTATATAGTTATAAATATATAATTGTGTCATAGTTATAATTAGCATCAATGTAATAGAAATTAAAATATGTTATGAAAATGGGATGTTTATAAATAATGACCCTATTATATATAGTTAAAAGTATGTTATTAATTATTTTGATTTTGCAATACCAACTTTATTTTTCTTTTAAAGACTTCTATTAATTGTTCAAATATGGACGTAAAGATTTGATGAATAAAATATCCCTCTTTTTGTCTCATTTCTACCAATCACTATTTCATCAATTTTTAGCTTTAAATTTCAAATAATTTTTTATTTTCCATATTAAATGCATTTCCATGTGCAAATATGTTTCATAGATAAAGCTACTTGTGTAGTAGAAAGTGGAATTTTAATTGATTTATTTACTGATTAATAATAAATGACTTCAAAAGTTGAAGTGCATTGCTATGAACAATGTATTACCTTTCTCAATCTTGTCTGTTGCTGCCAATTCTGTAAATTCTCTTATTTAGGCTTATTTTCCTTTCTGCTATTTTTCCAATTTAGCTAAATCTAAGAGTAATTACTTGAATTTGTTATATATATATATAAGATTAAAATAACCAACTGTATTAAATTTTATGAAAATAAAAAGTATTGTATAGACTAGACCTTTTTGCAACATTTATTAAACATTTAATTATAAGTAAAATTTAAGAAGTTATAAAAAAATTTTCCCGCTATAATAATTCATAATTAATATACTCAATGTGAAAAGTTTGTTTTCAATGTTTTATCGTGATATTTATAATTTTAACATTCACCTCCTTCAAAATTTAATTTAGTTTTTGGAATAATACTAATCAGAGCATTGTGCATTTCAGTTATCAGCTAGAATATCACCAAATCTATTAGGTGCCTAATAATGACAATGGCAAATATTCCATCATGTAAAACTAGTTTATAAAACTATTGATAGAAAAAATGTTCTACTTTTCTCATTAGTGACTTGTGGTGGAAATTAATTTTAAAATGAGATATTATAATTTATGGCTGATATAATGCGAGTAAATTCATGAAACAAAGGTAGTATAATTTCTAAACAATGTTTTAAACAACAGCTCCTGTAGTTTAGGCTATAAAAAGTTTCCAAAAGACATTCTAAATAATACCCTATTTTAATAAATAAATCAAGTAAATTCATTGTAGAATAAATGTTATTTTTATTTATCCATTAATTATGATATTTACGTTTCATGAAATTAGAGACTACAAGAATCTGCATTAAACCTTATTAATTAATGTATTATAAGGTATAAATTAAAAGAAATATTTCTAACTTCATTTTATTAAAAATAAAAAATTTGGCCACATATTACAATAACTTATTAAATGATTGTAGCAAATACAGAGACCATTGCTAGTATTGCTGAGCGATTGATGC
Source organism: Latrodectus elegans (assembly GCA_030067965.1). Lineage (NCBI taxonomy): Eukaryota > Metazoa > Arthropoda > Arachnida > Araneae > Theridiidae > Latrodectus > Latrodectus elegans. The sequence goes on from CM057820.1 coordinate 127,584,389, forward strand.
TTTGCTTAGATTTAAAACCTTGGTTCATGTAAAAAGTTTTATTGAAATTTCTCCACTTATATTCATAGAAAGTGTGTCATCAACTTGAATTAAATGTTAGTAGGTGTCGTATCCATTGGGAGAACTGAAGATGACCATTAGTGTGCAAGACACAGCTTGCTATCTCCTTGATATTTTTAGAGTATATACTATTTTCGATGTCGTCGAGGGTGGTGGAATTCGTCGAACTGAACCAGAGATCTTAAAATGTTAGGGCAGTTAAAAATGTGTTTTGGTATGATGGTCACTCTGAAAATTTTGAGATACAACTAGTTTTTTAAAGTTATACTTACAAAATTTTAGGTGTGTTCAAAGTATAGTCTCCACCAGCATCAATGCACTTTTGTAGACGAAATTTGCACAGATTAAATGCCTCAAGCCATTCATTTCTTGGATTAGAGGAAAAAAATGCATTTATAGCCACATCAATCTTTTCTGAATGAAAACGACGTCCACGTAAGTTCTTTTTTAGATTAAAGCATAACCAAAAGTCGCACATTGCTAGATCAGGTGAATACGGCGAATGTTCGATCACTTTAATTTGTTTTTGTTTAAGAAACTCAACTTTTAATCTGGCTGTATGTCAAGATGCATTGTCATTGTGAAGCATTAGTCCCTTAATATTCAGTTCTTGTAGGATTTCTGGAAGACATTTAGTGGTATACCAGTTTGCTGCTACTGTCTTCTGTCCTTCCAACTTAATGGCTTTGACCAATCCGTTTCTTAAAAAAACGGCATATATCAATTTTTTCAGTGCGAGTTGTTTTTTCACCATTGTCGGCGTAGGATCATCGTCAAAGATCCATACTTTGCTTTCTTGACGTGTTGGAACGTCAAAATACGGTATGTACGTTTCATCACCTGTTACAATTTTAGAAATGATGCCGTGGCCACCATCATTTAGCAATTTAAGAGTTTCTTTACTGATTCTGATACGCTCCTCTTTTTAGTGCTCAGTTAGATTATGGGGAACTCAACGGCAAATTACTTTTTTCATATGTAATTCTTCATGAATGATTTTGTGGATGGCTGCGGATCCAATGTTAAGTTCCTTCTTTATCATTTGATAGGTACAGAGATTATCATCCATTAACATTTTTCGTATGGCAGACACATTATCCGTGATTACTGCCGACGGCGGCCTTTCTGTGTGTTCTTCATGCTTTCATGCTGACGAAAATTGCGACCTCTTCTAAATTCTCTAAACCATCTGAATACAGTAGCACGAGCTGGAGATTCATCACCAAATGCTAATTGTCACCGTTGAGCGCATTCTTCTTGATTTAATCCTGCTTTAAAATCGTAGAAAATCATACCGCGAAAATGTTCTCGCGTCAACTCCATTTTCTCTTATGCTTAAAACTTATTCTACGCTAAACATATTGAAGTAAGTCAGTAAAAAATCGTCTTCTGTGTTAAAATACTTTGTATTTTAAAATTAAATCGTTATTTTTATTTTGTAAATTCTCGTCTGCGCGTATCTTAAAAATTTCAGAGTAACCCTCGTATTAGCAGAGTATTATCGCAATGAATGCTGAGACGGTAGGCTCTCTGGATTTTCATACTTCAATAGTGACTGGTTCTGAGGGAATTAAGAAGTAATTAATTAATAATTCACTTTTGCTTTCTTATTTTATGCAAAATTGAAATTAGATGATGTTCAGATATGCAATATTTCGTAATATCTTTCAAGTTTTTCTGTATCCATAAAATTTTCATTCATCCCACCTCAATCATTTGTGTTATAAGTTATTACATTTGGATATGCAAAGAAATGTGCGTTGTTAAAGAATAAAAAATTTACTTCAATACTACAGTATACCTGCTAAGTATTAAGATCTTGTATTAAGACAATTAAAGTATATTTTCCCATGAGATCCTACGAAAAATAGATTAATTGTAATTAAACGAGCGATGTTATCATAATTTTTTTTACTCAAAGGAAAATTAATTCACTTTAAATAATATCTTATTTTAGTTGAGCATTGATATCCTCATTATCAACTCAGTTTATTTGAAAACTTCTTTCATTTCAAGAGAAGACATTAATTACTAACGAAAATATATTCTGGCAAATTTTTAAAATACTTAATAAGGAAGACTGGTTTGAATAACTCTGAATGCAAATTAATAATATAACTAATAATAGTCCAATTAACCAAATATGGCAACGATAATAATATTGAATTGCCATTCTTTGTTATATTTTCTCCTTCACTGTGAATAAAGTTTTGCAAGCATGACTTTTTTTTCCAGTGATGATAATCAATCTGCCAGCCATGTGCAATATTCCAGTCGAGGTATTGTGTGTTTATAAAAATATATTGGATTGTGTGATTTGTTTTAGTTCTTCATTATTTTCACAGTGACCTTAAAAAATCCTCATTGTAATTCATTAACATGAACGTCATGAAATATTACAAATTTTTCTACCTAAATATAGTTACAAATTTATAAATAATTATTGTATATGTCTTAAAATATCTCAGACAGATCCGAAATACTCACATTTTGGGCAAAAATTGCGGTATTTAGACGTGTTATACGTTAAAAGCGGATTTTCTAATGATTTGGTAACTTGGCGATGTTTTGGCGAGAAATAGATTCTTCTGAAAACATCCATCACCTAAGCTCTAGGACCAATATTTAGCGAGATAGCCTAGAAGTTTCCAGAACCTTAGCGAAATTAGTAGATTTCCCCGACAAGTCAGGTATAAATACCGCAGCCTGACATAGTTAGTCAGTTTTATAAAGACAGTCAGTGAGTGAAGACGATTAGTCGTGACTGCTAGTCAAGAGAAGCTGTTCTCTGCCTGAGGTATTTGAGACCTGTGATTGGAAGCTGTTACTTATTGTATTCGACGAATTGTAGCTGTATAATTCTGATTGTTACAGCTGGTATATTAGTGGAATTTTTACGAATAAAAGTCTTGTGTTCATTGAGTGGTTACTTTCTTCAACTCTCAATCCACACGAGCCCCGAAGCTCGGTACAACTGGTGTTAGAAACGGGATTGAAGAGTTGATGCAGCGTGTCACAAGAAAAATGGATATGGATTTAATGAAAAGTCTTCTCGAAAAATCAGCGGAGCAGATGGCTGAGATGAAAGCTGGACAAGAAGAGATTAAAACCGAGATGACGAAAGAGATAAAATCTGGGCAGGAGGAGCTTAAAAAGGAACTTAAGAAGGACATTATAAGTGTTAAAGAAGAATTCTCCAACATCATTCAAGTGAAGATGAATTCAGTTGAAACTAAGGTTTTGAAGATCGAAGAAAACGTTGAAGCATTAGACAATATGAATAAGAAGATTGAAAGTTTGAAGAAACAAATGTCAAACAGACATGAGGAACCCAATGTGACATTTATACCTTCCCCAGCTTTGATTAAACTCTCAACATTCGATGGAAAATCATCCTGGCAGGTATACAAGACCCAGTTTATGTTGGTAGCGAAAGCTAATGGATGGAATCCCCGGGCCCAAGCTTTTCAGCTGGCGGCTTCTTTAAGAGGAGACGCGGTCGATATTCTCAAGACGCTTTCGGAAGAGCAGAGGCATGATTTCCAAGCCCCATCGAGTGCGCTTGAACTGCGGTTTGGAGAAAAGTGCAGTAAAGAATATAGCAGATTACAGTTAAAATCCCGCTATCAAAAAGCGGGTGAAAGTCTGCAAGAATTGGCTGCCGATATTCAGCGACTTTCCCATTTAGCATTTTCGGACTGCCCAGCTGAGACACGTCAAGATCTGGCTCTCCATCACTTTATCGATAGTGTGCGGGATCCGGAGATACAGAAAGCACTTAGACTCGCCGATGTCAAAGATATTGAATCTGCTGTAGTCTACGCACTTAAGATAGAGGCTGCCCAGCAGGCCGCGCGTAAAGATCGGCACTCAATCAGAGTCGTCTCTGCTACTGATACAGACTATGATCTAAGAAAACGAATTGAAGATCTGCTGCGAAAAGTCCGTAGCTTAGAACTGAGTATAGGTGGCAGAAACACGAGAATTCAGTGTTGGACTTGCGGTGCAGTCGGACACGTCCGTAGAGACTGCCCAAAACCAAAAGTTAGTGGAAATGATCTTCCACCACAGCAGGGAAACTAATATGTGGTCATCTCGCGGGGAGGAGATGTCCAGAGAGTCAGAAGCCCCATTTTAAATTTTTTCTCATTTCTTCTGTAAGTGGCGGAGACAACGGACTTTTCGTTATGGGACATGTCAACGAAGTTCCCTGCAGAATGATAATCGATACTGGAGCCAACGTAACCATCATTAGGACAGATCTGGCTTGCAAACTTGGAGAGAAGCTCATCTGGACGCCGCCCTGCATTACCCTCCAAACTGTGACTGGTGATAAAATTAAAGTGTAGGGAAAAGTCAATCTAAACATTGCATTTGGTAATGCCGTGTACCATCATATGGCATATGTCGCTGATATAAATGACGAATTTATTCTCGGATTGGATATCCTCTAAGAAAACCATTTCAAGTTGGATTTTAAAAATAATGAACTACACTCATGTTCTGAAGACATAGCGATTTTTAAGACGAAATATTCAGATATGAAAACAATTCATCATATATCTGCAAAGAGTGAAACAACATTACCACCAAAAACTGAGACGATAGTTTCCGGAGCTCTTTCAGAAAATAATAATTTTCACTATGGATTGATGGAATATCCAGAGTCTGACAATAGCGTTAAAGGAGAACTAGTGGCTTCTTCACTCGTCGACCTTTCACGAAGTGTAACCCGGTAAGAGTTGCTAATCTAAGCGATAAGGCAAAAGAAGGAGAAGTGCTGGCGACTTGTACTCCCGTGATCTGTATAAACAGAAATTCTCAAGCCACACTATCTGAGCCTCCTGACACTCTAATTAATGAACTCCTTCAGAATGCAGAGTTAGATGATAAACAGAGGAATGCTGCAAAAAATCTATTATTAGAATTCGGAGATCTCTTTTCCAAGAAATCAGACGATGTTGGGCGAACCAAAATAACGCAGCACCGAATAGATACAGGAAATCATCCACCCACTAAACAACATCCGAGAAGACTACCATTCGCTAAGCAGGAAGAGGTGGATAATCTTCTGATGGAAATGCAGCAAAATGACATTATTGAGCCATCACAGAGTCTTTGGGCTTCACCTATTGTTTTGATTCTGAAGAAAGATGGTTCTACCCGATTCTGCGTTGACTATCGTCGATTAAACAACATCACTAAAAAAGATAATTACCCTCTTCCTAGGATTGATGATACACTTGATGCTTTATCCAGAAATCAATGGTTTTCCACTTTGGATCTCAAGAGTGGCTATTGGCAAGTAGAGATACATCCTGAGGATCGGGAAAAGACTGCGTTCATCACAGGACAAGGCAGTACAAGGTTTGGCAGTACAAGGTTATGCCATTTGGGCTTTGCAGTGCACCTGCAACGTTTGAACGCTTGATGGAGACAGTATTACGAGGACTTTCCTACGAAGCCTGTTTGGTATATTTGGATGATATCATCATTGTAGGGCGCACATTCGAAGACCACCTAAGAAACATCCGAAAGGTACTGGAAAAATTAAAAATGGCCAACCTGAAGCTGAAACCTTACAAGTGTAATTTATTTCCACGTGAAGTAAGCTATCTGGGACACATTATCTCTGCTGAAGGTGTTGTTGTTGTTGTTGCAAGAACAGATCCTGAAAAGATCTCTGCAGTTAAGGACTGGAGTCGTCCAGAAGATGTCCACCAATTAAGAAGTTTTCTTGGACTATGCACGTATTACAGGAAATTTGTTAAGGAATTTTCAAGTATTGCCTCACCCCTTCACAAGTTGACAGAAGTTAAACAGAGATTTTTATGGACAGATGAATGTGAGAAAGCTTTTAAGCAACTGAAGGACTCATTGACATCTTCGCCCGTTCTTGCATATCCCCAGCCCGGAAAATTATTCATTTTAGACACAGATGCCAACAACGAAAATATCGGAGGTGTTTTGTAGCAGGAAATTGATGATAAAGAATATGTCATTGCTTATTGGAGTAAATGTTTTTTGAAATCGGAGCGAAATTATTGTACAACCAAGAAAGAATTGCTAGCAATCATTACAGCCATAGAACATTTCCACCATTATCTCTATGGAAGAAAATTCTTGCTTCAGACAGATCATGCATCCTTAACCTGGCTTTTAAATTTTAAAAATCCAGAAGGGCGGGTAGCCAGATGGATTCAAGGAATCTAGTAGTTTGACTTTGAAATACGTCATCGCAAAGGCATCATCATGAAAATGCTGATGCTTTATCAAGGTGACCGTGTTATGGAAGCTGCTGATATTGTTCTAGAGTAGAAAAGAACTATCAATTAGTAAATCCTTCGGTACGCCAAGTTACTGTTTCACCACCATCGAAACTAGACCCATGGAGTGATGAAGGACTTAGTGAAGCCCAAAAAGAAGATCCAGATATAAATCTAATTTTTGAATTAAAAGAATCTTCCAGTATGAGACCAAGTTGGCAGGACATCTCCACCTACAGTTCTGCTACTAAACAGTATTGAGCTCTTTGGGACTCACTCCACATTAGAAATGGCGTGTTATACAGGAAATGGGATTCCGATGATGGACGTAATTTCAAATGGCATCTTGTTCTTCCAAAATCAAGAATTTCAGATGTTTTGAAAGAATTGCATAGTAGCTTAACTGGAGGCCATTTCGGAATAATGAAGACTACAGAAAGTTCGAGAACGCTTCTATTGGAGCAAAACTAGGCAAGATGTAGAGAAATGGTACGAATCTTGTGATGACTGTACGGCACGCAAGGGACCAAAGAAACGTAGCCGAAGAAGGTTGCAGTGGTATAATGTAGGAGCACCTTTTGAGCGGATAACATTGGACATTTTGGGTCCTTTACCACGATCTTCAAATGGCAATAAATACATCCTAGTTGTCATGGACTACTTTACTAAGTGGCCTGAAGCGTTTTCAATCCCTGATCAAGAAGCAACTACACTAGCAGAGGTTCTAGTGCAGCAATGGGTTTCCAGATTCGGCGCACCCATACAAATTCATTCAGATCAAGGGACAAATTTCACCTCTGCTGTGTTTAAAGGAATGTGTCAAATTCTCGGAATAGACAAGACGCAGACTACGCCATTACTCCCGCAATCGGACGGCATGGTAGAGAAGTTTAATTGAACCATCTTAAATAATATCTCACTTATGGTTTCCAGAAATCAGCAAGATTGGGATTTGAAGCTACCGCTGTTTCTGCTTGAAATTAGCTGTGCTGTCCATGAGACTACCGGATATACTCCATCACAAATGCTCTTTGGTCGCGAACTGCGTCTCTCTTGTGATCTTCTGTTTGGTCTTCCACCGGATACATCTTCATCGCCAGAGGAATACCTTCGAGACCTTCAGACACGTCTTGAAGATGTCCATAACTTTGCTCGAGACCGAATCAACCTGACGACTGAAAGAATGAAGACGAGGTATGACACAAGAGCGACAGGACATGAATTTCAGGAAGGAGATAAAGTTTGGTTGTGGAACCCGATTCGACGTAAAGGACTTTCTCCAATGTTGCAAGCCAACTGGGAAGGTCCCTACACAGTCCTAAAAAGACTGAATGACGTCGTGGTTCGTATAAGGAAATCATCTTCTTGAAAACCAAAGGTAGTACATCATGATAGATTAGCTCCTTATCGTAATGTAAAGTAAAAATTAGTATACCTAGTCTCTTTGTAAATAGTATAGATAATTTTAATATTTTCTATTTTTTTGTATTTGTATTTTTTAGTTGTCTGTGAATGTAATGTGTTCTGTATCCTCTTAAAATGTAAATTCTTTTATATTAAATTTGGCCTCTTATCAGGGGATTGTACTGCCTGAGACGTGCAGTCCTTGAGAGGGGAGCAATGTTACAAATTTACAAATAATTATTGTCTATGTCTTAAAATATCTCAGACAGATCGGAAATACTCACATTTTGGGCAAAAATTGCGGTATTTAGAGGTGTTATACGTTAAAAGCGGGTTTTCCATTGATTTGGTGACTTGGCGATGTTTTGGCGAGAAATAGATACTTCTGGAAACATCCATCACCTAAGTTCTAGTACCAATATTTAGCGAAATAGCCTAGAAGCTTCCAGAACCTTGGCGAAATTGGTAGATTTCACCGCCAAGTCAGGTATAAATACCGCAGCCCGACATAGGAGGAGTTTAGTTTCGTGAAGAGTCAGTGAGTGAAGACGATTAGTCGTGACTGCTAGTTTAGAGAAGCTGTTCTCTGCATGAGGTATTTGAGACCTGTGATTAGAAGCTGTTACTTATCGTATCTGACGAATTGGAGCTGTATAATAGTGATTGTTACAGCTGGTATATCTAGTTGAATTTTTTTTACGAATAAAAGTCTTGTTCATTAAGTGGTTGCTTTCTTCAACTCTCAATCTACACGAACCCCGAAGCTCGGTACAATATATATATTTATATATATATATATATACGTACGAAATCAGAACCTTCACATTTAAAGTACACAATATAAATACAAATATTAAAAGGCAAAAGAGGACATCTATAAAGTAGATATAAAATTAAAACTCAAAATTTAACAATGAAAAAGAGAGAGAGAGAGAAAGAAAGTACCTAGCCATGAGTTGGGCTCTACCAGTTAGATGCCGACCTGGCAGCCAAATGGTTAGCGCTCTTGCTTTTGGTTCAACAGTTCGTGGGTTCGTATCCCACCTTGGGCATGGATGTTTGCAATGGTTCGAAATCCACTTTTAACCGTAGGTCCCGGTCCAATTAGCCCTCATGTGCAAAAATGACCGTTGAGCGACAGACAAACCAAACAAACTACCAGTTAGATAGAATCAATTAGGTTGAATCTTCGTGATTTTGATACGCAAGTATAGTGGCTGGTCATAAAGAAACCTCCACTACCGTGGCACTCGAACCCGCACTCCCCTCAACCAATACAACTGTTCCAAGCAATGGACAAAATCAAATTAAAAACGACTTTAATGATTTATTCACACTCTTAAGAGAAATAAGAGAAGTATTTAATGGAATTAATATTCCCGAAGACATCAAACAAATTCAGTCTAAAACTGACCCAATGGATAAAAGGCTTGTCCTCATGGACATGTTTAAGCAATTTAATAACACTCCTTAATGTGTGCCTCACAACGGAGATTTCTAGTTTTATCGTGGAATTCCTGTTCTATTAAAAACAAAATGGTGGAATTTCGTGACTTTGTCAATGAGCATAATCATGATATAATCTTAATTCAGGAATCATTCCTAACAATTTATGTAAATATTCACATCCTAAGATATCCATGCTATAGAAATGATCGCCCAAGATATACCACACTAGCAGAGGTTGGAACAGTTCTTTTTATCATGAGTAGTCACCCACACTACCAAAACATAACACACAAATTAATTACAATAGAGGCACTTTTGGTCACATTGACCTTGCCAACCCTACCCCATATTACATTCTGCTCCACATACATTAAACCTAGACCACAATATCAATACATAAACATGGATCTTGAAGCAATGCTTACAACAAACTATGATATTTTAATATTTGGAGATCTTAATGCTAAGCACACTGCATGAAACTGTAGGTCACACAACAAAACAGGTCAAATAATTAAAAAATTCGCTGATATATCCGAACTAAAAATCCATGCCCCTGACACACCCACACATTTTAGAGCTAATTCAGCAAAAACAATTGATTTTGCACTCATCAAAGGAATTAATTATAACACTAAAATTTATACAAACACGGAATTCAGTTCGGACCACAATCAAGTCATGGTCGAGTTTGCCTTTAATATTCCTTAGATTAATACTCCCACACTTTATAACACGGATTGGATCAAATACAACCAAATTTTAAATAATTACCCGTTTAATATAATTCATACGAACACAGTAGATGAAATTGAAAATGAGACGATTCGCTTGGATAAGGAACTGCTTACAGCGCACCGTGAATCAGAAAAACCTCACTCCTCCCGTCCCACTCCCCTCCTATCTCGCTACCTCAGAATTTTGAAAGCAAATAGAAACAAACTCAGGAAACTATATTAAATTAGCAAAGACCCCCAAATAAAAAATCAATATAATAAAGCGAATAACGAATTTAGAGCCAAGATAAGTTCATACAATTCACAGAAATGGATAGAAAATTAGAATCATTAAATACGCACGATCGATCCATTTGGAAGGTCCTCAGTATGTTCAAGAAGAAACCACAGTATTTTCCGCCCATTCAAAGCCGAAATACAATTGCATACACAGACAAGCAAAAAGCAGAAGCAGTTGCTGACGTTTTTGAAACACAATTCACCACTAATGACCTACATGACACCAGAACCGAAGATCTGGTTGCCAGCAACATACTCAGATTTCTCTCCAGACCACACACACACAAGTCATACAAAGTGCCACCCCATCAGAAGTAATGGCAATAATCAAAAAATTAAAGGATAATATATCCCCATGAATTGAAGGAATAACAAACACAAAATGCAAAAGAAAATTCCAAACAAAACATTACTTAAAGTTACGATGCTTATTAACGAGATATTAAGAAAAACGTATTTTCCTCAAAAATGGAAATTTGCAGTAATAGTACCAATATTAAAGCCAAAGGAAGACAACTATCTTCCCTCAAGCTACAGATCTATTAGTCTACTGCAGTCTCCAAGCAAAAAAACTGAAGTAATTATTTTAAATAGACTAGATGAAATTTTAGAAAACAATAGTATTCTTATCCCTGAACAACACGGGTTCATAAAATCACATTCAACAACGCATCAACTTATGAGAGTAGGGGAAATCATCACCCAGGGATTTCAACATAAAAAAAGTACAGGAGCAGTTTCTCTTGATATTGCCAAAGCTTTTGATCGAGTTTGGATTGGTGGACTTGTACACAAACTCATTAATATTGGTCTACACGACCCACTTATTAAAATGTTAATTTCATATCTTTTGGGATGAAAGTTCCAGGCTCGCATTTGTACTACATACTCAACACATAGACAAATCTTAGCTGGCGTGCCACAACGGTCCAAATTGGGACCAAGACTCTTTCTTTTCTATGTGAACGACATTCCAACATCAACACTAACTTCCTGCACCTTTTTGCAGACAATACATTTATACTAGCACAAGGTAGGAAAACATCATATATCACAGAATCGCTTAACAAACATTTAGAACAGATTGAGCTTTGGTTCGTTAAATGGAAAATTATTATTAATGTAAATAAAAGTGTATCCATAATTTTTAACAAAAGAAGACTACTTCCACCCAGTGTAATTAATATAACGAAATTATATACCATGGTCAAAAACCTGTAAATATTTGGGAGTAACTTTCGACACAAAATTAATATGGCACCCCCATCTGATCCAAATTATTAACAAATTTAAACGGCAAACAGCTGCATTATACTCACTTTTCAACTGGAATTCAAAACTTTCCATAGAAAATAAAGTGCTCATTTATGAAGCATATCTTCGACCACTTATTTCCTATGCCTGCCCTATCTGGGGTTACACCCACGATAGTAAAGTTAAAAAACTGGAAACTCTTCAAGATAAAGCCTTCAGATGGGCAGTTAAGGCCCCCTGGTTCATTAGAAACCAAAAAATCAGACAAGAATTAAAAATTCCCTACCCTGAGAGAATTCTTCGCGAAAATAATGTATATAACGTGATTAAAAGTATTGATAAAACTAATAACGAAACAATAATTAATCTTCCGTCCTATAATGACCTAAGTACCCATAATAGATTGCGTCCTCGCTCATTGCTCAGATATTGCCCAAAGTTTCCTCACCAACCCCCATGAAATAAACTGTAAATAGAAAAATTTTCTTTCATAACTACTTCTTTGTATGGAAAAAAAAATTGACTACTAAAAAGATAAAAGGATTCTTTTTTTTTTTTTTTTGTTACATCTCATTCTATATGTGGAAAAAAAAAACTATTTAAAATAAAAATGATTATGAAAAATGCATATATAAGTGTGCATACTAAATGTATATGAAAACAGACATTTTTTTTAAATATACATGTATATGTAAATACATAAAAAAAAGATAAAGATAGATATATATTGTATTACAGACCAAGTTATACCTTGTAAATATTAAGCGTGTATAAATTCTTGTAAATACCTTTACCAGTTCTTATGTAAATATTCTTATTTCTCTCAATTTATTCCTTAACTATTTCCTTTATTATTCTATTAGTTTCATTTAATTTAAATATATATTTCTCATAAATAATAAATTAATCAACAATAGCTTCTTAAATTCTGAAATAAATTTTATGAGATAACCATAGTCTCGTCCATTAAAATTTCAAACTCATTTTAAGCCAATCAGACTCAAGTTATACCTCACCAACCAAGAAACAACTATCTAATGAGGGTCGAGGATCACCAGATCCAGTGACCTCTGAAAACTGCCAGCCGGCAATCACTTCAAAACATTTGATTTTGAAGCCGAGACCAACTAGTTGATCCCCAATACTTGGCCTACCACCCCAGAGGTATCATTTCACTTGGAGGACATTGCGACCACTCTCAGTTTTAACGTGACCCAGCTGTTATTAGCAAACACGTGATACACGAATAAATACGATTCAATGCAACTCTACTTTTCTTTATTATCAAAAGAAAAAGTCTGAAAGAAAATACATATGATAAACAGCTTGCAAATTAGATTGATAAGTTAAAATAAAAGGGTGTCTGGCAGCCACACATGTAGCACAACGATTTCTAATAGTTGTAAGATCATGGAGGAATTGAGGATTCAAAGAATTTCAAATATTTTAAAGGGATCGTTTCAGTCCTGGAACAGAGTATGGTGGGTGAGTACGAAATTAATGTAAGTTGCCTCTTGACTATATCCCACACGTGTACGACAGGATGGAGCTCCGGAGATTGAGCATTCCATTTCGTATGCTGAATACTTTCTTTCCAGAGAAGTCATTTATCAAGACTTAACAGTTACAAACATGTAATCCTCTATGAAAAGGAATCTAATATCGACAATATTTCTCGAAACAAGTAAAATAAAACGAAAGTACATCGTCTCTGCAACTTGTAGAAGAAATAGGTTCAAGTAATAGGACTTTCATATCATATAATCGTTAATTTGGAGTGGAGTTCGACTTCCTTAGTACACACATGCCATAGATGTTCGCTTATAGGGTAGGCAATATTTCACAACTCATTCTTAAACTGGAAAGGAGAAAGTACACCCATGCCCGAAATGGGATTCAAACCTAGAACCTCCCTTTCCGCAATCTGGCACTCTGACCACAACTAGATAGAGTGGGTGGCAGGCTATTTATTAATCTAATTCAATTATTTTAATTGTTTCACAGATCAGAAATAATGTTTGTATACATATATATCACACGAATAAAATTTATTTTATTAATATCATACAAAAAACTTTAATTATTTTTAAACTATTATATTCAAAATTTAATTACTTTTAAACTTCCTACTATGTAAAGTTCATTTTTATATTCCATTTATTAGCTCCATATTTAAAGTATGAATACGGAAAGCAGCTGTGTGCTGAAAGTTTTGCAAAATGCACTTCAGACGCTTTATAGGAAAAGTTACTTACCTAATTTCTCTAGAATTAAATAAATTATTGGCATCCTGCAGGATATAAATTGCCAATATTTTTCAAGAAAATAATAGAGTTGTTTCCGTGGGAAATATTTATCTATGAAATTAAAAAATTCAGATTATACTGAAACTCAATTTTTATTTCCTAGTGGGAGAGATTAGTTAAGTAGATGCGATGCGAGTTTTAACCCCCATAAACCAGTTCAGAACGGAATTGTTTCTTTCTGTAAATGTTCATATTTGAGGGAATGGACCAAACAGTTATATATATATATATACATACATACATACATACATACATATATATATATATATACATATACATACATATATATATATATATATATACATACATACATACATACATACATACATACATATATATATATATATATATATATATATATATATATATATATATATATATATATATATATATACACACTTCTAAGGATGGATCACAAATTGCAATGTAGCATAACATTAAGAGAGACATGAGGCCTAGTAGGAATAAATATAGTTGTCACACTGTTCAGACATTAGAATAAAGAATATTTATAGTTCTGGAAAATACAAAAGCTGTGAAACATCTGAAAGAAAAAAAAATTTCATTTGATGCTGCATACGAAAAAATGGAACAATGCAACTAAAAGTCAGCAGGCACCTTGAAGAAAGGTATCAGTACGGGTTGTGTTTACCGTGGAATGTGATGCAACATTCCACACGTCGTATCATACTTTGCACAACATTATCCAGCAACTGTTGAGGAAATTTATCCCATTCCTCTGTGAGTACAAGGATGAGGGTGTTCTTATTTGTCGGAGGATAGTTTCAACCAGCAACTTACCTCCCCGAAGCATCCCACACATTTTCAATGGGGTTTAGATCTGGAGAACGTGATGGCCATACGAGGTGTTGAATACCCTCGCTTAGACAATCCTGAACAGCGAGTGTTCGATGACATGTTGGTTGTCGTCCATGAAAACAAATTTATCACCGACAGTACCACGGAAAAGACGAACATGAGGAAGTAGAACTTCATTAATGTATCGTTGGTCCGTCATAGTCCCATTCGCAACCACATGTAGGGGTATGCGGCCATTAATCATGATGCCGGCCCACACCATGATACTGCATGTCGGATATCGGTCCTTTTCCTGAATATTTTCTGGACGATAATCAGTACCACTCTCGCGCCAGATCAGTTGGCGTCTACAATCCGATGATAGACTGAACCTACTCTCATCTCAGAATAGTATGCATGCCCAGTCCTGTTCAGTCCAATTGCGATGCTCACGACACCGTTTCAAACGGGCAGTACGGTGCTGTCTGGTCACTGGGACACACACAACAGGTCTGCGGGCGTATAGTCCTCCTCCCCTCAGACGTCTGGCAACAGTTTTTCGGGAGATCTGATTTCCTGAGGCACCAAGAAACTGATTTGCCTCCTGCTGAGCTGTGGTGCGCCTGTTCCTTTTTGCTGATAGGACGATATATCTGTCTTCTGCAGGCGTCGTACTTCTAACACGACCTCCCCCCTGCCGCTTACTACACATTCCAGTAGTTTTAAATAACTTCCACAGATGTGAAACAACGCTGTGAGCGATGTCGAACACCCTGGCAACATCTGTTATTTTTCGCCCTTCTTCGATCTTTCCAATAATTCGGCCACGCATAAAATCATCTTGGTGACGTCTGGAAGACACGCCAAAAATTTCAAGTTCGTCTATTGAATCTTTCCTGTAAAACTTTGACTTGAAACAACAACTGTCCACACGCGTCAAAACCTTTAAAGCTCTTATGAACGCTATGACGTGATCAACAGACGTGGGAAAAAAATTGCATACGCTTACTTCTTACTATATCCCGCTCTTATTCCAATTTTCCACATTTTGCTTCCTTTCATTTTGTAGTTGCTATGGATGATAGTGTTATCCGTCCTTAGCAATTGTCCAACAGTGTATACACAAAATAGTGATGTGATAAAATTATATCTAATTTTTTTTTTTAATTTTTCAATACTATGCTTAATTCCAAACCAGTCTGTTTCGGATGCACTTTTGTTAGATAGTGATTGATGGCACAAAAAGAATTGTTTGGGACGCAAATCTTAGAATTCACCCGAAAATAGCTTTAGATTCTACTGAAAGAAATTTAAATAGATAAAAATTAAATTTAACAGGGCTTTTAATTCACATCTTTTTGAAGAGTCATATGTTATTGACTCAAATGTTTTTTAATATATTCAATCAAAGTAAAAGGGTATATATACCTTATCCTTCTTTACTTTTAATTATGATTTTTACCATTCTAAATGTATTTAGGAGCAAGCCTTTGTTTCTTTATGGTAGTTATTATTTTAGAGGATTTTTAATAATATATTAGGTTATAAAGGGATCTGAATTCAAAGGTAATTTTTGAATGAAACAGTAAACTCTCCATACGATATTAGGTCAGCCTCATTCGGTTGTTGTTGATGCTTATCCCAACTATTGTGAAGTAGTATCACACCAGCTCCATGAATCCATGAGTTTTCAGCCTTTCCAGAACAACCCCCGGACTTAATTCCACATCACCTCTCTCACAACCGACACACTGAAGAATATGAGAGGGAGAGGCTTATGCCTCTTGACATTTGGGGCAGACAGGATAAATCTTGACACCAGAAACATCTCTCTGAGCAAGCAGGTGGCCGCTTCTCAGTCTCGTCAGAGCCGTTTGATCGCCTCTTTTGTGCGCGCCCGTTAAAGCGGAACCAGAATATTTTCCTTGGTACCATTCATGGGCAGGTTTGGCATCTCTAAAAACATTATTGATGCTCATCCTGACACCAGAGGTCAACTCCGATGCCAGCAAGCAGTTTCCAATAACGGTATTCTGCATTTTAAATGGTTTATATGTTATTATTATTTATTACATTATATTTTTCTCATAAATTTTTATGCAATATAGTGTTGCTCATATGGATTAATAATTTTAATAAATCCTCTTATGATCGCATCGCGTACCGATGATTTCAGTCTTCATAGAGTTATTTTGCTTCACTTGGATATGAAAAATAATATTTCAAGCTTATTTCATTGAAAAATTTTTTAAACTGATTAAATGATTTATTAAATCATGCGCGATCATGTTCAAAAATGATCTTGCAAAAAACCTTTGGAATTAATCGTAATGGCGCTTTTTTCTACGATGTCTGATTTTTTTTTTAAATGTATTTTTTGTATTTTTAGCATAAACTGATTGTAACGTGGACTATGTGTATACTCTATGTAATTTCAATATTACATATAAGTACAAAAAATTTAATAGTATTCTTTAGATTAATTCAGTGGAATAAATTAATTTTAAGAATACTATTGAAATATTTTGTACTTATATGTCTGGGCTCAAATCTTGGACAAAAGTCGCCAGTTTATAGTGCAAATCTAATAAATGTTATTTATGATTGGATTTTTTGCGAAATCGGAATAATCTTGTTTTAATATTAGGCAAAACTTAATCTTGTTTTAATTCAGGCAAAAAAAGTGGTACTTCAATTGATTTTTAACAAAAGTTCAATTAAAATTAATATAATTTTATCTTCAAGATATAGTTATGGCGCTATATTAATGCAACATAACGTAAAAAATTACGTTTAGTTTTATTTATTTTCATAAATCAAGTGTAAATTTTTAAGTAATGGTTATTTTAATATGTCCTGTTGCATCTACATTACAAGATATTGGTGACAATCAGGATAATTACTTTAGGATTTTACTAAAGTAAATTTCAATTAGTAGAAACTTGATTATTATAATAGAATGTAAGACACTGAGACATGAGAACTTTGTATTTCCAAATGCTGAAGATTCTAAACCCTAAAATTTGCCTAATATTTATGTTACAATGATTAACTTCATGATGAATTGTTCAGAAAAATCCATTAAGGTGCCTCAAAAAGCAACTGCTTGATTTGATATAAGAATAATCAAGCTTTGCTAAAATTAGTTTGAGAAAGTTATCTTAAAACTGTAATACTGTTCAATACTGATCAATTATCCATGCCCTAATTCTGAGCTTTGATTTCGAACAACTGAATAGATAAAATAACTTGATTTCTGTATTCGTGGTACGTTTATAAAATGGAAACATAGGAAATTTTAAGATAGTATTTGCCAACTAAATCGTGTTTTAAAACGTAATTACATAATGTATTTTAGAATAATTTTTCTTTAATAAATTACAGTTTAACGTGAGAATGACCGTTTATGTTATTGGAGATTTTGTTTCTTTATCTAAAGGCATTGCCATATTTAAACACAAAATTTAATTTAAATCAAAATTTATATATATATAATTTGAAATTTTCAATATGTATTATAATTTAATATTTAAAATTCTTTGACAGTTTTTGCATGCGAATGATATAATTTGCTCACAAGGTATTGGACGTGCCACGTCAATAACATGACGTCATATTGCTATCGCCATCACTCTTGTGTACACCCTCTTTACCTTCTTTCATGAAACGTCGCGAAGTGTTAGCCATTTTGTAGGAAATATTTTTCAAGTTGTCATTATTATAAATAACTTTTTTGAACCTAGCGTCGCATTCCTTTCATACTGTAGTATTTCTTATTGGTATGTCCACAATGAATCCCGAATAGTAAGTATTATAATATGTTTATTGACTTAATTTTCCTTATGCTTCGCTTGTAGAAGTTTTAAAATCAGAGTAGTTAGTTCTGTGCGCATCTATTCTTTTAAACTCTTATTGTTTAAGTTTGCTTTTTATGAGCTTTAAATAAATGAATTGTTTTCTTACTGATACTTTATATCATTAAGTGTTTTTGTTGTTATAAAAGTATGCCGTCTTTGTTGCGCATAATTAACGATAAAGGTTATGTATGACTCACATGTCTTGTGATTCTAATTCAATATGAAATTATATCCTATTTTTATACCATTTAAAAATCCTGTGTAATTTCTAATTTGTGTACTAAATACTAGAGTTTAAATAACCGAACATTTGTATTCCAGTTTCATAATGTGGAATGTTTATTTTCTGTTAATATTGAGTATGCAATTGTTAGTTTCGAATTACTAGAATACCTAGTGCTATATATAATTTACTTTGGTAAATATTAATATTTAGTTTATTGCAATAATATTTGAAAAAATTCTCATTTTCTCTTTCAAATCTGTTATTGAAGTTTAGCCTTTATAATAAATCTCAATCTTGCGATTCGTAATATTTTACTACGAATTTTCGAAACTGAATGCAAGATATTAAACCATGCTCGATTAAGTAGATATATTTCATTGACTTTTCTTAAAAATCCATCCTTTATCTTGTGTATTTTGTTTTAATATTACTAGATTAGTGTCAATTACATTTATTTCATTTTTAAATATTTTTTAAAACTGTTCAACTGAAATTTTCCACTGCATTAAAAATAAGCAGATTTTTATTGTACCTTAATGTTTTGAACAAAGATATATTTCCTTGAACTTTGATTATTCCATAGTTTCCTTAACACAACTTGTCATTTGTTAATTTCCTCCTTACGTTTAAATTTTAATCTTAACTACTCCCTCAATTACCAATTTTAAGCAAATATATAGCTTAAACTTTATTTTTTTTAGAATAAATTAGTGTATTTAGAATATATTAAAAGTCAATATAGAATATGATAACCAAAGTTTTCAGAATTTTAATTTCATTGTTTTTAAAACTCCTGGGCAAATCAAATATTGTGAAGGAATTGGTTTATGTAAATATAGTAACTTTTAGAAATTTTCTACTTAAAATCTTGAGGGCTTGAATAAGATATATTAAAATCAACTGTTTTAATTCTGATTTGTGAAAATTAAAATCTTTCAATGTAGTTCTATGTAAACAAGAATTCTTATGCAATGATATTTTCATGGTTTGCTTGTTTTACCAGTTCGAAGAATTTTTATCTTTAACTTAATTTCCTTTATTAAAAGGGTTTTTTTCCTGGCATGTACTGTTTTTGTGAAAACTAAGTTTTTAAATTTTTCACTTCAAAAATTTTAAAATCTAGGTTTCTAAATATAAAAGTTCAAAATTTCCTTTATGTACAGAAAATTAAATCTGAAAAACAAGCTTAATAAACTGAACCAAATTTAAGCAGTTATTTTTAATAGTTTTGAATCAATTTCAAACTGCTAGTCTTTTTGGTTTCTTTATAGAAAAATACTTCTGTTTTATAAAGTAATACTTTTCTCAATTTAATAGTAATTTTAAATTTAGCCATGTATGATTATGCTAATTTGTTAAATGTTTAAAAATATATGAAGATTGGCTGAATATTACATTAAACTTATTCATGGATGTTTATATTCTAGAAATACTTAAGCCATAGATTCTAATCTGAATATTATATTAAACTTATTCATGGATGTTTATATTCTAGAAATACTTAAGCCATAGATTCTAATTGAAAAGTAATCATTAGTTTAGAAATTTAAAATGTATATAAAACAAGAAATCAAACAAAACGTTTGGTTCTAAAAAATCTAAAATTTAGAATTTATTAAATTCATAAAGAAAATACTAAACATGTTAATAGTAATTTGAATCCAGTTTGTTGTGAATATTATATTAATGGTGTCATCTTTTAGTGCAAAAACACCTATTCTAAAAGTACTTTATATGAAGCTGAAATTTTCAGTATATGGATCTGCTGTTGAAAAAGTATTAGTTTGAGATGTAAATATTAATATTTAAAAAAAATGTAAAAAGATAATTATATAGAAAATTTAAAAAATTTATTTTTTAAAATTAATGTATCTGTCAAATTACATGTGTCAAATATAAAATTCTAAATTCAATTGAAACTTAAAATTTGCAAAATTGTATTTCTACTTTTAAATGATAGTTAGATTTGAAATTTCTTTGATTATATTAATATATTTTTAGCATATTTCAGAACATTGAAGTGATTTAATATTGATCTTTGAATTTAAGTTTATACTGTTAAACTCTTAACAGTTTGCAAAATATTCTAATTTTTTAATCTAATTTAATTGTTTTAAGTTAACATTTAAATATTTCAATAAATATTATGAGCAAATAGAACATAAGCTTGATTTCATAATTTTTTTTATTTTTGTAAATTGACAGTATAATGAATTTATGAAATGCATTTTTTAAATAATTTTTAAGTTTTCTGACTTTTAAATTTCAGTGACTATTTATTTAAACTGCTTCTAATTGGAGATTCTGGTGTTGGAAAATCGTGTTTACTTTTGAGGTTTGCAGTAAGTAATTTTTATACTTAAAGTAAAAACATAAGCATTGATTTAAATATTGTGATATATTGGATTAGTTTTAAAAATTTTTGTTGTGAAGAAATAATTAAATTATACTATAACATTTTTTCAAAGAAATTGATTCTTTATTTCGGTTTACTTAATTTTCATAGCTCTTTCAAATATATTTAAATGAAGATCCCTGAACCATAAAAAAAAATTATATATATATATTTCAAATTAGATGTCAGTTTACAAACCTTGATTTACTGAGCATTCAACATTTTTCAAGAAAAGATGTTGCTATGTAATGTGTAAAAATATGATAAAATATAAACTATAGCTTGGAGATGGGACATAAAATTATTCTAATTGAGTTGTCTCGAATTAATTATATACCTTGTGGAATTAATGTTATAATAATCTTATGGGTGAGAAAAGGCTATAATAAAAATGTAATTGTCAAGATATAGAAACTATGAACTCTATGTGAATGTATATAAGTTTGTATTATTTTGATTGTAAATGCCTTTATAATACATTTTTTCTTATTCCGTTCTATTCATTTATCAAGAAGAAAAATTGAATTTGAATTTTTAACTTTTGAAAATTTAGGAATTTAAACTAAGCAGTCTAGGTTGTCTTATTTAAAATAGTTGCTTTTTTTTTTATTAATCTGTAATTTTTTAAGACTATAAAATCATTTTTCTTTTTATAAAGTTGAGACACAGTGTATAAAATATATTCTAAATTAACCAAATTTAAGTATTTGAACTTTTGTAAGAGTTGAAAGTAATATTTTTAGAGGAAATTTTATTTTAGTTTTTTCTATAAACATTAATTTAAAATTATTATTTTTAATATTAAATCTATGAGTGAGCCATATTTATAAGTTTTCTTATAATGGATGTCTTATGGTGGCCCATGTTAGAGTTCCCCTTGGTTTCTTGCCAATCTTGCACCAGGTGGAGTAATGTTAAATATAATTTGCATTATAACATTATCACATTCATTTTGTTTAATCAAGTAAGCACAAAAGCACATTTAGCAACAAAAAATCACAAGTTTTCGCAAAGTTAAAATATTTTTCTCATTTTATTGTATGAATTATAAGAAAAACGGCTATGAATATTTATATTATGACTTTTTTTAATCAAACTGTTTGAAATCTGTATATTATGTTTAATATAAATTTTATTTTATAGAAATTGTTTTATTTTTGATAACTAATATCATATTTATACAATATTATGTTTTGAATTTCATTGATGAAAATGCATTAAAATTATGGGGAATATTTGAATTGTTAATCTTGCCTAAAAGTGATTAATTAAACTATTTGATTTTAACATTTCTGCTATTAAAAAGAAAAAACAGAAACTTCCTCCATATTGTGGCTTTTATATATATATATATATCTTAGATAATTTTTACATGGAAAAATCTAGGTTACCCAAAAGATTTTCATAAAATTTTAAGATATATTTTTTGTCCACTATCTAGAATGCTATCTTCTGCTTATCTTTAATTTTGTTTCAGCTTGTATACTTTCATTAACTATGGTACTTTTATGCTTATTCACGCGTATCTGATGAAGTAATTTTTCCAGAGATACACCATCTTTGTCATTTGATAAATTTAAAATTGTCAACTTTTTATGCTATTTCATTTTAAAAAAGAATATGAAATTTTTAAAGTTCATTAACTTTGGAATATTATAAGTAATTATTGTTAATCTTTTTCTACTTTTGGTTATCATTGTTTGCTTTTTTTAGAGAACTATAAAAGTAGTAATAGAACATAAAATAGTTTATATTTCACTTTGTATTGATGATTCTATAGATAGCTATAATAGTAGGCTTTTTACATATATAAAAGCTAATTATTCTTTACTTGCAGAGTTGAATTGTTAGCTTTTTGGTCTTTGAATAACTTTAAGAGTTTAGACTATCAGTTTAGCTTTGGATGTTCAAAGTAATTCACTTTCTATTGTAAACTTTGGTGCTTACGTATTAACCCAACCAGGCCAAAATTTGCATAAATCACCAAATTTGGTGACCTTACTTATGGCAACCCTAGGTATTATACATGGTTTTTCGTAAAGAAATTATTTAGCTTACTGGTTAAATTGAATGCAGAGAAATACGTTAACTAAGGATATTCGGGATCTACCTGCGAGTGAAAAAGATGCTGTTGAATTGTTACAGGGATATGGAATTATACCGAACGAACGTATAACACTAGGCGTGTACTACCACAGCAATAGGTTTTCGGCGGAATTTACCGAGAAATGAAAGACTTTTTTGGTTACTGTACCTAACAGAAGTGCCGTTACCCTCGTGGAAAAAATTTGCGAAAATATCAAGGAAGGAAGCATTATTTATTCGGATTGCTGGAAAGGATACAAGACAAGTGAGTTGGAAATTGATGGATTTCTGCATGGAACTGTTTATCGCAAATATAACTTTGTGGATCCCAACACGAGTGTTCACTCACACCATGTAGAATACATGTGGGGCTCAGCCAAATGGCGCAATAAAAAGCAGAGTTGAACAGCCTGTCATCATCTTGAACTCATACCTTATCAAATTTATATGGCGCTAAACTCAAGCTGTTAATGGCGAAGACGATTTTCAATCAGTGCTAAAAGCAATAACCAAAATATTTCCGCCGAAAAAATAATTCTCGAACTTATTCAAATTCGAAACCTGAAGGGTTTAATTGCTATTTTATATTTTAAAACAAAATAATATAAACTGTATTAAAAATTATCTGTAATTAATAAATGTACATTTTATTTCTATTCATACTTTCTCACTCAAACTTACAAATCACGCCAACCTGGTTGTGATAATATGCAAGTACCTAAACTTTATATTCCAGTCTAATTGGCCTTTTTGTATAAAATATTTTTGACTCTCCTGCAAAATATTAGTTACTGAGCAATTAACAAACTAAACTATGTCTTGGTTGAATTAACTTCATGAAAAAATGTTATTATAGTGAGTCACAAACACGACTTGTTGATTTGTGTGACAAATCAATAGGGAGGAAATTTATCTTACATTTTAGAATTCAATATTTGTTATTTAAAATTCACTTTCATCCTAGAGCCATGTATGTTAGAAAGTTATTGTCGAGCAACAAATTAAAATAAACCTATAAAATGATTTCATTAATGATATTCATTAAGATTAAATGTTCTTTTCCATAACTTTATACAATCAGTTTTTTCACAATGAAAAGGTTAATTTTTTTATAAAAATCTAGGAATACTTGGGTTAGAGAATTATAACTAATATAACAATTTACTTTAAATTTTATCCTCAAATTGAATTTGGAAGCTTCTGAGCAGATTCTGCCATTTTGGCCTTGTTTTCTCTTGCCTATGTTAAATATGAACTTTTAAGGTTTTTCATTACATCTTTGTGAAATAACTATGTTATCACTTATAATCTTATCTATTTTTCTTGTGATATTTGCATAGTTTAATAATTCATGAGTTTTAAATGTCACTTATATAAATTTTTTATTTTAATGTTTATAAAAGATGAAGTTTTATTTCTAAATTATATTGTAAATGCTTTTTTTTTTTTTTTTTTTTTTTTGAAATTTTTAGTCTTAAATTCTGAGTAATTTTTGTATTACAATGAATTCTAAATTCACCTTAGATTACAAAACTGAAAAATCCAAGATCAAGTAACTATAATCAAAAAATTCTGTTTAAGCATCGATATAATATAAATGTTTAGCTAGCTTTATGTCTCTAAGATCTGATCTAATGATTAATATTTGCTAATTTAGTTAAAGGTCTCAAGGATTAAATTATTGTATTAGGTATTGTTATTTACTGCAAATGTTTAATAATTGCCTGATGAACTTGTATTGGTAAAGCTGTAGAATGACATATCAAACTAGATCTGAATTTATTCATTGTCAGTATACTTTTATTATAAATATTTATTAGTATAATAATTAATATATAAGGATTAAATTTAGTTCATCAACATTTTAGAGTTTGAAGTTCAGTTATTTTTTAGTTAAAGTTGCAATTGAAATTGCAACTTAAACTCAAAGTATTCTTTATTTTACCGCTATGTAAATTTTGACTAGTATTTAAGTTTATAGGATGCAGTGTTTTGTAAGATCTTGCAAGCATTTAATTTCTAATGTAGTTGTAAAAATTGGTTATGAGGATAGGTAAAAATATGAAATTGTTCATATAATATATACCTTAAAATTTTTAAGTTGGAATTTTTTTATTAAACCAAAAAAGAAAATTAAGTTTAAGCGAAATAAAAAATCATTTAAGTGAATGATTATCTTGAATCTGAATATTTATAAAATTAGCCTTTGTGTTATGTGCTTACAGAGCACATAAACCAAATAAATTATTAAAGCATTTATTAATCTCTAATTCTAGAATTTTAATTTCTAAAATATTAGTAATTTTAAACAGTTAACTTAAAATTATAAACTTAATACTTATTAACCAAGTTCCAATTTCATATGAATTGTATTTTTAACATGAAAACCTAAATCTTAACAGTATACATAAATGGTTTTAATGAATTATACCTTTAAATTTATAAATTCTATTAGTTTGAGTTTTTATCTGGATGGCATTGTGCTGAAATAGAATAAATTCTGTATTAATGATATCACTTAAATATTGTGGTATAAATCTTTTATATATAATTATTAGTTTTAATTTTGTTTTATATTTTAATTGACTTAAATATCAGTTATATGGCTCTATAGAACCTATGAATTGTAACCATTTCCATTGCTGTAGTTTTTTTGATGGACTTGATTCCCAAGACCACTAAATATTGGCATGCAAGAGAACTTCCAGGGAAATGACTTAAGAAATAATTTGAAGTGATAAAACTTGATTTTATGTTATATATTGTTTTACTAATTTTTAAAAGCTTCATTATTTTTTAAAATCCTTTCCAGGAGAAAGATTTTTTTAATTAAATATAGAAGATTGTATAATTGTTTAATCTTGAGTTATGATATTTTGTAACTTTAGTATCTAATTAAAAATAAGATTACTTTTTTGAGCTGGACAGCCTTAAACTTAAGATTCAATCTACTTGGAGTATTTTTTGAAAATTTTATTTTAATCTTGGTTATTTGTTTCACTGATGTAAGTAAATTTTTATATAATTTAAAAGTACTGTGACAGCTTATTTAGGTTTAAAAGATGGAATAGTTAAATTATATTTCCACTAAGATAACTTTAATTTGTAGAGAGCTAAGTTACTTATGATAAATTCTTAAAAATAGTCTCCAGGATTATTCACAAGTACCTATAAATATGTTAGCATTATATTAAAAATTTGAGTTTGTATTGAATAAAGGTATAATAATTTTGTTTTGATTATTTTACGAAATGTATTTGTAAATATAACTAAAAAAATGCTTTAATTTTTCTTTTTTAGGATGACACATATACAGAGAGTTATATAAGTACAATTGGTGTTGATTTTGTAAGTAATTCTTCATTGTTACAGTAAAATTTTTCTGGAAATAGTTTGAATTTAAATTTGTCTATTCTTGATGAGTTTTAAATATTTTTCTTTTTAAAATATGTGTGTGTGTGTGTTGATTAGCTAAACCTTAAAGAGAACTTGCAATAGTTGTACTTGTTATCGCTTTTTGTGCTCTTAGTAACAAAACTATTTTGCTTAGAAAACTAGAAAGTGTTCATGATCACACCTGTCTCAATTTCAACATTTCACATGAATTTGTCACAATAAAAACTGTT
Organism: Latrodectus elegans; assembly: GCA_030067965.1. Taxonomy (NCBI): domain Eukaryota; kingdom Metazoa; phylum Arthropoda; class Arachnida; order Araneae; family Theridiidae; genus Latrodectus; species Latrodectus elegans. The sequence continues at coordinate 127,611,131 of CM057820.1, forward strand.
ATTTGTCTAATTTTTACTAGAATTTGCTTTAAAATCGGAAAAATGTCCATGGTAAATATAACAATAAAAGGCAATGTCAAATAATCTCGAGTATTTTTAATTAAATATCTGATCATTGTGAGAAAATAGTCACTTAAAGCTGACTTGGTGATATATTTCAGCAAATGTTTGTGTGAGAATGTGCTGTAAGCTCAGACATGTGCATTTTATATTTATTTAAATTTAGATTATTAAAATTAAGAAATCTGAAATAGATTGTATTCTTGGTCTAGCAGTTTGAATTGACATCTGATGAGCCTAAAAATGTTCTGGACACATGACATTGTTTTGATGCCATTAAATCATGCATATTAAATAAGCTTCTAGTAATATTTTGTTTATTTTAAAATATAGAAAATTTCAAACCACGAAGAAAGGCAAGTGTAAAGTGGGCTTTGTCTTAAAATCACTTGAAGTAAAACTTTTTCCTCCTGACTTTTTGTAAACTAAATTAAAATCACTTTCATCTATGTAAAAATTGGCTCATTGATCATATATATATATAAAATAGAAATATTTGGAATCTAGGCTTTTACAGAGCTTGGTATGTAAAACTACAGTTAACTGATTGAACAACTGACAAACCCTGGAAAACCTTGCATTGTAATGAAAATAAAGTACTTGAAAAGTTATCCCTAGCAAGAACATACATCATGAGAAAATGAATTGAACAGTTAATTACTTGTAAAGTTTTCCACTCCTTAATGTAAATAAAATACCTAATAAAGTAATGTGAGGACTATGTTTTGTATTTTAAAATTTTTCCTAAAATATTTTACTGAATCTGAAAAGAAATATTTCAAAAAAGTAATGTAGATATTAGACTTCTTGAAACTCCTAGATTTTTGAGTTGCGACTAATTGTAAATCATGAATTACACTTGAAATTTTTACTTACCCTGATACATTTTTTGTTTGTAAATATTGAAATAAACTTAAAAAAAAATAATAAATAAATAAAATAATAATAAATAAATAAAATAAAACTATATTTTCAATGAAATTGTTCAAAATCTAAATTGCTTATTATCTCTTTCTGTTATCCCTTGATGGTGGCATAGATATAGTTTGTCCCCTTTGGACCTTGTGCCAGGAAACCCAGTCAACTAGATAGTGGCATGATCAATATAAGATTGTATTTATAACTGTTGACTAAACTATAGATCTAGTTCAACTACAATAGTTTCATGAACCAATTCAATCAGAATATGATGTAATATTAAGATTTATATGTGAAGAGTAATCACTAATAAAAACATAATATGGTGCAATCAGAAGGGGGTGATTTTAATTGATACTTTGTCTTTTATACTGTATAAAACTTGTGAATATTAATATATAAATAAAATTTTACAGTTAAAACATAACTTCCATATCTTCCTTGATGAAAATAATGTATATCTGTGATTAATTTTAAGGGATTAATTTTGTTTATTGATGAAATAAAGGCTAAAAGGATTTAATGACTAGTGGAAAGTCTCTTCAGTGACAAGTGGAATTCACAAAAGCTAATCAATATCACTTTTCTAAAGTTTATAAAAAAAATTTCATAATTTTGTTGAAGACTTTAAATCTTAGAATTGGTTGTAATGGTTTAAGGATTGTGCGATGAGAAATTTGATGCTATGCTAATATAGAATAATTTGTATTTCAACTTATTCTCAAGTAGACTAAATTATTGTTAAAACTTTAGCTTTAGAGAGTTATAATTTTCTAATAGTGTTATTGTGTATTTATAACCAAGAAAGAGACAATATAGTATTAAAGAAGAAATATGGAACATGGATGTGAAATCGTATAGTTTTAAAAGAACTTAATACTATTTAGAAGAAAAATTTATAGAAACTCTTATTAAATAATTGAAGGGAGAGATCTCTTCCTATAAACACTTGTATTCATTGTATGAATTAGACAATGGCTGAGCTGGCAGCTAAATGGTTAGCACTCTTGCCTTCGGTTCAACAGCTTGTGGGTTCAAATTGCACCTTGGACATGGATGCGTGTAGTGGTTTGGAATCCACTTTAAACCGTAGGTCAAAGTCTAATTAGTCCTTGTGTGTAAAAAGTGAGTTGAGCAACAAACAATGGTTTACATTGTTCAAACTAAAAAATATGGTTGTACATTGTTCAAACTAATAAATATTTTGCCACAGTTTTTTTATTTGAATTCCTATTTGTTTAAATTTATCTCTGAATTTAAAATGTTTTATTAAATTTTGCATTGGAAAGACTTCATTTCTTTAAATATTCTGTTGGGGGGTGGGATAGCAAGATCAAAACTTATTAAATACCAAATGCTCATTCATTGTTTCATAAAAATTTACTTGTATTTATGTATTTTTATGGTGTGTAATTTTAAGTACATTTTAATCTTATTTTTCTTTAGAAAATCAGAACCATAGAGCTTGAAGGCAAAACTATCAAACTTCAAATAGTAAGTTCTTTCTTTGAAATTAGTAACTATAAATCTCTGGAATTGTTATGCTTGATATTAAATTTTTTAATAATTTTTGTAATGTAAATTATAAATTGAGTTTTAGATAAAAAAAAAAAAAATTAAACTAGTTGTGAAATGTATATAAATTGAAGAGAGAAAGACATAAAATATCAAAATATGTATACTTAATAGGATTCTAAATTCCTTAATGATGAAATTTAATTTTAATATTGGTATCCTTGAATTGTGATTGACCAGAAAATTCAGGAGAAATCTCTAAGGAAATGTTTGTATGTACATATATGAAAAAAAAAATCTATTTTTCCTGTTCTGTATTGATGGTACTGTTCAGAATTTTCACTCAGGTTTATGCAAGATTAATCTTAATTGTAAACAAAAAATTTAAAGTGCTTTTTATTAAATTTATGTATTAAGGTTCTTTGGTAAGTAGTTATTTTATACAGGTAATTAAAAAATCTTAATATTTGTTCTTACAGTGGGATACAGCTGGTCAAGAAAGGTTTAGAACTATAACTTCCAGTTATTACAGAGGAGCTCATGGTATTATAGTTGTTTATGATGTAACTGATCAGGTAGGCACTGTTGATATAAATATTATTCAAGTAGCTAAGAATTGCTTCCCCCTCCCTTAAATTTGATTTCGAAGCCGTTTTCAAATTAAAGTAGCATTATTGCAATGTGTTAAATGCTTAAAAACTTCACTTAAGTCTGAAATGTACATCCCAGTTTTAAGAAAATTAGCTTAGTAATGTTATAAAATTCTTAAGACTATTTGCTTAAATATTTACAAAGTGTTTTAAGAACTTAGATTTTTGAGAAAATAAAAACTTAACAGTTGAATTTTTCAATAATAAAAGGAATTTGACTTCTCAGTTTCATATATCAAGTTGAGTTGTGTGATGAAAATACTTTTGCTCTGTCACAATTTTTATAAAATTTAACTGTTAATGTTTATATTAACATAAAAATTTTACCACCAAAATTGAATTCAAAACTTTTGAATATTTTATATGTAGGAATCCTTCAATAATGTTAAGCAGTGGCTCCAAGAAATTGATCGCTATGCTTCAGAGAATGTAAATAGATTGCTAGTTGGAAACAAATGTGATTTGACACCAAAGAAAGTTGTAGATTATGTAACAGCCAAAGTAAGTTTTCATTTTCTTTGAAGTAACTTAAAAACTTTTGATAAGTTGAGATTTGTTGAATTTTATAAATGTAGTTTTTATCGTTTTAATAGCAATTACAAACTTTCATGTTATAAATATATTTGTAATAACTTAGTTTTATAAATAAATTTTAAATTAGCAGGTGCAGTATTAAATTTTTTATTTATAAAAGTTATTTAAGTAGAACAAGACTAATCTTCTAAAATGCTCATAGTTTTTAAATTTGTTTCAGACCTACTAACTAAATTGGTTGTTATATCAGATTTTAAAGAATTTTGAGATTATAGTTACTTTAAACTGCAAGTTCTGAAGAATTTGCTTTCTTGTTCAAAAAATCATTACATAATAAACATAAACCTCTAATCTTACCATCCTATCTTTTTTAAGCTTTGTTTAATGTTAATTGCTATGATCAGTCTCTGACATGTTTTAACATTTCTGAAATGTAAGAATGTTTGTTCCATTATTAATTATAGCAATTGAGGTAAAATTGTTTTGTAAGAAAAGTTGACATTTTTAAATGGTTAAAGAAATTGAGTGTTTTTAAGTTTCAATCGATATATATTGAACTAGTAATTAAGTACTTAATGAATAATGAACTATGCTCACTCCAGAGTGAATTTTTATTGTAGTTAAATCCACTTTAAACTAATGCCTGATGTTTTAATATAACTACATATATTAAAGATGAATTTTACTTGTATGAACTCACATCATAAAAACCATGTGTATATACCTGATAAAATCAGCCTTTACGTGCACAAATCACTAATTGCAAAACATCCAAAGAATATTTATGAAATGTACTAATCAGTTAGTAGTATTAGTTGACAACATTTTTAATTAAACTTGAGTGCTACTATGCAAAGAAAGCTCTTATAAATGTATGTTTAATTTGCCAAATCGATTAATTCCACTTAAATTCTATGTTTTAGTTCCAAAACTTTTTTTAATATAACTACGTATATTAAAGATAAATTTTACTTGTATGAATTCACATCATAAAAACCATATGTAAAAGTTAATCTTTAAGAAAATGTCTATAGTTCTCTAAAAGAATTATATAGTTTATAGAGTTAAAATTTAACAAATAAATCTCTTGACAGATAAATGAGTACCTAAACTTTAAAATCAATAGCTTGCAAGCGTGACCCAAGTATCCCCAGCATAAATGGTTATAATATTTTAGAATTAAAGTTAGGTTTCTGAAATACTACAAGTGTGAGGTCCACCAAGCAGATTTGTGTGATAATTATTTTTTTACCTTTGTGTGTAAGAATAATCAATCAATATAATTTTTCAGGAATCACATCTTTTTTGCAAAAAGTATATTTCTTACAAAAATCTAAATTTCAATTTTTTTTTTTTTCATAAAGCTTCTGCATTTAATATCTGATGAATAATTTCCCATGAAAATTTTATAATATTTCAACTAAATTATTTTCAAACAAGCAGTTAAGTTTCATAAAATTACTTAAGCTCAGCTTCTTTATGTATAATTTCAAAGAATTTTACATAGAAATTTGTCAAATTTTTAAGCTTAATGTTTTCACATTAAGTTTGGTTATTTAAAAAAAAAAAATCACCTTATTTCTTTGCATTTGTAATCATCAGTTTAAGAATTTGAATGGCTTTAAAACTGGCTACTAATTCTTCAAATATTTCGTGATATTTTTTCTTTACTGTGGCAAAACAAATTAGGTTTTACTGCATTGTATATTTTAAAATATTTTGTTTCTCCAAATTTTTTTTAAATGCAGCTGGAGCTTAAATGATTTTGATGTTCAAAAATATTTGATTTAATTTGCAAATACTCTTATTAAATGATTTTAAGTAATTTTATTCAGATGGATTTTTCTAAATCATGCTGTTGCAAAAAAGGGGAAAAAAAAAATCTATTTGTTAAATGTTTCTCATTGCTATAGGTAAGGAAAATATTAAATATGTTATTAGCTATTTTATTATTTTTCTGTTTAGTTAGTAACATTGCATCAATATTGGAGATTAAACCAAATTTATAGAATAATAAGTTAGTATATATTTACAATTAAAATTATTTTAAAAGTTATAGTTTAATTATTTCTTGGTAAGATTAAATGTTTGTTTCTTTAAGGAATTCGCTGACCAGCTGGGTATTCCCTTTTTGGAAACGAGTGCAAAGAATGCCACTAACGTTGAGCAAGCATTCATGACTATGGCAGCTGAAATAAAGAAAAGAATGGGACCACCTACATCAGCTGCTGGTGCTTCTCATCCTGGTGAAACGATCAATCCCAGCACACCTGTGGGACCAAAGAGTGGTGGTTGCTGTTAAGAGTTTAAGAGAATTCAGTGGCTTGCATTCATTTTTTAACAGTTGGTGAAATTAAGGCACTTTGGCTTCAGTTCACTGGAGGTAGACATGAACTCTGCCAAGGGAAAATATAATAAAAATCATTTAATAGACAACATTATGGCACCATTATATCCCTTGTATTTTTCTGCTTAAGTCTTTATAAGAATGGATTTGTATTTAGATTTATTTTCCATTGTTTTTTTTCTCCTGTTTCTGAAACATTAAATTTCCTATGCTGTTGAATATAAGATACCTTGTAATTATATATTTGTTACAATGCCTTTCTTAAACCACTGTCTAGTATAATTGAATTTTTTATTTATATATTGTAGCTCATGAAAATGTAACAAGACTATATCATCTTGCATTGATTTATTGAAACTTGTAAGTTAGTATTTAAAAAAATTATTTCGATACCATGCGAGCGTGGTTTTTCTTTTTGTCAAACTTTAGGTTAATCATTCCAACCCTTATGTGTGTGTTTGCTTCTCTTAGCTCTTTGTACAATGTTAAGATATTTAAAGTTCATATTTAAACTAGTTGCTCTAAGCAAAAGTTCTATTTAAAAAAAAATATATATTTTGTGACCTTTTCAGTTCTTGTAGTCTTAAACATGTTTTAAATGTAATATATCTGTGTCAACTGACAGTATATATCTGTCACAAATTTGGTTTTTTAAGAAATAGATTTTATTTGTTTTAAAGCTTTTTAATTGGTATGCTTGATTACATTATAAAAGAAAATATTCATTTAACTCATCAATTAGACAAAATTATAGTTGTATTATAGTTTATATAAAAAGAAAAGTTGTATAATTTCATCCCACTAAAAATTAAATCTACAAACCATTGTCAGTACTTATTAAACAGTGCATCAAAATTTTTGTAAATCAATAGTAAAATATTAAATGTTTTTGTCTGCACATTTGCCTGAAATTGCTGGTGATTTATTTTAGTCTAGTTCATAGTGCCTTATTTATTTAAGTTTGATTTATTATTATATAATGTGGACTGAAGTTTTTTTAACATTTCCTCAATGTTATGTTGTTCAGTGCTTTCAAGTTTTTAAATTTTCATTACAGTTTTAATTGAGAAGTTATGTTTGCTTCTTTTGAATTTCAAGCCTTAAATTGCAAAATTACTCTCATGTTAAAGATGTAATTATCCTTTATATATTTGTAGATTCTGATTTAATATTATCCTAATACTAGCTGAACCGTGTACTGAGTTTTTAATAAAATTGAAAATTCTTTGTTCTGAACATAATTTTAAATTTATGAAATATTTTAGAATTATAAATGGTTTCCATGTGATCTTATAGCTAATTTGACATAAATTTCTGGATACAAAATCTTGTTAGTAGTAAAATGCTTAAATATTGCGAATTCATAGAATCTTAAAACATTTGCAAATAAACAGTAATCTAGATTAATTTCATTATCAAAAGAAAATAACCAGAAAAGAATGATCTTAGTATTTCTACATACTGAGTAATTCAATTAATAAAACAAAGTTGTATAGTTGTGAGTTGCAAATAAAATACTTAAAGTATGATCATTTCTTAAATATAAAGCCAGTCTTTGAATGTTATAATGGGGAAAAGGAAATCTTAATTATCAAATCGTGTTAGTTTTATATTTTAATTTTATCTAATTAAAAAAACATCTCATCTATTGCTGTGATTGGAAAATAAAAAATAATAAAAAAAAAAAAAAAAAACTAATGCCCTTTTTATTTCAAAACCTCATCTTATTTTGTGTTTGAGATAAGTTCTGAGTCCATGACAAAAGTGTCATTCATAATATTGCCTGTCTTAGAACAGTTCTTAATATTGTACAGAAAGTGTTTATTCTGACATCTGTAAAACATAATTCACTTTGCCAGTCTAATTCTCAGAGCAATAATCTTGGTATTTTTGTACTGATATATTTGAAATATTGTATTTCATTTCACCTAGAAAATGTAAAAATATTAGAAACCCTTTAAATTAATGAATCCTTTATTATGGTACACACCACCTTTGGCATGTATATCAGCAGGGATTTTTTCGCCTATCTGTTTTCGTATGAGAACCACTTTTAGAAGTGTTAAGTGATGCCAATGGAGAGCATTTTCTTTGTATTGAATGTTCTAAAATAAAGTTCAAACAAGTTGCTGGAGAAGAGGTTTAACTTGTTCAGGATAAAGGAAAGATCAAAATGCTCATTCATCTTACTCTTTTTGTCCGTTTTGATTTTTTGGCTTTTTGCCATGCTGTGTCTGTTATCATGACTTTAAATACAGTACCTCTAGAAATACCTAAAAGTTAGAATATTTCCATCACACTTAGTCCAACTAGTGGGCAGCTGAAATTTTACCTCTTAGGATATCGGACGTCCGTTATTTTTCATTTTTGAAAAATTTAGGACTTCCTTAAAGCAAAATCAAAACTACCATATACTACAAGCCATTTGAAAATGTAACTTTAATTCACAGATTCAGTTTTGATAACTACTTGTATAAGGAGTGAATGGAGTAATATTTTGTTTCAATCTTTGCATTGGAACATAGAATGTATTAGAGCAAAAGTGATTATAAGACTTGGGCATCTCCTTGTTGCCTAACATTCTTAGCCATATTGTTTGTGCCTCACACTTTTCACAATTCTGAGGGGAAGGAAAAGTTAACAAAATTGCATTTGAATTCTTAAGCATTAAAATTTTCTTGAATTTTTCCTGCTTTAGATAGGAACTCTGTTGAAATGTATAGAAAATGAGTATCTTAAAATCATATCAAAACCTGTATTAATGCTGAAATGTTGAGATTATGAGTGAAGTTTTGTACCTCTATCAATGCATTTCTCAATTTGTGTTATATAAAAATTAAATTTAGCTTTAATATTTTCTAACATTTCATAATTAGTTCTATATATCATACCAAATGAGGGGTTAAGACTACTAGAGAATTCTTCAAAGAATGTAGTACTATAGATGAAAAATTAATTTGATCGGTTTATGAATTATGAACTCAAATTACAGAAATAATTTTAAGTTTTATCATGGGTAACAACTTTATGTAATTTGTGTTAAAATCATAAGAATTCTTCGCTTTGAAATAGGTGTAAAATTCCCGCGAATTTTGAGGAAATAACAGCCAATCGTTACGTTTAATGGATTGTTTTGCTTTACGTATATGAAGCGAAATGAAGCAAACTATGTAATTGTGATGTAAGTAATGGTTGTTTTGATATCTAGAATGGAAGTTAATGTTTTGAGCTGTGGAAAAGAAATACTGATCAAAATAATGAACAATTAGTATTTAATAAAAGAATATCTAAAGATGAGTTCGGACTATCGGACTGAATGTTGACATTCGTGATATAAAAAATTTCACAAATTCATGCTTAGAAATAAGTTATGAATAACTTATTTCTACGCATGAAATTTGAACTCTTAGAATAATTGCTTTTTTAATTCTTTAAATTGCTTTCTTTAATAAGAAAAACAATATATACCTTAAATATTTTGTTTTTGAAAATAAATATGGATAAGGCTTTCTTACTTTTTTTTTTTTTTTTTGAAATCTTGGATAAACAATCGATTTTTTAACGAGTTCTTATTAATAAATTGCTAATGAAAATTTATATGAAACTTTTAAGTGAATACTTCTTTTTCCCTAATTTAACCCTACTATTTAAATGTAAGAAATTCATAACTTTTAAATAAAAGTAAATTACAGAATCTATATATCTGAATTTTCAGTGTTAGTGAACCTTGTAATTTCCAGAGAGTTCCAAAATTCCCTACTTTGAAGGAATCCTTATAACAAATATTTACAGGACAAAAAAATTTTACTGAAATAAAATTAAATTTGTGTGGATGCATAAAACTCCTGAGAAACTGAAACAATTATAATTTCCATTTGAAACACTTCCAGCAATTATAATATTTATAGCTCTAGACATTTTGAGTCTGGGGATGAAGTTACAGCTGCCTATGCAGCTCAATGTGACACTTCATGAGCTAGTTCGGCGATCACTGACAAGATAGCTCGTGTTGGTGAGAGATTTGGAAAACGTTGCGGCAACGACGGAAGAGCATTTGTGGACTAAATTGATGAAACGAAAGCTTCAGTCACGGAATTAAACAGAAGTGATGCGATTTTGTTCTGCCTGCCAGGGATGCTGCAGGTGAAAGGTAAGATAATGTTGAATGCATGCACGCAAAGTGCTTTCTCCGTAATACTATACTGATGTCAAGATTGTGATGCTATAAATAAGATTCGCCTGGAAAGATGTGCTTTTTGAGGGGGGGGGTCACCGTTCATTACACCATCGAAGACGTTCTTGTCTGTTAAAAGTAGCTGAAGTTACGGTCGATAGGTTGTTGCAAACGATCCCCTTTCTTCTCTCCATGTTCGTGATATTGAAAGTAATCATGTTTTCACGGTTGTTAGAGTAACAGTAAATAGCGTGCAGATGAAATATTGGTCGAATGATTTACTTGCCTTCATTTCAACAGTTCTTTGGTTTGGATCCTCCCTTGTGCTTATAGTGGTTCGGAATACATTTGTGTAGGTCCCAAGCTAATAAGCCCTGGTATGCAAAAGACCATTGAATAACAAACCACACGGCTTGCCCTATAACATAAAAGAATCCAATGATTTCATCAAGACCGCAAAACATGCTAGCAACGATTTATCCTTACCTGAGGCATCATAATTACTTTACATTAAGGAATAACTCTTAAATACAATTTGGGAAGGAAAACTATTACGAAATATCTTGATTTAAAACTTTTTTTTAGTCATTGTGTACGCTATCTGCTTTACTTGAAAAGCTTAAAATGCTAATAATTTGGGTATCGCAGCATGGCAATCCATCTCGTTTATTTGATCGTTGCCTAACTCGGACTACCGCCACGGATAAATGCTGTTTAAAATTAACTTTGTCGGAACTGATAGATAAAAAATTGGCCAAGAGATTCTAGCCAGTGATCCTAATATTGTAGACGAGTAGGATAAGGACAATTAGTTTTGCTACTAAATTTTGAAGTTCAATGTTATATACATCGGGATTCTCAATTTTTTTCTCCTACTTTCGAATTGCAATGGAATAATTGTATGTCCATTAATAAAAAAATAATTTAAAATTACTAATTTTTTAATGACATTTAAATTTTTTAACAAAATTATATACTTAATGTTATATACAGTACTTGGACCATGGAAGGTGAATGGTCCACGTTACTTCTGTTGCTAGTACTCGTGTTGCTAACAGTACTTCAAGCAATATGTTGCGTATGGTTTGAGTGAACTTAGATTCACCTGCTATTGATGGCAATCGTCTTCGGATGTCACATGGCGTGGAGGAAGGGTCTTGTTTGTCAACAAACAAATGTGCCGGTCTGCGTGCACATACATTTTCCGGGACACAGCGTTGGAGAGTACTTTGTGCTCAACAAGAGTTGTAGGCAGAGACAAACTCACAGTTAATGGAAATTGTGATAATACACACATTTTGTGTGGTTGGGAATTCGCTGACGTCACCGAGATATATTCTATGCTTTAAGTCTTATGTTACATAAAACCTCAGTTACTGTTTATGAGAAGGCCAAGTTGCTTACCCTTATTGCTCGAATATGAATGCTTAGTGATTAGACGCATGCGCAAATTTAATTATTTGCATACTTCCATCTCTCCATTATCGTTCTTGAGGAATGTGTGTATATATTTAATGTATGTATGTGTATACATTTCACCTGCTGTTATATTTTTTGTGCTGTTTTCCGTGGTAAAGTAATTAAAATAATGACTATTAATGACGCAAGGATTGTAAGAGAAATTGAAATACATTTACCATTGCTTGCTACTTAATTGCATAATCACCAATTATTTTTTCAATTTGCGTACTGAAAACTTCCTATATCTACAAGAAAGTAGTTACATTCAATCAATAATCAAGTAATGGGTTAAATAAAATGGTTCGGTTCTTGTTCCATTTGTTTCCAAATGATTAATCTCAATCGCACATAAAGTATTCATCAAATCCACCAGAAATCCTTTCTGTATATACATAAAGTTACATGAATAAAATAAATTTTGTTCCAGATTTTATCTTTGAATAAAAGTTTTATTTTAAAATAATGGCATCAAAGGCAGAAGCAAATCAATCAGAATGTGTGTCTAGGAATCTTAAAAATAGAGTTCAGAAAATATTACAAAATTAGAAAAATTTTGCATTAAAAAGAGTTGCTGTATTTATTTATTTAATTTTATTTTATTTATTTATTTATTTTATTAATCTTTTTATTTATTTTATTTTTTTATTTATTTATTTATTTATTTTTTTTTTGTAAATTTATTGATAATACTGTTGAATTCTGTGAAGAAAAGCTCCAATTTGCTTCACTTTTAAGATTTTAGATATTGGTTTCAATTCAAGCAAATGTATAAAATAAACAAAAAAGTTTTCAACCAAACAATTGTGCTCCTTTTTGTTGAAAAAATTGTCAAATGAATTACAATTATATCGTTCTATTTTTATAATTATATTATTTATGAATGTCGAATAAATTTTGTGACTTTCAATACAATAATAAGAAAATCATCTATTTTGTATTTATTTACATTTTTTTTTTATCTAAATGGAATAATTCTAATTTAATATTTTTTCTTGAACAATAATTTTTTTCAAAGAAAATGATCTTTTATAATTATAAAGTTTAGATTATTAACTTATACACGCATAGAAATTAATTTACAATTAATTAATTGTTAAGATCCATTTTTAATAAATTAAAGCAATTAAAAAGACTTCATTTTTTAAAAAACCAATTAATAAATTATTTCTTTAATTTAAAATAATTTTGGATTTTGTAATAAATTAAAGCAGAATGTCTTACTGTGTAATTGTTATTAAAAAAATCCGTATTATATATATATATATATATATATATATATATATATATATATATATATCTATATATATATATATATATATATATATATATATATATATATATATATATATATATATAAAATCTTTCTTACCAGGCCAATGGGAAAGCGTTCCAGAGGTAGGCCCAAAATCAGGTGGATCAATTGTCTTGATAGGGACTCTAACACTATTGGAACATCTAATTGGAGTGCTGCTGAGTACAGGTCAAGATGGAATAAGCTCATTGAGAAGGCCAGGACCCACACAGGGTTGTAGTGCCATTGTTGATATATATAATGCATTCAAATTACTTACTTTCAAATGATTCTAAGCAAAATGAATATCAAAATGTTTTTTTACATATTTATAAAGAAATGATCTCTAAATTTTATATTCTAACGTCAGCTTATTATTTGGATCCAATGCAGAATATTTTTGACTGACATGACATAAGCAAAATGATTTCAACTGTCCTTAAAACATATGTGTTGGTATGGAAAATGAATCGATTGTTAAATTTGTTTTTCAGCTCTATCAATAAACATCATCACAAATAAACTAATAAAAATGCATAAGCTTTCTGTTAGTTTAAAAAAGCATTTTTGAGACTATTATTAAAAAAATGAATAAAAGTAAAAGTTTAAGTAATGAAATTCGTAAGCATCCTTGTATCTTAAAAATGTTAAGCCAATAAATGAATATTTATTATAGGTATATATTTTATGCTATATTACTTTTTCCTGTTTTTATAAATAAGTAAAAAGAGATGGTGGTACTAATTAAATTCATTGCAATAATTAATTTATAACTTTTATTTGAAAATTATTCTTTAGACTGGGCTTAATCTTAAATTAAAGAAGTTCTTTAAATGCAATATTGGCACAAAAAGCGGATTGTATTTATTTTAAACTCTAGTTAAAAAAAAAAAAAAAAAAAAAAACAATGTATTGAAAAATCAAGAAAAAGCGAAAAATAGTTTCAAATTTGGATACATTACAAAATTGCGATGAGTAGCATTGCGTGGAGAAAACATGAAAGTGACATCATTATACAAAAACACAATTAATATTCATTAAATAAGCTTATATTAAAAATTTTGAGACAGCCAAATGGTAGAAATGAGTCTATATTTGCCCATAGAATCTGTTTATTTAATCTTAGGCCGCTAAAGTTAACGACAATAAGACATTGCATGATCGGATATTTTCTGCCATGTGGGACGATTTCTAAACTAAGGTTTCAGCTTCACGATGACTCGGGAATTGCATCTCTGTAGATGTTAGTTCTCTGTAGATTTATTACTTAGAATATTTTAAAATTCCTACTTTGTAGCTCTGGAGAAGTAATGGACAGGGACCACCTGCCCCTTTGTGGGATTCTTTGCTGTAAGGAGGCGAGCCATTGGGAGGCAAAATCGCTCCTTAGACAATTTAATTTGGTCAATTTTTTGCTTTTTTTGTAAAATTCTTTGTATTTTGCCTGGCCATTGCAAATAAAAAAAAAGTGTACAAATTTTGTTCTTGTGTTGCACCTTGTACTATGTATTATTGTTCTATATTTAGGAATTATTCGTCATAATTTTCAAAACTGTTTTCTCATTATTATAAAAGTGGTGCAGTTAATTTTTGTTCGTAAAAAATAATTATCAAAAATATTTCGTTAAAAATAATTTTATTTCTTATGACTTCTAATTTTAAATATTATAAAAAAACAAACCAATATAAAAATATTTAAAATTATCCAAAAATTAAAAATTTCAATTCAAAGAATTGAAAATTTGTTTTACACATAATTTTAAGTCAGAAAAGAACATTTAGTACTTCGAAAGATTTTTACTTGTTTTTATTTGAATTAATTTTAAAAAAAGTTATCAAGAAAAAGAAATTAAAAGTGCTTATTTAAAACATAAGTATCTCTCAAGATTTAATGTAAGTGTATAATTTCGATTTAAAAATTAAATATTACTAACATTTTTTTGTGGAAGATATAATAATTATTTATAAACTTTTACAAAGAATCCCCTTTTCCTGCCTTAGTAAAACAAAAGACCAAGATACAATTTTTTTTCCAAATGATAATATTGTACATATTAACCGAATGAATATTTTACTTCTTCATATTTACCGAATGAATATTTTACTTCTTCTTACATTCATTAAGTAATTTTCTTACTTTGAGAGGATTTTAATATTATTTTAATATAATGTTTCTTATACTTTTCAATATTTTTAAAATAGAAATGATGGGACAATAAGAAAGATGTTACATCTCAGCAGTGTTAAACGAATTTATTGACAGTTAATTGTTTCTCAAAAAAGGCTGTCGGAGTCTTAGAGCATACACATAGAAGGCGTTTGGCACAGACGCTCAAATTCAAAACTCTCTCAGGCCTTCTGGGAAACCAATATCAAAAAATACGTACGCATCCAGTGCGGATGGTCATGTCATCAGAATGAACAAAGAGCATTCAACACAGAAAATATTCTTGGCCAGGCTTTTTGGAACAAGAACCAATCTTAGATGGGCTGACATCTCACAGTCAGGAGCGTAAGGAGCAGTAGCCTCAGGCCCCCACGTCAGAGGGACCCACAAATCAAATAGAAAGTTTATTTTACGTTGTTTATAAAAGTGTCGTTTGCCAAATCGAGCAGAGGTTCTGTTGTTATGAAGCAAAGGAGGGGCCCAAATACGCCAAGTCACTGCCTTCCCTGAGACTGCCTAGAAAGGAATCTCGCAATTTTAAGAGAATACAATTGGGCGACCAAAAATTGAGAGGCCTGGAGGAAAATTCTTGAACAGAGCATTGCCCACTCAGGGGTGTGCCACTGAGGAATGAAAATCATTGTTTAAAAAAATTCAATGATATATTTAATCAGACAAATTGTGAAGATATTTCCGACGATTAGAAAAATTCCTATCATCATAAGCAGATATAACATATTAACAATTACTTAAGCATGTGGATTAGATTAAAAGTTTGTTTCTCATAAATCATGTACCCAATTACAATAATGATTTTTAATTTTAAAAAAAGGTGGCCCTTTTTTATTTTCTCTTCATTGAAAGAAAAGTTGTATGCAAAAAGTATCTTTTCTTAAGTAGCTGAAGTTGAAATTAGGAGTTGAGATCAATAAATAAACGATGTATAAAAGATATTTTGTAAAATAGGTAAATCGCACATCAAGGAACCATGCTGTAAACAGTTTAATAGCTTATAAAATACTTTTTATTATCCACAACTTCTTGTTTTTCGATTGGGCTTTGAATAAATAAACGAGTCAGCATCATAAAGGAAAAAACTCAGAAAACACTCTTCACTTATGTGGAAATTGAAACACAACACCCATCTCTCATGGTTGAACACGGATTAAAATTGGACACAAGATTTTCTTGTACGAAGAAAGCACTCTTTCTGCTGAGCCATCATCCTAAAATAAATTAAACTAAAAAATTTAAATAATTAAAATGAAAATTACTTAAATCTTCTGCTCGTGTGAAGTGACAAAACAGCATTTTTTTTTATGCGTTTGACGTTGTGGATAGTTTTACCTTTATTTTTTTAAATAAATTATGAATAATAGGTTGATTTGAAATATTAACATGAGCAATATGAAATATGGAAAAGCTGTGGAGCAGTGGCATTCGTTCATGCTCCCAAGGCTATGACGTTGTGTCAGCAGGTAGGGTAAGGTCGACTCAGATTTTTCACTTTAGTGGGTCGATAGAACAGAATTCAAAGCATACTTGAGAGCTAAACATTGGAAGTTTCGTGTAAGGCTGACTACCAAATACACAAGCAACCACAATATGGTACAGTAGCCTTGGCTCCCATTTGGGTTGCTGTGCTATTGAGTTTAGTATTATAAATCTGAATTTGAGCATCAAAGTGGTAAAGTGCATTTCTTAAATTCCTTCAAAAGAATTCTCTGTCTTGAAAAATATTAAATGCTTAGTAACAGAAAACTTTAAAAAAATAAAAAATGGTGTAAACAAATTAATTGCTTAAAAATCTATACTTCAAATATTTAACACATCATATATGAAACTATGACAAGCTAAACCATTCAAAATATACACCTATTAAAAAGGAGAAAATTCGGAAAAAGAAACTGCTTCTTCGGTTTGAAGTTATGAATAATATTATGCCATTAAATGATTAATGACACCATTATTACACAAAAAATACTCTAAAAAAAAAAAAAAAAAAAAAAACTATATAAATTCTTAGAAATCCATTTTTTCCCTGATAGCAGCAAATAGGCCGAGCACTCTTTTATTATAAAGAAGCTTTGTGATGAACTTGTGAAAACGGAATTCAGAAGAATCTTCCTTACTTTTTTTGCATGGAAAATAAATTATTTTTGTATTGTCAGCAAGATTTCCTCACTTTTATCCAATGAATATTACGTATATAGCGATGTATATGAGATTCAATTTTCCTCATTCAGATATTATGAAGGAGAATTTTATCGCAATAACAAATCATTCATATTCAATTATTATTCTAACGAGGGCTGATTGCATTTCTACATTTTTTATTCTGATTATAGTAATATATTTAAAGCTGATATTTCTTAATATAACTATTATTATTATTATTTTGGATTAAGAGGCATACGAATCTGGATAATTTAGAATCAAATCACGAGTTTATATACATGATAATTTTTAGTTTATATACATACAGACATATATATATATATATATATATATATATATATATATATATATATATATATATATATATATATATATATATTATTTAAATGCTATATGCGTTTAATAGTGATTGATTTTAATGACAAGATGATTTTTACTAAAGTTAAATAGAATTTTTAATAAATAATTTATTAGATAAATTTGAGTTAATTGGATTTCTATATCATATATACTATTTTAATGAGCCCTGAGATAAATTGTTTTCAGACTTATGCATACATTATCACACATGGTATTTGCATTATTAATTAATTGAATTTGAAATTTGATTCTTTTTAAATCAACATTAATATTACATAATTTTTCGATATAATAGTATATGTGTTGATTAATTACTTGAAATGTTTAACATCAAATTTTTTCCCATCATTTTCGTAATATGTTTTATGTATAATTTTAATATTTATGTAAAAAAAATCAGAAAATTAATTTATATTTTGGAGAATGTTAAGCTTCATTTGAAAGACTTAATTTACTGAAGTTTTCACTTACAGAAAAAATGGAAGGTAACGAAACAGGAGATACATATTGCAATTAAAGTAAATGCAGATTACAACTGAAAGTGTGAAAAAATAATTGCTGAATATAAAAATAAAAAAAATAAAATAATATTCAAAATACTGTGCTTGATCTATTAAAAATTCCAGAAATAGTTTTAATCGTCTACTAAGAAAGATTATGGTGATGTTTGCGATTAAATATGTTTTATCAACAATATTTTATAACTATTGAATGTAGTATGTTGATTTATTTTAATGGAATAATAATTTCCAAATGCACATGATAGTTTTGTGTTTTCTGTACATAACGTTATATTCTTACACAATATTAATTAATCCCCTCACATCGCACAAAGGGCGATGAGGCATATTATTATTATTATTTTACATAATACATTTCCAAATATGCAATGCAATCTTAGTATATAGTTAATCAAATATATTCATATTTTTAAAAATCATTTTTATTACATTTTGTTTTAAACACAATCATTTGAACATTCTTAGTGAACACTGATAGCAGATGTGATACAGTAGAAAACAGAAGAAAAAAGCGTCTTCTGTGTATTCAAAAGAGGAAATAAATAAATAAAAGTGTATCCGTTTCTACACCATGTAGCCAAAATACATTGAAAGAACGACTGTTTGTGATTAATGAGACATTCTTCAATTAAAGTAATTTTTTTAACCATAAAGTGGTTGTTTCTCTTGTACCAGTTGAGACCATGATTAGGCCACTTTATTTCAATCCTCATTGGTTTAAAATATCCATGACATCAGATAACGCTAAGTTACACATCGTATTCAGAGGACTTGTTGGCGAATTTGTTGCCTGCCTTCAAATGGCATTTTTCGAGAGGCAGCAAACAGGGTGAAGCTCATCATCGAATGTCTGAGAATGGTGTCGAAATTCACATTGTTGATTTCTTATGTAAAGACCAAATCATTGGTTTAAGAAGCCATCGATTCAAGCCATTAACACGTTGACAATAGAAAAAGCAAAATAAAAAAGACAAAACATCCACTTTATGGTTACCTCAAATCCTTGGATAAGAAAAATCAAACGCAATAATAATCTATTTGGTTGAATTCATCTTCTATATCATTGTTTTTCTTTTCATTTCTTTTTTTCTCTCTCTACAAGATATAAAAGGAACTCATTTATTTTTTAAAGTTAATTTCTGATAACATAGTAAGAGTAGCTGCTTTGACATTGCAGCTGTTCAAATTCTAATGTTCTTATGAATTAGTAATTAAATAAATCAATTCATAATTCTCACTCAAGTAAGCAATTTAATACTGTTTTTTATTTTTTTAAAAAATAAACATTGTGTGCACAAGTCGGCCAGTTTAACAAAAATGCGAATTAAATCGACTTTGAATCAGTTCGCCTGCCGCCACCGACACGGAAATCTCATGTAAAAACATTTGAAATGAAATTAAGACAGCCAGAATCCAAAATCCACATTCAGTTAATAGTTCTGTAAAAATACTTATTCAAGCTTAAGATATAAATATTTTTCATTTGAAAAAATAAGAATAATTATTGTGAATGGGGAAGGCGTCTTAAATAATTTAACAACGGTTTCGTTTTAACAAATTTATTCATAATAATCTGTACAGAATTTGAATTATATGTTTATTAAATCATTGACCCAAAATGTAATTTATTAATAATTTATTTATATATAAAAAATACAACTTTCGATATCAAAATATATTTTGAATGTTTTGTTAGCAAATTAATAAAAATCATTCAAAAGTATTTTTTCTATGTTTATATTTTACTTAATGATCGAAATTTTAGTTAGTCGTTAACAACTTAATGTGGAATAGAATTTCTTACACATAGTCTTCTTCCTCTATAACTTCCGTTTCCATTCTATAGTTCGTTTTGTTACGTTTCTATTGGGGGTTTTCCAATCGGACAATCATACAATACTTTAAAACAACTTTTGATAAAGTCACTCAATCTCAGCTTAGGTTTTTCCGTAAATCAAATGCCGAAAAACTTAAAAACATTCATGTTAATATAGCGGAATTTATTATAGTCTAATACTGAGTGTGAATATTGCTTTAAAATTTCGTTTAACAATTTGAAATGTATATAATTATATCGCTGTGTGTGTTTTAATGATGTATATTAATATGGAACGCTATTTTTCTTAAATTTATAAAGGTAATTGGTAAAAGAATTTGATTTGAGAATTTTACTTATGGCTTGTATTTGTTAAATTTTTAAACTATTATTGATGCTCCATTTTTTAATGTTGAGAATAAATTAATTTATACATACAGTTTTTTTTCAAACATAATCATTAAATATGGGGCATACCCTTTATTAAGGGCACTTCCATTATAAGCACTGAGGACCACCAAAATGTAACACTCTGTAAGAATGATGCAAATATTGGGAAATTTAAATCATGCGTTTGCGGAGACAAAATATGCAACTCATTAGCATTAAAGCGCATACACACGTCACAGGCAATTGTAGTGCCATTTGTAAATCTTAAAAAAAAATGCCATACATTAAATGGGCAACTTTTCTATAATCCTATGTGTGATTGTTTAACGAACCTGTTGTTTCCAGGATAGTTCAGTAATATCAGCATATTTTCTTTTTTTTACGACAGATTTATTTTACATTAACAAAGGTAACATTAATTATAGACACAAACATAAATTTAGATGGTTCATTTTACAGTATTTGAAACACGTGTATTTTCCATTGCCTGGAAGCGGTACTTCCGCTACCATTCGTCTTTTCACACACCCATACCGTTCCTCTCGCTCCGACACACTCCCCCTATGACTCTTGAATCTCTTACATCCGCACTTAACGAAATCGAAAGTTCTCGTCTGTTAAGTGTTTGATCTTCACACCTGCCCTCCAGTTTCCATTGCCGGACCTTGTCTCGCAAATGGAAACTACGAGGAAACCTAGAAAGTTTCTTTTATCTTTCAATACTATTTCATCAAGAGCGAAATAATACTAAAATTCTAAATGTAACTTAATGCTTAACTTGTTTGCTGACATACTTCAGCTTGCACTTTTCTTTCATATTCACTTTAAAGGAAAACATCCAATATTACTGCTATATCCATTATATTGATTACAACACAATATTATAAAGTAAGAAAATAAGTATCAATATTACATAAAAAAAAAAACAATTATGCAAATATTATTCACATAAACCTTATGAAAATTAACAACCAATAACAAATAGAAATAACTACATTATATTATATAAAGTTAAATATGAATATTATGACATATCAGAAATTATTTTCTATTTCTTATAAGATTCATTATAAAAGAAAAATAATTAATCATCCTCATAAACCCTTGATAAGGCATCTGCGATAACATAATTATTACCGGGCCTATGAACTATTGTGACCTGATATCGAGAGAGAGCCAATGACCATCTCTGTAACCTGGCATTCTTCGGGATGCTTTCCGTAAGATATTTCAGAGGATTGTGATCTGTAAATAAATTTATGGAAGTTCCGTAAGTCCATGTTTCAAACTTACTAAGAGCCCATATCACATCATATGCTTCTCTCTCAACGGAACTCCATTTCATCTGCTCTGGAGTTAATTTCTGTCTGGCGAAGGTTATAGGCTTAGGATTTCCATCGGTGACTCTCTGCATTAAACATGCTCCAATGCCAATAACCGAAGCATCTGTGTGCAGTTCAAATTGTTTATTTAAATCAGGGGTTGACAACGAAGTGACAGCACATAAACTATCTTTCAATGAGATGAAAGCCTTTTCTGTCTCTGCAGACCAAGGGATATCGTTTGGTACAGATTTTCTGATCAGGTCTGTTAATGGCTTAGCAATGTTCGCATAATGAGGCACATATTCCGTATAATAGTTAAACAGTCCTGATATCGATCTTAAGGCTTTCTTTGTTTTTAGTGATTTTAAGTTTTTGATAGCTGCAATTTTATCCAGATCGTTTTTTATCCATGCTCTCCTGATCCAACTACATGACCTAAGTATTTTACCTTCGATCGAGCAAAGGTACATTTTGCTAAATTTGCAGTAAAATTGCACTGTTTTAATATTTCCAAAACCGTTCTTAGATGGTTCAAATGTTCTTCCAAACTAGATAAATAAATTATGATAGTCCAGGAAACTTTCAACAAAATCATTATGAGGTTTTAGGATCTGATTAATAATTTTCTGAAAAGTAGCTGGAGCACCTGCAAATCCAAATGGCATTACTTTCCATTGATACCGTCCCTTAGGTGAAAAGAAATCTGCTAGTTCTCGACTATCTTGATCCAATGGAATTTCTAAATAGCCTTTAAGGATGTCTAGAGTGGATATAAGCTGGTGCGGATAGATACTTTGCCGCACCAGTTTGAATCGTAATTCTTCTGAATTTTGCATTGGAAATGGAGCTATTTCAGACTCGGAATTCAATCCCCGATAATCGACACATAGTCGAATCATTCTATCTTTCCTTGCGACACATACAAGAGGATAAACAATCTCTGCAGAAGATGGTTCTATCAAATCCTTGTTTAATTGTTCTTTTATTTGATTTTCCACCTGAGGTTTTAGTGATTCTGGTATTCGGTATATATGAGGCTATTTCCTTTCGATTCCAGATTGTTTTAATGTTACTTTATGAGGTAGTACCTTAGCTCGTTTCAATTCACAATTAAATACGACTCTGTAGCCTTTGAGAATTGTTAAAAGCTGAGTCTTTTGCTTCGGAGACAGATTTGACAATTCTGTCTTTTCTTTTAGCTGTTTCCAACAATCCTTTATTTTCCCAAGAAAGGTACAAGTTGAACTTCCCCAAAATCTTCATCAGCTTCATATATTATGCCCACCGTATTCATCGGCTGGATATATTTCCTTAGCTTATTCTGATGTAGATGACGAATGCTTCCATACGATAGCTTAACTGCATAAGAATGTAGTGATTTCTGTTCTACAATTTCCCATGGATCTTTCCACCTAGAACAAAGTTTGTTTGTAGAGACTGGAATCAACACAATAACTTCATCTCCAATAGATAATTCTTTTGATTTTGATCTTAAATTATGATAATGTACATATTTCTCCTTTTCTCCTGTTGATTTTTAGTATGCTCATCGGCGTATTCCACAGCTTCCTCTAACGTATTTCGAACCATTTGAAGATAATCAGTGATTGATTCACCAATACCTTGAGGCAGAATAACTTCATCTTCCCATGTAGATTTTAAAATTGCTAAAAGTCCAACTGGGGGCCGTCCATGAACGAGTAGATGTGGTGAGACCCCAGTAGTAGCGTTTGGCTTTTCACGATATGCCCATAAGAGAAAAGGCAGCTGTTTGTCCCATCCTCTCTACCTTGTGACCTCATAGCATGATGCAACATTGATTTCATTGTGCCAATCTAGCTTTCCATTAATCCGTTACTCTGTGGGTAACTTGGTGTAGAGAGTTTTATACAGTCCCTAATCTTTTAAGAAATTCTTGCGTTAACTTGGTAGCAAAATTTGTTCCAATGTCCATAGCAATGATTCGAGGAATGTCAGTCCTCATAAAAATTTCCATAAAGGCATTGCATGTCGCTTTTGCAGTGAAAAATTTAATAGGAATTGCCTATGGCCACCGACTATGCTGATCCATAACACACAATACATACTAATGTCCCCTAGAAGATTTAGATTCAATAGGCCCTAAAATATCAACATTCACTACTTGGAAGGGTAGTTCTGGTCTACCAACAGCTTCTATAGGTCCTCTGTCTTTCAGTTTTGTTTTCCTCCGCAACTGACAATCGTGGCAAGATTCACATCAACGTTTTACATCTCTTGGCATACCTTCCCACCAAAAAGACATTGCAATGCTTACCTTGGTTTTCTAGATGCAAGGTGTCCTCCTTTCGGTGTTTCGTGAGCCAATTTTAAAATTTCTTTTCTCCTGCAATCAGGAACTACAAGCTGTACATAACAGCTTGTCCCAATTCTGGGACTGGAAGCCAATTTTCGGTCTCTTTCACAAATATTTGAGATCTTACATGAGTAGGCAAAGTCTCTTTTATTTTATCAGTTACAATAAGCTCTTTAAGTTTAACAAATGTTTCTACATCTCCTGATTTTAAATACAGTTTTAATGCAGCTTCCTCCCGGGATGCATACTGAGCATAACTTTCATTGTGTAATTTATAACAAGTATCAAAAATTTTTTTTGTGTTGTAACGAAGTTATTCTACACTTCCTTAAAATGAAATTTTTGATTTTGTTATACTGATCTAAATCTTCCTCCGACAACATAGCATTTATTCCTTTAGCATGACCCTTTAAACATTATAAAATAATTTTTCCTTCATAATGTTCGGGTACTTTATAAAGCTTAAACATCCTTTCTGCATGATGGAAAGAGAAAGGCCATTCTTCTGCTCCTTCCGGGGTATCTAAAATTACCCCTTTCATTATATTTAAATAACCAAGAAAAGTGTTTCTTAATTTATCTCGCCCATATTCTACAGTGCTTTTCAAGTTGCACTCATCTTCCTTTTCTTTTATTTCTAATTCACGCATTTTAATTTCATGCTCACGTTCTCTTGGTTTCTCTTCTAATTCATGGTGCCTTTCTTCTACTTTGGCTTTCTCTCTCTCTATCCGATCGGAAATTACTGTTTTTATTAATTCTAGAACAAATGACTCTTCAAAATGTTTAGATTGTGTAATCACATTTTTTAAATCAATTATTTTCGCGTCCGGAGGGATCTGTTCTCCTAACTCACTAGCCAATATTAACAGATCCTCCTTTCGAGCTTTATCCAAGAATGTGAAGGCCATTTTAACAACTAATGTTATCGCAAATTACCAAACCTTACATTATCAATTATTTAAAATAAAACATTTAAATCTCACAAATCACCTTTCATTTGTTTAATCAATAAAACATTTTCGTTTACTTAATGCACCAAAAAAAGATTTAAATAATTTATTCTAATAATAAATTTAAAGTTTCGATTTTCATTTCAACACACTGTAATATACTTAATGCACACTATAATATATATAAAACTTCAATTACATAATACACATTAATGAATGAAAACAATTCAAAACAAGCAAAAAAAATATACACATACGAATCATACTTCCAGTATACGAATCATTGGTTCCATATACGAATCATTCATACTTCCATATAAGAATCATTGCTTTATTGCGACGCAATCTAAGGCGTCGCAATAAAGCAAGGGATCAGGTGGAGACTGCTCAGAAGGTGGTGGAACCAAAAGACTTAGGTCTGAGGTGTCAATCCCTTCTCCCAGTAACTCTGCCTCCAAAAAGCTCAGGGATTGATAATCAACCTGGGACTTTTGCTCAGGCTATTAAAAGCCATAAAGCAGCTATTGTGAAGGATGGTTTCCCAACCATCAAACTCAACAAGGAGGATGTTGACTCCATACAGCTGGAGATTCTGACCAGGACAGATGAGGTCCCCATAGGAAATCATCTGCCTAGGGTTCGAGGCTTCAGCTTAGTGTCCGGGGCATTAATTCTCCTATGTGATGACCTTGAAACTAAGGCATGGATTAAAAAATCCTTCCATGGTAACAAGAGCCTGCTTAGTGGTGAGGGGCTCAATGTTCTGCATCCCAGTGATCTACCTAAACCGGTAATGGTGGCCTTAAAGACAAGTGACACCAATACCAAAGATCCTACCGTCTTTCTGAAACGGCTAAATCGACTCAACCCGGAGTTGAAGTGTTTAGAATGGCATACTCTGCAGAAATCTGTAGAGACACATTCTATTAGATAGATCTTAGAAGTTGATATGGAAGCCTCAGAAGCCATTAAAAAGGCAAATTATGTTGCTATACTGGTTTGGATTGGAGAACCTTCAAAATTCTCCGGAACTCAAACCAGAAGGATGTACAGAACATTCAAGAGATGAAAGTTGTACAAGAAGGTGCAACTTCCTCTCAAGTAAGTAAATCCTCTTCTACTTCTAATAAGGAAAGTGAATTACCTAACATTGAAGAACTGGACTTAGATTCTGGTTCTGATATAACTCGGCAACCTAGCTCTCCTTTATCTGAGAATGAGATAGAAAAGGTTCTGCAGGAAACTCAAATAAGTAAGTCCCCTATTCACGGAGACTTGGGAAGCACTGCTTATTCTTAGCTTCTTTGGGTGCCACAGTGGTAAGTATCATCAAAGTAGCACAGATCAACCTTTATCATAGTCGATCAGCTTCAGCTATTCTTAGCAAGAAGATGACTAGAGAGGAGCTTGACATTGTTTTAATTCAAGAGCCATAGACTTGCAATGGTTCTGTTTTGGGCCTATATGTTCAGGGTTTTAACATCTTTTATGATAAATGTTGTTTGAGACCAAGAACATGTATTTCTATAAGCAACAAATTAAATGCTCTCATTCTGGTTAATTACCTAAATGGGGATAATGTTGCTGTAAAAGTATCCTGTTTATTGCAAGGAATCAAAGATGAAATCATCTTTATGTTTTCATATCTTTCTTACGAAGACACAGACACATTTAATGTGTGAATTGTCAGTCTTCTAGATTTTAACAATTTGAGTAAGAAACTCATCATAATGCTCACCACACTGTTTAGGGAAGTAGTGATTTTAACAGACGTGGTGAGGATCTTTTAGAATACATTTTGCATTATAATCTATCTATTCTTAATAGACGTAATGAACCCACCTTTATTTCTGTAAATAGAAGAGAAGTCATTGACATCACTTTATGTAACAGTAAGTGTGCTGACTTTATTAAAGATTGGAAAGTCTCTGATGAAATAAGCTTATCTGACCACCAATACATTAGCTTTTCTGTTTTAGGAGCAAACAGACTAGAGGTGGTAGGTAGGAACCCAAAAAATACCAACTGGGGTTCCTACAAAAAAGATCTAGAAGATCTCGTCAAGGAAGGTGACTTCAGTAAGTTATCTTCGGTAGCAGATTTGGAGTTGGCCGATGATCGCATGCAACATGCCATTCTCCAGGCATACTATCAAAATTGTGATGTCAGCAATACTTGCGCTCCAAGGTTAGTTCCTTAGTGGTCTAAAGAGTTAAGTAAACTGCGAAGACAATGTAGAAAGCTCTTTAATAGAGCTAAAAAGAATGGTGAGTGGCAGAAATATAAACTGGCACTTACCACTTATAATAAAGCTATCAGGAATTCTAAAAAGAATTCTTGGAAAAATTACTGCACTGACATAAAAACTGTGTCTGCTACTGCAAGACTCGTTAAAATAATGTCTAAAGACAGGAACTGCTGCCTAAACACTCTTATATTGCCAAATGGTAAGTTTTCAGAATCTGGGAGAGAGACACTGGACTGTTCAGAGACGCGGAACTGTTCAGAGCTCACTTTCCAGGTTCCAACGAAATAAATGAAACTCCTAATTTTACTCTCTCTACATCAAATTGTGGTAGAAGTAAATGGGATGTTGCCAAAAAGATCATAACTTATGATCGAACAAAATGGGTAATAATGTCCTTTAAACCTTTTAAATCACCAGGAATGGATGGAATTGCACCGGCTCTGCTTATTGAGGGAGTCCAGGGCATTGCTCCAATTCTCTGTAGAATGTTTAGGGCAAGTATAGCCTTTGGGCATATACCTATTGCTTGGAGGCATACAAAAATAATTTTTATTCCTAAAATAGGAAAAGATATTTCCTATGAAGCTAAATCTTTTAGACCTATCAGCATAACATCTTTACTTCTAAAGGCAATTGAAAAGCTTATAGACAGATATATTAGAGAAGTTCATTTAGTGGAAAAACCACTTTCTGACTCTCAATATGCATATCAACCTGGTAGATCCACTGATAGTGCCATCTACAACCTATCCTTCATTTTGGAGAAGAACTTTAAGGCTAAGGAACTTGTTTTAGCTGTTTTCTTAGATATTGAAGGTGCCTTTGATAAGGTACCCATTGAAACTATTTTACAATCCCTTGCTAGAAAGGGAGTTAATGACACAATCTGTTCTTTGATAGAAAATTTGCTCAATAACAGATTTGTTAGTGCCTCATTTTTAGGTGAAAACATGATGATCCAAGCCAAAGTTGGTTGTCCACAGGGAGGGTTTTTTCCCCATCTTATGGTGCAGTGTTGTGAATTACCTTTTAGAGATGTTAAAAAAACCAGGCATAACCACCAGTGGATATGCAGATGATTTAGTTATAATCGTCAGAGGTAAAGTTTGGTGAAACCATCTCTAGCATCATGTCCAACACCTTCAAACAAGTTGAGACTTGGTGTGAAAAAGAAGGCCTTTCTGTAAACCCTCAAAAAACTATTATGGTAGCCTTCACAAAGAAAAAGAATCTTTATTTGAGAAAGATAACTTTTTTTGGTCAAGAGTTAACTTGCTCCAAAGAAGTTAAATTCTTAGAAGTATATTTTGACATGAACTTAAGTTGGAACAAGCACTTCAACTTTTGTATTGAAAGAGCAAAAAGAGCTTTCTGGTCATGTAGAAATGCTTTTGGAAGAACTTGGGGCTTAAATCTCAAAGTTATTCATTGGATTTACACTATGATCATTTGTCCCATTATTACTTATGGCTGAGTGGTCTGGTGGCCTAGAATCAAAACTGAAACTGCTAAAGCAGAATTAACAAAATTACAAAGGATGCTTTGTGTAGCCATCTCTGGGTTTGTTCAAACAACTCCCACATCTACACTGGAGTTTCTGCTTTGTATGCATCCCCTTTATATGCGTATTGAAGCAGAAGCAATAATACTTAGCATGAAGAGGCTTAAAAATACAGGTCAGTGGAAGGATTACTCTAGGTTTTTATCCTGGGGAAACCTCAATGCTGACTCAACTAGTCATCCTTTTATAAGTATGCCTACTGATTACACGATTGTTAAGTTTGCTTTTGATAAGCCTTATACAATCAAATTTCCCTTGAGAGAAGACTGAAATAATGTTGCCATTAGCGAAAGCTGTATTTACTGGCATACTGATGGCTCAAAAATCAATTCCAACACTGGGGCTGGTATTTGTTGTCCTGCTGATGGCACAAAGCTATCATTCTCCTTGGGTAAATATACAGCTGTATTCCAAGCAGAAGTCTTTGCCATTCTCACGTGCAGTAGAATATGCTTGGACAGAAGCTATTCTTGTAAAAGAATAATTTTCTCTTCTGTCAGTAAAGCTGCATTACTAGCTCTACAGAAGTCTACTGTAACTTCTGTTCTTGTCTGGGAATGTTATCTCACTCTGTGTAAATTAGCTAATAACCACATCACATAATGTGAGTGTCTGGATATTCTGGTGTTCCTGGCAATGAATTAACTGATGAGCTGGCAAGGACTGGATCAACAATATTTAAACAATTCAAATATTTAAACAATTTTTATTAATTTATTACATTTCCTTCTTAAACAAAACTCTACAAAGAAATTTAAGAAAATTCTAAAACAAAAGTTCCCTTAAATCATACATAATTAAAACAATTATTGGCTTCTAATGGAATGAGAAGCAATCAAAATTTATAGACTCTCTACTTTGTAGACACTTTTCCATCATTAGTATTCCATTATTTTGTAATAATCCGGAACACATCCTGGAGTCAGCACCAATGTGATTGTTTCACGAGCCTGTCGTTTTCAGGATCGTTCAGTAATACCAACATATATTCTTTTTTTACGACAGATTTATCTTACATTAGCAAACATAACATTAATAATAGACACAAACATAAATTTAGATAGTTCATTTTACATTATTCGAAACACATGTATTTTCCACTGCCTGGAAGCGGTGTCTCCGCTACCACTCCTCTTTATACACACCCATACCGTTCCTCTCGCTCCGACACACTCCCCCAATGTTTCTTGAATCTCTTACATCCGCATTTAACGGAATCGAAAGTTCTCGTCTGTTAAGTGTTTGATCTTCACACTATGTAAAAGGAGAAGAGAGATATTGCTCATTTGATATATGGCAACATTTTTTTCCCATAAGCTTTTAAACTGTGCCTCGTGGAAGACATCGGGCATCTTTAGAGCAGTGTTTTGAGTTCGATCGATGAAGAATAACTGCTCATTGGGGTTATGGATTATCCTTAAAAGTAATCGGTGATCGTGTTGGACGAGACAAAGCAAATATAATATGAATCTGTATTCGCTGAGTGCAGGATGGAACAGCGGATCGATTGCACCTACTTCGTAGCGCTAGTGCGCATGATGACGAAGTATGTGTGCAGACCATCTAATGAATCTCTGGTTCTTCATGGTGGTGCATTTTGGATGGCCAGTAGTGTATCATAATAAGTCTTTAAATTTAAAAATAAAATGTTTAGGAATGATATTGGCTTATAGTTACACACACACACACACACACACACACACACACACACACACACACACACACACACACACACACACACACACACACACACACATATATATATATATAT
This sequence comes from Latrodectus elegans, assembly GCA_030067965.1. Lineage (NCBI taxonomy): Eukaryota > Metazoa > Arthropoda > Arachnida > Araneae > Theridiidae > Latrodectus > Latrodectus elegans. The sequence goes on from CM057820.1 coordinate 127,641,706, forward strand.
ATATATATATATATATCAGCGGTATATTTTTCTACTACATCTTCATTATTTCCACTTTGAAGTCAATATTGTTGTTTTAACACTCTTGATTAAAGCTTTTTCTATAGCCACGCCTCTGGATCCCTTAGAAAATACAAAAGAAGAAAATAGTAAGTGATAAAAAAAAGCTTTGACGAAGTCATTGTTCTTTTTATTGAATATAGATTTCATGGAATAAAAGATAAACTGCACTTAATATAAAAGATCGAATAAATAGCAATAATGGAGTTATAGAGATGCTTCTTAATAATGAAAGGGCGATAAACCTTTTCTTAAATGCCGAGCGACGATCGTGAAATAGAAAAATCATCCACCACCTTCTCTTTTATTGATATGAGCGACTTTTACGACTCCATTGAAGTGTTTGTAGTTTTTGATTGTATGTACAGGAAATGTATTTTGTGTTTACTCGTGTCCTAGTAAAAATCATAAGAGAGGCAGGTTTTCAAAAATGATTTTTATTTTTACAAAGAGGCCAGACTTCTGCAGCATATCTGAATGACTTGGGGAGTCCCTCCAAAAATGCTCTGAATGAACTTTGAACTTTATCCCTACCCTAGCATATTCATCACTGATTTGTAGAAAACAGTGGACCGAGATGACAACATCGAAATTCCTTGATATATTTGGCAATCTCATATTGCCAGGTGGACACTATGAGACAGGGGTGGTATATCTTATACATTTTTATTAAAGGTACTATATATTAAAAAAACTAAATACAATGAAAGAAAAATCAATATATTTTATAAATAATTAATGGGGATCATTTGCATATTAGAACAATGTAAATATTCTTCTTCTTTAATTTCATAGTGAAATGATATGACTGTGAAAGTGAGGTCAAGTATTGGGAGTCATCTGCTTCGTCACACCTACCAAATTACTTCTAAATTACGAATTGGGTTTCACTGGTTAAGGGGAAATTGCGGCCCGGCTGTTTCCACTTCACCAGTAGAGCCCAACTCTGAGCGAGGTATAAGAAAGTAATCTACAGCTGCAACTTATTTATAATGCAAATATTAAAACATAAATAATCAATTAAAAAGAATATCACTAAAAAATTAAAAATGAATATTTTGTATAGAAAGTTCATTTTATAACTACTCACTATATAATTTTCTCTATGTCTAATCATATTTTTTACAAGATACTAATTGATTAAAATGCGAAGAAAACTAAAACATATATCAAAACAAGATTAGATTCTGGACAGATTCGGTTAACTGATTGGGAAAAGCATGTATTTATTCAACATAGTTATTCTTCCTGATACCAATTCTGTGTTTCTACGATGAAGAGCTTCTGTGTAAATAAAGGAAAACTGTCACAAACGGAAACACATGCGGACAAATGAAGGCGATTTCCTACGTGTATAACAAATTAAAAAAAAAAGAATGTCAATGTGACATCGAAATGTTTTTAAGATTCAGTTTCTTCTGCAGCTGTCTGTCTTGAATATAATTTTGTGTGTGTATGAAAGAGGTATTTAAAAGAATTTCATGCCCCTAAATTTTATTTAAATGCCTAAAATTATTTATGACTTCCAATATTTTAGGAATTCTTCATATGACATTATTTTCGTTGATTTCTTCATGTTTGTTTCCAATACTCTAAAATGATTTATTAAATCCTTTAAAGCATCGCATCACATTTTTTCAACATTCATATCTCGTCTGAATATTGAAAAAACGGCTCCCACCACTTTCACCAAACTTGTTCGTACCTATATGTCTCTTTGTAAGATATTTGAAAGGATCTTTGAATATACTGGAAAATGAAATTTGACATCTATAATTGCTTGATTTTGATGATATATCCATGTAATTTTTTCGTAGAAAAATTTCAGATTCTTTGAGAAAAAATAGTATGCAAGTGTGGTTTTATGAATGTTTCAGAAGATTGACATTTTAAGGTCAATAACCGAATGACACAAAAACGTCAAAAACCTAACCATGTCAAAAACCATCTAAAACCATAAATAACTAAATTTACAAAAAATTTATAATAAAAGACTTTCAATTTTGAATCATGAATTAAAAAATCATGCTTTTATGAAAATAGACATACTTTATGACCAATTTACCATAGATAACTGCTTATAATATTCAATAATACTATAAAAAGTTGTCTATGGTTCGGTCAAAGATATGTATCTGTTCAGCAGCAATAAAATGCAATTAATCATGGTAGTACCTGATTCTGTTGTAGAAAATATAGTGATGTTTAGGAGCATTCCTATGAGCAACTGCGAATGGACTTCGGAATAACTTTTTCCATATTAACCATGAGTATGTTATGAGTGCTGCAACTACGCTTTGGTAATAGCCATTTTCCAAAACTTTGCAATTTCACGCCTACCACGATCTTCGGACCTCAATTTTCTGTATTTATGATTCTGCGAAAATCTGAAATTTAAGGTGAGTATATGCCTAGTACACGAGATTGTTTTTGCACCAGCATGCTTCCTTGTACCTGGCCTTAAAAAGTTAGATAGAAGCAGCTGTATGGAATATGCACCATTTTGAAGCAAGGACCAATCAGAAGACATCCAATACTTTCCTGACTCCCTCAAAAATATCATTTCACTTGGAGGACATTGTAACGACACCCAGTTTTAAAGTGCTCCAACTGCCCTTAACGAATACGATGGATCTTTGGTTAAGTTAAAGGTTCGAACTCACTACTTTCTAATAATGAGAACGATACTTTAACCAACCAGGCAACTCCTGCCATGTACACGAGATATATCAGAATAGGGAGATGTCATAAAACGTGGAAGTTATGTAGATTCCTCTTATTATGTTGCGTTCGGTATTGGTTGTCTACAATTTTAAGCTTGTAAAGCGTAATCATTAGTGGTAGGACATACACTGAAAATTTACAATCCTAATAAAGAGCTTTTTTTCTCTTTTATTCAGGTGGGATCATTAGTCTTTTATTAACTTATTTCAGCAAATGCTTTATGGTAGTAGTTTTCTGCTGGTTGTCTTTATTCCATTTGTAGTTTTGCATTACGTTGGTGAATTTCTTCAAAGACAAAGTGGTTTTCACCACTCGAATACTTCTCACTGTAACTATAACTATGAGCTTCGTATTTTTTTAAGTCATTACAATCCTTAGCTCATGTTTTCCAGCAATTGTTTCTAAAGTGTTATTTTAATTGTTTGATCGGTTAAGTAATGAGGATTTCGCAAATAGAAACTTTTTTTGATCACCTTGCTCATATATATGCAAATACATACAAGTGGATACCAAAATAATGAAAGCATCTTTGAATTAAAGTGATGTCACTTTGAATTAAGGCTCTTCCAGACCTACGTGAGAACTTCTGTTGTCTTGTCGCCCCATCTGGTGTTAGTTGTCAAAGCTTGTAGAGGGGAGTATCCCAAACATTATTCTTGGTTGAAAATGCTTGTCAATCAATCCTTCGAAGTTAGCGAGTCCGCCAGATTTGGCGCGTTATATCGTGAAAAATTAAAGTACTAACGCCATAAAAACAGCCAAAAAGAGAGTTTTAAATTTCTTCCTAACAGATGTTTACCTCAAATTACCCTCAGGGTTCTTAGAATAGGGGTGAGGGAAAGTGGGTCACTACAAATGCTCAACGAACTGACACCGGAATTACCTGTTGCTGTCTTATGGAAAATTAGCTGCCAGTGATTCTAAGGAAAATATTATTTATTTATATTTTAGAGTTCGGTTTTTATTATTCGCAATAAAATATATGAAGACAAATTGCAAATGTTGAGTGATTTTACAGTTACTAATTAAATGGTCAAAAATTATTATCAGAATTCAAATCAAACCTAAAATACTATATGAATAATTAAAAATATTTTTTTTAAGTGCCTTGGTTCAATTTGATTTTATGAGACTTGATCCATTGACTTAAGATACCTCTGAATATGAATGCAACAAATAATTAAAAACTATTATTTTCAAAACTAACTCATTATAAAAATATTTAATTTTTTTCAAGTTTTTTAAAAATTTGAACTTGAATAACTTTATATATATATATATATATATATATATATATATATATATATATATATATATATATATATATATATATATATATATATATATATTCTAATTATATACAAATAGATGAAATGATTATTATATAAATACAGTTACAATATATATTTTTATGAAAATAACGTTATGATTATCTATCTATCTATGCGTGCGTATATATATATATATATATATATATATATATATATATATATATATATATATATATATATATATATATATATATATATATAATCGTATCGTAATTTTCATAAAAATATTGTAACTGTAATTATTTTTATAATAATCTTACATCTGTTTTATATAATTAGAATTACAGCTTGAAAGAGAGATTCATCTCTTATCTTTCCTCTCACAAGTCCCTAACTGTATTTCTCTATATAAATAAAATTAACTAAGTTATAATTAGAAGTACACGTTTTTTAAAAAGTTGATATTCTGGTATGAAATGTGAAATATACTTTAATTCTGAAAATTTTAAAAAGTTGATATTCTGGTATGAAATGTAAAATATACTTTAATTCTGAAAATTTTAAAACTCTTCAGTTATTTTATTAGATATTTTCCCCTGGGTTGATAAAAACAAAATTTGATTAGCACTAAATATGCCTTATAGAAACACACAGGTAAATTAGATTAAAACAAGTTTAGAGTAAAATTGTGCGAAATATAAATTAGGTTTATATTTGTCAACAAATAATCAAATGCAAATGCAACTTATAGCATACGAGAAAAATATAATTTCATAGTAATACCAGTAAAATATAATACAATTTCATAAATTAGAGATTTATTTGTCAACAAATAATCAAATGCAAATACAACTTATAGCATACGAGAAAAATGTAATTTCATAGTAATACGAATAAAATATAATTCAATTTCTTGAGCATATGGGAAATTTAGTTAATAGCTTGAAATATATATGAGGTAAAATAGTAATTAAAATAAATCTGTTAATAAAGTAAAGAAATGCGCTTGAGCAATTCACATTTCATGAAGAAAAAACAGAAACTAAATATATATATTTCGTTTCTGTTTTTATATGCATACAAATTCGTATAGTTAAACTTTTATTTTTTTAAATTTTAATTTTTCAGCTTTTTTTTTTTTTTTTTTTTTTTTTTTTTTTTGCGATCGGAAAGGAAATCGCTTTTTCATCGATTTCCTGTTAGTGAAAAGATGAAGTTTTCTTATCGTACTGTAATCACTTTTTTCATGCTTAAAATAGACTAATTTTACAGAATTTAATTAATGAGAAAAAGATCCAAATACATTTAAAATATTAAAAGTGTTGAAATGAATTTACGAGAAATTTGAATTTTCGGGAAACAGCATTCAACATCAATTGAGAAATGCATCAAGGTGAATAATATGTTCAACAGAATCTTGCGGTTGAATAGTTTGGAATGGCTGAATTAGAAAGCTGTTTGGAGACGGTATTGTATTGCTTATCCCATCTTAGTGACAACAAGATGATTTATGATTTAATTATTGTTGTAGCCATACAAAGAAAGAAAGTCGTTCAATCACACTATTTCTAGACCAGTCACTTTGAGCATATCTAATTGATTCTCAATTTCCTTCCTGATATTCTCTCTCAAGCATTTCTTCTCGAACATCAATACTATGACTTCAGTTACATATTTTATATCGCCTTAAGTGCTACAGGATATTTATTCATTCTTTTGATATTTTATTACTTTTATTCCTTTTTTTTGTCAAAAATAATGTCATTTGCGTTGCGCAGGACAATATTTTTCTCAAATAAATTTCGTGAGCATAAAATGATTCCCCAAAGAGCATTGATGTCATCTATATTGTAGTGTGTTGTAATATATTGTTATCGTTCGTTTGGTTATTGAAATGCTTTTATGTTTTTCCGCTGAAGTTTTACTACAAACCCAATTTTTTTTTGCAAAGATATTTATAAATTTTCAAATTTAAAGTGTTTAATTTCTTAGCAGACGCAATATTTTAGTATGCTGGTATCATATGCTTATTAATCATATTTTATAGTGTATTTTTTTTCATGAAATAAGTTGAAAATAAAATTAATTGTCCAAATGTTTGTAGAGGTAAAAACTCAGTAATTTTGGAAAATGATTAAAAATCAAATTAAAATATTTGTCTCACTATTATTCTAATAAACTTATCGTTCTTATTATTAGACATTTTATTTTATAAGAAATATGTATACATACATATATATATATATATAATGTATATATATATATATACATATATATATACACATATATATATATATACATATATATATATGTGTGTGTTTGTCTATTGTAAAATGCATTTTTTTATATTAAGTTCTTTAAATTTTTAATACATAGGTAGTCTTATTTCAAAATCGTAGAATATAATATAATTGAACAAGGTAACACAAAACAGTTTATAATATTTCATTATTAAAATTTACTTAAATGATGATAATCAAAGTTGATTTAAAAGTACATATCATAGCTACTTTTCCAACGCTAATAAACAGAAATCTAACATGCATTATTTACAGATGCCTTTTCGATTTCATGAGTGAGAAAAGCTAATTCATCTTGCTCGATTTGGAAGTGTTTGCCAACCACATGGTAAAACAGCGGGAATCATAAGTTTTTCTCAGAAATTCCTCCTGCTTTAGGTTAGCGTAGTGAAGTAGAAAACTCAGCCAAGTTTGGCTTTAAAAATTTTCCAGTTTCATAGGTGGCGTTGTGTACAGAGGTGGATTTTCAGAAATAGGAATGAGTTTGATTTGTTATCAAAATTCGTATCGAAATATTAATGCAATCAAAAATATTTTTAGCTTAAAAAAAAACAAAAACAAAAGTGTTCATTTTGTAACTGTACGGAGAAAAAAAGGAAATATCTTTAAACCAAATTTTGTACAACCTCAATGAAATTAGAATTTAGTTAAAACTTACTTGGATGGAGATATTTTGACATTTTAAAAATATTTGAAAAAATTTTAAACGCTAAAAATGGACGTCGAAGTGACAGTAGCTCTGTTTTTTGTAATTTGCAAAAGACCGAAAGTTTCTATCATGAAAATAGCTCTTGTGAAACGTTAAATTATTATCCATAGGATTAACGTAGGATTCGATTTTCCCCAACGGAGGTCTAGAAGGGCCTTAAAGTGACATTTTTAACGAATTTTGTAAATATTAAAATATAATGATAGCTACCATTTTTATAAATAAAAACTTTATATATTTTGGCACTATGAGGTTATTTTATATTCTTGAATTTTTAATTCAAGAATGTAGGATATTAAACCTCTCAGATTTCTAAAGAAGCTGAATTGTTAAGGAGCTTGTCTGCATGGGCAAGTGTAGCAGAAATATTCCAACTTTCATGTGTCTAAAGTTCACAACAGCATGGAAAGACAACCTCAGTCAAGTAAAATGATATACATAAAGAAAAGCTCGATGAAAGAAACCAATGTGTATTGAAAAAGGACTTTACATTATTTGCGGATTTTGCGTTCATTGAAAATGGAGCTACAGTTGTTCTCTTTAAAAAGGCAATCTTGACAGAACATATGTTAGTGACAAATATCGTCTACATGATGTCACATACACATGAAAACAGATTGATTCATAAGTGGAAGAAGACATTGTGGATTGAGGAATCGTTTTACACTTTTTCCTACAATAGGATGGATGCATGTTTCTAAGGACAGCTGCACAAGCCTTTGACCTTGATTGTCTTCTTCGAACTGCCAAACATAAAAGTAAATGTATGATGATACGGGTAGTTGTATCGTGCTTTTCTGCTGGTAAAATCATAACCCTAAAAAGAAGGGTTACTAGGTAGAAATGTAAAATACGTTTAGCTGAGATCACGTAAATCGTATGATGAAAACTTGTTTCCTACAGGAGAAGGAGTTTTTCCAGGATGATAATGCACTATAAAGTAGTTAAACATCAACCTTGGTCCACACAATTACCCGACCTCAATAAAATTGAAACGTTGTGATCTAATTTAGAGAATTCAAAACAAAATAGCTAACTTCTATCATCATCTTTTTCATAACTTTCACAACATTATATCTTGATACATCTTTCCATAGAAATGGATATTTCCTCCATTTCTATGGTAAGATATAGCATGATTTTTTTTTCAATTATTTACATTTGGGATGAAAATTGTTGTTTCGTAACAAAATTTATCTTACCCTAGACTTCTGATCAGATATACAAATAAATAGTAGTACTTATAATTTGACATGTATTACATTTAATACACAGTATTAATAATTTAACATTATATACATATAATTAAAATTTTAATGATATAATTAGCCTTTAATCAATTATTTTAATTCAATAATATATTCTTAAAAAATTCATCAAAAATATGAGAATAAAAATTATAAATTCTTGTCATTTATGAAACTATTGGGTTGTTCGGAAAGTAATTTCGTTTCCCATGAAAATGAAAAACGTATAATTAATAAATATCGTATTGCATTGCATATTGTCCATTCTAGTCCAATAGCTTTTACCATCTTTCTGGTAGTAGCATGATTTCACACTCATAAAAATGTTGGTTTTTACTAGCTACTCTAGCTTTTTGCTAGAGCCCATGCGTCGTCCTATCAACACCACGCTCCTACAATAGGAGACTTCTAGCAGAAGAAGCCTATCAAAAAGGGCAGGCCAGATGGGATCGAGCAGAAACAGGAAGGCTGGTATATGATGTTATACCGAAGGTCAGAAATAGGACACAATGCTGGTCAAGACAAATAACCCTGTTTATTACAGGCACGGCCCCTTCCCGACTTGCCTGCACAGAATAGGTGCCCTTTCAAGTGAATACTGTGCCTGCGGGGACATAGGGAACCCGATTCATTACGTAACTGACTGCCCAATCACGAGCTCATGGCATTTCACCAAGCCCATCTAACAAGGGAATGGACCAGAAACATAGTAAACAATGCCCATTCAAGAACCAAAGTGATTGCCCTAATGAACTTTTTAATAGATCATAGAGATCTGTTTATTCCAGAGGACCAAGTAGAGGAGGATGACCAGCAAGGAGAATTGGACCTCTAGGACAATGATGGACAAGTACAGAGTGCTTAAGCCTTGTAGCTCTGTGCAACGTAACAACCTTTATTTTTCTAATTTTACTAACACTTTAATATTTTCCAGTTTGTAGATAAATTCACTTTTCTTTTCTTTATTCATACTGTAGTTATTGTAGTTAATGACCAACGCATCTTCATTATTCTTGTTCCAACGAAAGTATAATTTTAATCTGTATATAGCTTTTGTTGTAACTTGTGTAAGTATTGCGTAATGTTAAGTATAACCTAGCCTTTTTCGAGTACTATATTATTTATATTTATATTAAACTAACCTAGGGAATAACAAAGAATAACAACCTTCCTGAACCAAATCTATTCAACAACCTCTCTCTATTTCTTTTTCTAACTTTGCTAACTTCTTATTATTTTGCATGTTTGCTTAAGCTAAGTTGAATACCCTGCTGTTAAATTGTATATCTTGTAATTTCCATTGTACCAATGCAATGTATCTTGTTTTGATGTTCCATACACTTGTCAATTGGGGACAGCGAGAAGCAGTAGAGGGGTGCCCTCCAGATGTGTCTGGAGCTGTTGCGTACGGAGTTCGGAATTGTTGCGGGGGCGGTGCCACTTTCTTTTATTCTTTCTAGCAACTCCCATCTAAACTGGTAGAACCCTTCATGGGTTAGGTACAGGGGAGTTAGCAAGGATGGGAAAAAAAAACCCGGTTTATTCCTGGGAATAAACAGGGTTTTTTTCCCATAAAAATTTTGAAAATTCCCAAATTTTCAAAACTGTGTGGAAAAATTTGAATTTTCTTAAAAATTTAAAAGTTTTTAACTATTAAAACCACATAATATATTTAAAAAGATATATTATAATAATTTCTACTTTTATTTATGGCAATAGAAATTTCTCTAAACGTTTGGAAAAATATGACAGCTATTTGTAAAACCCGGTGAAAATTATACATAAAATAAAGTGCTCATTTATAAAGCACTTATTTCCTATGCCTGTCTTATCTGGGGTAACTGGAAACTCTTCAAGATAAAGCCCTCAGATGGGCAGTTAAGGTTCATTAGAAATCAGAAAATCAGACAAGAATTAAAATTCCCTACCCTGAGAGAATTCTTCACGAAAATAATGTAAAACGTGATTAAAAATATTGATAAAACTAATAACGAAACAATAATTAGCCTTCTCTCCTATAATGACCTAAGTACCCATAATAGATTTCGTCCTCGCTCATTGCTCAGATATTGCCCAAAGTTTCCTCACCAAACACCATGAAATAAACTATAAATAGAAAAAATTTTCCTTTGATAACTACTTCTTTGTATGGAAAAAAAGAGACTACTAAAAAGATATAAGGATTTTTTTTTGTTACATCTCATTCTATATGTGGGAAAAAATCTATTTAAAATAAAAATGATGATGAAAAATGCATATATAAGTGTGCATACTAAATGTATATAAAACAGATTTTTTTAAATACACAAGTATATGTAAATACATAAAATATATAAAAAAAAAGATAAAGATAGATATATTGTATTACTGACCAAGTTATACCTTGTAAATATTATAGAGTGTATAAATTCTTGTAAATACTTTTTCCTATTCTTATTTCTCTCAATTTATTCCTTAACTATTTCCTTTATTATTCTATTAGTTTCATTTAATTTAAATATATATTTCTCATAAATAATAAATTAATCAACAATAGCTTCTTAAATTCTGAAATAAATTATATGAAATAACCATAGTCCCGTCCATTAAAATTTCAAACTCATTTTAAGCCAGTCAGACTCAAGTTATAGCTCACCAACCAAGAACCAGCTATCTAATGAGGGTAGAGGATCCCCAGATCCAGGGACCTCTGAAAACTGCCAGCCGGCAATCACTTCAAATTATACATTGATGACTAAACCAAACGATTCCAAATGATTCAATCTACTGAAAAGTGTTTGTTAATATAGTTAGTTTGGGTTTTCGGGCATTCAGGGATTGCAGGTGATGAAATTACAGACTCATTAGCAAAAGCAGCAACTGTGAGTCATTATGCTATTCGATCTATTTCTCCTGAAGGTCTGAAACAACACATCAAGAAATATTACTTTAAAGAAAGTCTCAATCAATGGAAAAATAGCAAATATGCTGAAGCATTCACTCATCTCACATCTATTCGCAAAAAATCATAGGCAGTTAACAAAATCGCGACTAGAAGACGTATGGTTGAGCAGAGCAAGAACAAGATCTTTTCCTACCAATTCGATTCTATTTAGGTTTAATCTCTGGCATACATCAAGGCTAGGGAAAATATAAGGGCTGGCTCATCGCTTTGAGGTGTTGCATGCCGCCTCGTCACCGGAAAGGGGAAGAGCGTGACGTCATTGGTTATCGACTGGCTGGCATGCTCTATGCCAGCTTGTGTCCGATCGCAGCTTTCTTATTCATTTTGGCTTGTTGACTGTTAATGTTTTCATTTTAAGTTAGAGTACTTTTAAAGAGGAAAACATGACATCGTGTGCTGATGCTACGTGTTGAAATACGTATCAAAATACAAAAGGAAAAGACTTAATATTTCATTGATTTCCAAAAGAAAATCAAATGATTTCGAAGGAATGGGGTCCAAAGATGTCGAAGAAGTGACAAAATCAACATCAAGAATGGTAGAGTGTGCAGTAAGCATTTTGATTTGACTGGATATATGGACGACATACAAAATCGACTACTTGGTTTGCCAGAGAGAAAAATATTAAAACCGACAGCTCTGCCTAATCTTAAATTACCAACTTTAAACATAATGCGAAATATTTCAAGAGAACAGATTCAAACGAAAAGAAGATTAGTAGAAGCTATTGAAAGAATTGAGTGTCGGAGTCCACATAAATTATGTGATACAAAAAATCAATGTGATGGTGACATTAAATGCCTTAAATGCAATGAATATTTAAAAAATATAGAAGAATTGAAAAAAAGAATATTATGGGGAGAAAATACAGTGAAATTCCTTAAAAATGAACAAAAAAGAAATCAAACTTCAACACCAAGAATAATTAAACAAGATTGAAATCAAATAAAAAAATTGCATTTAAATGAAATACAAAAATTAAAAATGAAAATAAATTACTTCAAATGGAGAACGTTAAACTTAGGAAGATGAGGATAAATAATTTATTCCCTTATAAGCGTGAAGGTGAAGAAAATAAATTAAGAAGTAAATGGTCATCTAACACTATTTCAAAACGTATTTTAATTAGATCATTATCTTCAAAATCTACGATTTTTGGCGAAATAAAATGGGATTAAATATGCCAAGTGCAAGTACTTTGAAAAGATGGTGTTCCATGTTTAGTTGCATGCCTGGAATTCTTAAAGATGTAATGTTATTGATGAAAAAAAATTGCGAAACTTTGAGCGATGTGGAAACGATATGTTCTTTGATCTTTGACGAAATGCACTTAGATTCGAAATTGTGTTACGACTCTTCATTGGATGAAATATTAAGCCCATTTTGTAAAGTTCAAGTTATTTTATTGAGAGGATTAATTTTCACGAGAAAACAGGCAATATATTTTTATTTCAACTGTAAAATGAATAAAAAACTTTATTTACTGTAATAGAAGAAGTTGAATTCACTGGTGTTCAAGTTCGAGCAATAATTTCGGATCTTGGCGGATGTCATACCTTATGGAAAGAACTCGAAATAACTATTGACAAATCGTGTTTTCTTCATTCTTCAAAAGATTCAAGGAAGATATGGGTTTTCGCTGATATGCTTCATTATATCAAGTTATTGAGGAATCCTTTTTAGATAATGGTTTAGTTTTGAGTGACGGTACAATAATAAATTCTAGAATATTATATGAGATATTGAATAAAGATGTCTGGGAAATAAAAATTTGTCATAAACTGAAGCCCCAATTTCTAACTGTTAAAGGAAATGAAAGATAAAATGTTACACTTTCAAAGACTTTATTTTCAGAAAATACTGCTAAAGCTATAATACATTTCACTGGAAATACTAAAGCGGCTACATTTTTTGCATTAATCGATAATTTATTTGATATTATGAACAGTTTCGTACCAATACCTACCAGTAACAAGCCTTTAAAAGCTGCTTTTGGAGTGTAAAAATACTTTGATACTCAAAAAGAAACTTTAAACGCAATCAAGGAGGAAGATTTCAATTTACGTGTATTTGGAAAAAAATTGATTTTACCTTTTCAGCAAAGTATTATTATTTCAATTCATTCTCCTTATGGATTATTATATGAAGACTTAAACTCTATAAATGTGTCTTATATTTTAACAAGTAGACTTACTCAAGATGCGCTCGAAAGCCTCTTTAGCCAAATTAGAGGTCTCTGGAGATTCAATGACCCTCATTCTCCTTCTGAAGTAATTATTCGCTTAAAAAATATTACTCGCAAATAAATTATTTAATTTGTCACCGAAAGTAAACTCTTTAGAAAATGGACCAGACGTTTATTTAACAAGTGAAATGTTAGACTCTACATTTAACGTAAAAGAACGTCAAGAAATTATCAATTCTTTTGATTCTCAAGATGAGGAATTAAATCGTGAATTCTTAATTAATCCCTTACCTTTATTTTGGGAAAATGAACTTGCCTCTTCCAATCCAAATTGAGATATATCTCCATTTGAAAAAAAAGCTATGGCTTATGTGGCGGGCTATATTGTTTATAAAATTAACGATAATTCACTTGGAACTATATCAAGAAATTCAGTTGATATGCCCAATCATTCCGAGTGGATTAATTTAATTTCTGCTGGGGGACTTACTGTTCCAACAAAAGCATGGATTGAAACTATAAAACAAACGGACATAATGTTTCGTAAATTTCATGCCGACACATTTTTTAAAGGGAAAAATGTCATAGCAACATTAATAAATGGAACAGAGTCTTCTTTTTCTACTGTAAATCGAAAGACAGTTAAACTTTTTTTGTCGCTTGAGAACATTAATACAAATTAGGTATTTAAATAGAAATGCAGGGATAGTATCTCATAATGAAGCTCAACAAAAAACAAGAAATGGGTCAATAGTCAAAAAATCAAGATAAACTGAAACTAATAGGTAAGCATATTTTTATATTGGTTATACAATTTTAAATTTCAATATTAATAATAATTTTTTTTTTTTTTGGTTTATTAAATAATAATTTCAAATTCACTAAATATTTGAGAGGCATTTGTATTTTTTTTCATTCTGACTAAAAACAAAATGAACTTAAAAATTAAGTATTTTGCTTAGAAACTACAGGCATCTTATTCTCCTTCGATGCCTGACTACGTCATCGACGGCTATTTCCGGTGTCAGTTTTGGGGACTCTTTCCCTAGCCCTGGGCATACAGACCGCTGCCAGTGCGGTGAACCTGAAACCATAGATCATATTCTCCTAGATTGTCCTTTATACGAACATCAGAGGAATCAACTACGGAAAAAATTAGGAATAGGAACATTATCATTCTCTTGGAAAATTGGAATATCTACAAATCCGGAAATTAAAATTCTTGGATGCTGTGAATTTCTACGCCTGTCCAACAGATTCTAATTTTAATAAAAAATGAAAGCTACAACTCAAAATCCATCTTAAATTATTTTTTAACACGAATTTATGAATCCGAATTTTTTCTTCACATATCAAGACGTCTCTGTTAGTGATCACCGACTTTCCTTAAATAAGGTTAGTCGATTGACTGCATAAATCTCCTCTCAAAATTCCTTCTTCAATGAGAGCTACAAGCATCTTAGCTCCAAAAGTGTGCTCGCCATAACCTATTTGTAAATATTGGAGAAGTTTCAAGTTGTGTTCTTTGCAATTGTTACTCGTAATGTTTATTATTTGAATGTGTAATTGTATACATATTAAATTTTTGGACAGAGAAATCGTTTAGATATGCTGTCCTTCACATATATATTCCTCGAAAAATATAAAACAAATATGTATAAACGTCAATCTTACAATATATATTTCTTGAAAATATTATTCTACTATTATTTATTAACTGCATGATAAATTAAACGCACACAGTGGATAAGATTGATACTAAAATTGCATACGAAAATTTTTATAACGTCAGTCGTTAGTGTATATAAATATTCATTTTGTTTTTCATTAGATATCTGAAGTTACTTTCGATCAACTTAGATAAAAGTAATAGCCTGGATGTACATCTATAGTTTGAAACATTCAAAAAGTAATTTTTAACTATTGTGGTTTTATTTTCTGTGGTTAAATCAGATGTTTAAATATCTGTTTATCGAATCAGATTTTGTACGTATTGTATACAAAAAGACATTTTCTCTTGCCTTTAAAAGTAATGATGTGAAGTATACTGATAATTTTATTTGGCATGTGCTTAACATGCAAGACTATTTTTTCTTTTGCAAGTTTTTTTATACATAAATATATGCTTATATGATTGCTGTAGGATTTATTACATAGTGTTGTGTATTTTCTAGAGAATATTAATGCAGAAACCTTCGTAACAAAACTGATTGTTCATAGATGATAATAAATACTGATTCTTATTTATATTAGTAGAACTTTTTCCCAGTTTTTTACTGTTATATTAGTTAAAGCTTACAAATTTGGTGTTTGAGATTTGGAAAATATCTGAACTTTGATACTGTCACATAAAAAAATGTCAGTGTTTAAAATTGCTAATTATTTGCTAGTAATAAAGAAGCAGGAAAATGCTCTTGATATTATTCCTTATTAAAATGAAGCTATTTATCATTGGAAATATTGGTGAGAAATTAAGTAAGAAACTAGATTTAACTAAGCATGTTGGATTTCCTTACTAGTTAATTTAGTTGTTTATCAGTGATTTGACAAATCAGTTATTTTGTTAAACTATATGACAAGAACATTAAATTTCATCCATTATTATGGACCTTTTAAAATTTGAATTTGCATGTTCCAATAATTTTAGATTTGTAGAGATTTATATCATGATTTTGCTTTT
The DNA here is from genome assembly GCA_030067965.1 of Latrodectus elegans. NCBI lineage: Eukaryota > Metazoa > Arthropoda > Arachnida > Araneae > Theridiidae > Latrodectus > Latrodectus elegans. The sequence goes on from CM057820.1 coordinate 127,657,826, forward strand.
ATTGAAAGTTATTAGTTAAATAGTGCCTGCTGCTGCTAATTAATTAATTTGAAGTTACTTAAAATTTTGATGAAGTGTTTCTTAAAATAAAATTATGTAAATTGGTACAATTGGCGTCGATAATAAACTTCATTATCAGTATCACAACCTTTAAATCCTATTTGTCCTAACTAGCAGAACCAGAATGCATATAAGCATTTGCCAATTCCTCTTTTTCAACATCTGTTTCCCATCTTTTAAGTGGCATTTTTAAGGATTTTTTTTCAATAATTTGAAAAAAGTTAAATTTTAACTTGGTTGGATAGTATTTATAATTATATATAAATTATTCCAAGTTTCCTGCAAATAGCGTTTGTGTTTGTTACATTATAGTTTAAAAAATGAAATAGATAAAACTTTTGATTTTCACCATAATTTTTACCGTTTTCATTTTGATTAATTTGTGTAAGCTGAAAAGTGCTTCGAAGAGTTCTGCTTAGTTAAAGGATTATGTCATATAGAGATGTTTATATATATGCAGATTACATCATTTTATAATTTTAAATATGTATACACACTTTACATAATCAGGGGCTTAGTGAATCAAGATTGTTTCTCAATTTAAGAACTTGTGTCTTATGTATTTTCACTGTAATTATTATCAAATATTATACGAAATATGTTGATGGTTGGTAATGACACATTTATGTGAGATTGTAAATAATGTTGATGTGTGATATGTCAAATGTTTCTTTAAATAAGAGTTTTTATAAATTCTAAATTACATTATACTTTACATTTATCCCAGAAAAAACAAATTTTTCATCTATGTATTTGAAATTTTTAAAGTGAGCTGGAGTTCACAAGTCCTACTCCTGACAGCATATCTATGACCGACATGCATTGATTTACAATAATTTAAAATGCTCGAAACTAGCTATTTTAAAATGAGCAATTAATTTTAAGAAGCCAGAAAGGAGGTAGGGTATTGTTCCTAATACCTCGCTACTAGGGTTTTCACCTTTCAGCATAACAAGGGTCTAAGTTTTGACAGATTTATATCATTGGGCATCAAGTTGGTGTTCCATCATGAAAGAAGTAGTATCTTTTTGTATCATTGATAAATTAAAAAATTGTCAATTAGAAGTCAAAACAAAAATGAAAGCTATTTGCTTGGCATTATTTATTTTTAAATCATCAATTTATTACGAAGACCAAAAAAAATCAAGTACTACCTTACTTTTTTCAAATAATTTGTTTCTAAGAAATATAATACATTAAAATTAAAGTGAAATCCTTTTTTTAAAAAAATAAAGCAAACATTGAAAAACTAATATTTTAAAACTTTTATTTAAGATATTGTCATTTGCTTGTTTTAAATGTAGTATTAGTGTTAATACAGTGAAATATGTAGCTTCAATTTTATTCAGTATTTATTACAATTTTTGCTACATCCATTTCAGTTGTCATGTTGAACAACTATATTCATAAAAATCAATCAGTATTTACAAAACAATATTTTTATATTTGTAAATATTAGTTACTTTCTACCATAGAAATAATACCTTATTTTATTTCACAAGGTAACAGGTATAAACATAGTTAGCTGGGATCTTTTTATTGTGCAGATTTCTAAATACATCTGTACAATTTTTAAAATCCTTTCTGAACAAATTGTTTATTGTTACTTCAAGTTTTTGAATCGGAAATATACAACACACAAAATTACAGATTTGTGCCAACTGTCCTAAAATTTTTGTATTGTGTACAAATTTTAATCTAATGTGTAAAAATTCAAGCTGAACTAACTCTTAAAAATATTGTAGAAAAATAATACACCTATTTTTTATATCATACTGGCATTCATATTTTCAGAGGTAATATTTTAACCAAAAATCTTTTTTCGAAAAGAGTAACACATTTCAGCCTTTTTATCAAAAGCAAGATGCATTGAATTAAAAAATAATTTTAATTTAAAACAATATTGTATGAGTGCAAAATGTTAAAAAAGCAAGAGCATTTTTTTTTTCAGAATTTGCTTGATTTTCATAAAATCAAAGTTATTTCCATTTGTAATACTTAAGTCTGAAAAATTCCTAGAAATACATCTTTCGACCTGCTCGCTACCACTTTCATAAAACACCTTCCAGATTCTCTTTCGATCCCTCCAAACACCCATCTTCCATCAACTTTCTTTCCTCTATTATACCTTCTCTTTCCAAATTTACTTTCATCTATTTCAACAATCACAACAGGTCCTTCGACCATTTCATTCGTTTGCATACACACTTCAACACACACCTCACGACAAAAACTCTTCCAATCAACCACCGCATGACTAGATACGTTTAACTCCTCACATATATTTTTATTTGAAAAATCTTTCACCCACATATACATCATTTGCAACAACACACTCACCGGCAATCGTCCATGAGAAAACCATGAACCCTTTCGAACGCTTCTTTTCACATCATGCTTATCCTTACCTCTCACATTACATCTCCATTCACACTTATCACTCACATCCATTCTATCGGCAAGTTTCATTTCCGCACCACATTTACAACATAAATAATTTTTCGAAATTAAACCAACATTCATACACCACATAATAACTTCTTTATCACTCAAACGAAATATTTCTCTCAAATTCATAGCCTGCATCTCAAAGCGCGATTGATTTTGATTAAGATAAACAGCGAGAAAGTGATAACGAGACGAGTAACTAATTCAATGCCTTGCTAAATGAAAATGGCGAAATTTTCACATTGTGAGCAAGCTTTTCCCAGGTTTGGAGTTAACAATTGATGGATGACAGCCTGCTTTTCCAAGAAATTGGGGTGACAAGTGACGGATGGCATCCTCCAAAACATTATGGGGAGACACCATGAAATTCCGGTGAAACATTCATGGAGAAATATTTGGCGACTAATCACTTTTGGCGATTAAACTTGGCGATGTAAACAAGAACTAGATCTGGCGACTCTTTGCGGCTCGCGACATTGAACATTGGCGAGATTTCGCGCTCCGCGAGGTGAGACCGTAATACTCAGTTTAGCCAATTTTTTTTATATAAATTTATTATGTGTCTTAGATATTAAATAGATTTTGCAAATTTTACAAATGTGACTCTTTAGTAAATTGTTAATAATTTAAATATTGAGTTTGTCAATTTAAATAATTATAAGTTATTATTATTAAACTGCTAATAATGCTAGAATATATTGATGATAATTACTCTCATCAAATAAATACAGTTATAATTGGATTGAAATAACATTTGCAGTTTCAATACACCTCAAAATTACATGCAAATTGTAATAGGGTTTTAACGCTATCTTATTTCGTAGGATTTTTGTCACATTAATTCCTACAAATTATAATTTAAATGATGATTCATAAGAAGAGCTCTTTTTTGTTCACCACATACTTTAATTTACATATTGATTAAATTCGTGCACCATTTATATATATTCAGTTGAGAAGAAGTACATGAAACAGTATCTTTTTGTATCATTGATAAATTAAAAAATTGTCAATTAGAAGTAAAAACAAAAGTGAAAGCAATTTGCTTGGCATTATTTATTTTAAATTATCAATTTTCAGTTTATCACGAAGACTAAAAAAATCAAGTACTACTTTACTTTTTTTCAAATAATTTGTTTTTAAAAAATACAACACATTAAAATTAAAGTGAAATAATTTTTTTTAAAAAAATAAAGCAATTTCGAATACATAAGAAACAAAACTACCATATAAAGAATAATCGCAAAAAATAATAAATGTCTTACTTCCTAAGAGAACTGAAAATGGAAAAATAGAAATGAAGAAAAGAATCACTATTTGTTACAGTAAAATAATATCATTCTTGATCAAATAACAATTTTCAGTTTATTTCCATAGTTTCATTAAATATATATTTGTGAGAAACATTGGCTTCCCAACAATCTTAGCGACAGATCTCGCTATACACCGATATAAAAACATCCCATAGGAATGAAATTTTTGAATACTATATTTTTTACAATTTTAATATTCATATTTTATGCTTTTCACTCCTTTTACGAATGGATATTGTAGAAAAAAAATTTCACTGTTTAAAAATTATTCAAAGAAACCAAATTTTACTTCACTTCGCTTCATGTATGTGAGGAAAAAAGAATCTCTAAAACGTAATATGATTGGCTGAGCGTATTCCCGCAAAATTCCCGGTTTTTCCCAAAATTTCCAGGAATTTTACATCTCTAGGCTGGTGTATACTAGCAAAAAGCTGATCCAGGTGGGAAAAACTAAATGACTTTTCGAACAACCCAATACGATGTGCCTTAAAGGGTATGCAGTTTTAGCTAATGTAAAGTGATTGCCGGCTGGCAGTTTTCAGAGGTCCCTGGATCTGGCGATCCTCTACCCTCATTAGATAGCTGGTTCTTGGTTGGTGAGCTATAACTTGAATCTGATTGGCTTAAAATGAGTTTGAAATTTAATGGACGAGACTATGGTTATCTCATAAAATTTATTTCAGAATTTAAGAAGCTATTGTTGATTAATTTATTATTTATGAGAAATATATATTTAAATTAAATGAAACTAATAGAATAATAAAGGAAATAGTTAAGGAATAAATTGAGAGAAATAAGAATATTTACATAAGAACTGGTAAAGGTATTTACAAGAATTTATACACGCTATAATATTTACAAGGTATAACTTGGTCTGTAATACAATATATATCTATCTTTATCTTTTTTTTATGTATTTACATATACATGTATATTTAAAAAAAATGTCTGTTTTCATATACATTTAGTATGCACACTTATATATGCATTTTTCCTCATCATTTTTATTTTAAATAGTTTTTTTTCCACATATAGAATGAGATGTAACAAAAAAAAATCCTTTTATCTTTTTAGTAGTCTTTTTTTTCCATACAAAGAAGAAGTTATCAAAGATAATTTTTTTTCCATTTACAGTTTATTTCATGGTGGTTGGTGAGGAAACTTTGGGTAATATCTGAGCAATGAGCGGGGACGGAATCTATTATGGGTACTTAGGCCATTATAGGACGGAAGGCTAATTATTGTTTCGTTATTAGTTTATCAATATTTTTAATCACGTTATACATTATTTTCGCGAAGAATTCTCACAGGGTAGGGATTTTTAATTCTTGTCTGATTTTTTGGTTTCTAATGAACCTTGGGGTCTTAACTGCCCATCTGATGGCTTTATCTGGAAGAGTTTCCAGTTTTTTAACTTTACTATCGTGGGTGTAACCCCAGATAGCCCAGGCATAGGAAATATGTGGTCGAATATATGCTTTATAAATGAGCACTTTATTTTCCATGGAAAGTTTTGAATTCCAGTGTAAAAGTGGGTATAATGCAGCTGTTTGCCGTTTAAATTTGTTAATAATTTGGATCAGATGCGGGTGCCATGTTAATTTTCTGTCGAAAGTTACTCCCAAGTATTTACAGGTTCGTGTGACCATGGTATAATTTCGTTATTGATCTTAATGACACTGGGTGGAAGTAGTCTTTTTTTTTGTTAAAAATTATGGATACACTTTTATTTACATTAATAAGAATTTTCCATTTATCGAACCAAAGCTCAATCTGTTTTAAATGTTTGTTAAGCGATTCTGTGATATATGATGTTTTCCTACCTTGTGCTAGTATAAATGTGTCATCTGCAAAAAGGTGCAGGGAAGTTGATGTTGGAATGTCGTTCACATAGACAAGAAAGAGTCTTGGTCCCAATTTGGACCGTTGTGGCACGCCAGCTAAGATTTGTCTATGTGTAAAGTATGTAGTACCAATGCGAACATGGAACTTTCGTCCCAAAAGATATGAAATTAGTATTTTAATAAGTGGATCGGGTAAACCAATATTAATGAGTTTGTGTACAAGTCCACCATTCCAAACTTGATCAAAAGCTTTGACAATATCAAGAGAAAATGCTCCTGTACTTTTTTTATGTTGAAATCCCTGGGCGATGATTTCCCCTACTCTCATAAGTTCATGCGTTGTTGAATATGATTTTCTGAACCACCCGTGTTGTTCAGGGATAAGAATGCTATTGTTTTCTAAAAATTCATCTAGTCTATTTAGAATAATTGCTTCGGTTATTTTGCTTAGAGACGGCAGTAGACTAATAGATCTATATCTTGAGGGAAGGTAATTGTCTTGTTTTGGTTTTAATATTGGTACTATTACTGCAATTTTCCATTTTTGAGAAAAATACGTTTTTTTTAATATCTCGTTAATAAGCATCGTATCTTTGAATAATGTTTTGATTGGAATTTTCTTTAGCAATTTGTTTGTTATTCCTTCAATTCCTGGGGATTTATTATCCTTTAATTTCTTGATTATTGCCATGACTTCCGAAGGGGTGGTGCTTTGTATGACTTTTGTGGGTGGTCTGGAGAGAAATTTGAGTATGTTGCTGGCAACCAGATCTTCAGTTCTGGTGTCGTGTTGGTCATTAGTGGTGAATTGTGTTTCAAAAACGTCAGCAATTACTTCTGGTTTTTGTTTGTCTGTGTATGCAATTGTATTTTAGCCTTGAATGGGTGGAAAATACTGTGATTTCTTCTTGAACATACTGACGGCTTTCCAAATGGATCGGTCATGCGTATTTAATGATTCTAATTTTTCTCTCCATTTCTGTGAATTGTATGAACTTATCTTGGCTCTAAATTCGTTATTCGCTTTATTATATTGATTTTTTATTCGGGGGTCTCTGTTAACTTGATATAGTTTCCTGAGTTTGTTTCTATTTGCTTTCAAAATTCAGAAGTAGCGGGGTAGGAGGTGAGTGGGACGGGAGGAGTGAAGTTTTTCTGATTTATGGTGCGTTGCAAGCAGTTCCGACTCCAAGCGAATCGTCTTATTTTCAATTTCATCTCCTGTATTTGTATGAATTATATTAAACGGGTAATTATTTAAAATTTGATTGTATTTGATCCATTCCGTGTTATGAAGAGTGGGAGTATTAATCAAAGGAATATTAAAGTCAAACTCGACCATGACTGGATTGTGATCCGAACTGAGTTCCGTGATTGTATAAATTTTAGTGTTATAATTAATTCCTCTGATGAGTGCAATATCACTTGTTGTTGCTGAATTAGCACTAAAATGTGTGGGTGTGTCAGGTGCATGGATTTTTAGTTCGGCTATATCAGCGAATTTTTTAATTATTTGACCAGTTTTGTTATGTGCCCTACAGTTCCATGAAGTGTGCTTAGCATTAAGATCTCCAAATATTAAAATATCATAGTTTGTTGTAAGCATTGCTTCAAGATCCATGTTTATGTATTGATATTGTGGTCTAGGTTTAATGTATGTGGAGCAGAATGTAATATTGGGTAGGGTTGTCAAGGTCAATGTGACCAAAGTTGCCTCTATTGTAATTAATTTGTGTGTTGTGTTTTGGTAGTGTGGGAGACTACTCTTGACAAAAATAACTGTTCCACCCCCTGCTAGTGTGGTATTTCTGGGGCGATCATTTCTATAGCATGGATATCTTAGGATGTGAATATTTACATTATTTGTTAGGAATGATTCTTGAATTAAGATTATATCTGGATTATGCTCATTGACAAAGTCACGAAATTCGACCATTTTGTTTCTAATTTTTAGCTAATGTAAAACATTGGGTGAGTGAAATGCAGAAAAATTGAAGGTAATTGTAATATAATTTGATTCAGAATATTTATGATTAATGCTCCAGAAGTACGCTGTTTAATTTAAATCAAAATTATAATTTTAAACAACTATTACATAGTTGAAAGTTAAGTCTAGTTTGATTGATAATTTTTTTTATCATCAAGGAGTTTAAAATCAATAACTAATTATTTAACTTCAATTTCAAAACGTAAAAAGAAATCACTTAATTGAAGTGTGACTAAAAAACCAAAAAATATGATTATGCTTAGCTACAGTCGGTCTAAAAAATGTGTGAGCACCGGTTCCCTTTCGAATTTTGTTCACATCAGAAAATGCGGAACTTTGAAAAGAGCGAAATGAATTTATGTGGCATTCAAATTAAATCCGAATGGGTTTTTCTTATATCACGTAAAATTAAATTAGGGAACAGCAAACAGTTGCAGATTCTGAAATCAAGATATCGCATACTTGGAAAAAAAAATACAAATTTCACAATCATTGCGTGCGTTCTGTCAAGTCGAATCCGTTGATCATCTGAAGAGTTGTGTCTTTCGCCTTGTTCGGAAAATTTTTATTAATTCAATTTATTTTCTATTTCATACGTTAACTGTACATTTAAAGAATTCCAACATGAATTGTGAAACGTATCTGTGTAAACTATTCTAGTAGGAGAAAACAACACATTTTTGTATGGGGGAAAAAAAAACAATTTCGATAAAATAAATAGAGCATATTACGAACGGCGAAAATAATTTTTCCACTGTGTAAGAAATAAAGATAGAATTTTTTTTTTTCTTCGTGTTCTTTTAAATGCTTGAAGAATTATCAGCAAGTTCATTCCTTTTAAAAATAAAAGAACCAGAATTTCCAGAAAAATAAGTTCCAAGAATATAATAATTCCAAGTTTGAAGAAAACGAATGAAAACATATTAGTTTGTATAAATTTATAATCATATCTGATCACTGGGAACAACGTCCTGTTTGAAGCGATGCGACAAGCCCATCTGGCTGAAAAAGAGGAAGTTTCCGGCTTTTAAATAGCGTGAATATGAAATACAAAAAATGAAGTTTGATATTATGTCTCATACCTTGTTCCATCTTTTATAATTTCTAATCTTATAATTTTTAAAACTTTTCTGTAATCTTTGCGTATATATAAAGGGTCCACACACATTCGATCTTCATTTCCAGGCCAATTGGACTTTGAAAAGATTTTCAAGCTTGGAAATTTTTTTTTTTTAAAAAAAACTATTAAATTTTATTTTTTATTTTTAAATATTTTGATTTTTATTCTTCTTAATCTTTGGCTTTAAAAGGAATCCGCATTTTGTTCAAGCTTCATTTTCAGTGATTCACTTGCAAATTAACGACATTTCTTGATGATCGTTTTTTTTTTTTTTTTTTTGTCTCTTCTCGTTTCTCACGGATATCAATAAAGCAAGTTACAAGAATCTCAAGGCAATTTTACAAGTCTTCAATCGAACGATTCAATCTGTACTTTATCATTATTGACGATGCTTATGGTTTTCTTTAATTCACGGACAGACGGACCAGCATTTTTTTCATTCAAATTTACGCGGACGGCAAAAACAAACTCACTTTATTCAAGCTTACGTTATGATGAAGACATTTGGAAAGGACATTAGAAATGACTGTATCAATTTAAATGTTTTCTGGAAACAGTTAAAGAATAATTTCAAGCATGCACATTTCACATAACGTTCCGAAATTTGTTTATTGTACAATAATTAACGGAATACATTGAACGTATGTATTTAAAACGTTAGATAAATGTGTTTTTATTTTTTCAAGAAATAGCCTATACTATTTTGAACAGAAGAATGAATCAATTCCACTTTATTCATGAAAGTTTGAATTTTGTTCCCATCGAAAAATACGGACCTTTGAAAAAAACGAAATGAATTTACGTGTCATTCAAATTAAATCCGAACGAGTTTTTTTTTATATCACGTATTATTAAACTATGAAGTGAGAAACAATTGAAAATTTCGGAATTCAGATACTTGGAAAAAATTTAATCTCACAGCGTGCGTCCGGTCAAGTCCGTTGCTCGTCTGACCAGATGTGTCTTTCGCCTTGTTCGGAAAACTATAAATTATGAAATATGTTTCATATGTAATATTTCAAAATTTTTAACCTCCGGGTATAAGAAGAGTCCGCATTTCGTTCGAGCTTCAGTTCCACTGAGACACAGTTTCTGTATTTTTCCCAATAAATCAAGTCTTCACAAATCTTGACAATCGAACACTGTTCCAACAATCGTGTTACTTTATTCACAGAGCCGGTCTCGTACAATAAAGAGCAAAGATCTTCGACGGGAGAGAAACACACAATGGATACGATATGCATGATCATGGACATGGACGGATTCGTTCACGATGGAAATTTCCTGTGTCGCGAACTCGGGTTGATCGAAGCGACCAACGAAAATCCAGTGCCGTACGGATTTCGATTTGATCTTGGACACATTCATCTGAGTCCAAAAGATTGGCGGACCGCGAAATATTGCAGAAAACGAATTCATGGACTCAGATTTCGACCCAACTTTAACGAACGAGACGTGAAGCCATTGAACGAGTTCGAAGACATCGTGAAATCATTTTACGACAGAACGAAAAACACGAATAAAGATGTCGCGGCTTACAAAGGCGGTCGATACGAAAAGGAACTGTTGGACACTTTAAATATTCCAAATATCAATTTGGAAATTCACGGTTGTTCGAAATTCAACGCGTTGGCGAATCAAGAAGACCATAGAAAATGGCAATGCGATTGACACTAGGAGATTATGGAATCGGAAGAATGCCATTGTGCTATGGTCGAAGTGTTTGCTTTCAGCAGGTTCGTTCAAAACGAATTATTGCGACAAGCATAATAATCGATGAAACAATTGTCACAACAAGCGTTTTTTCTTAAACGTTGAAAACAAGATTCAAAGATCTTCACGTTGATAACGACTTCAGGCTTGACTTGTATAAAATGAAAGAGTCGAAACGACTTGTCACAATTGCTTCTCTGCTTTCAAAGCGTACGGATTGTTTCTTTTCTTACGAAAATGAGTTTCAGTACCAATCACGTTGCAAGACTATCGACTATTCAAAACGACAAGTGCGAAACAGTTGCCAGTGAATTGCGTTATGGACGGGTCTAAGATTTCAGTCTTGTCCGGATTGACGTCTTTCGAACTGCCAAAGACAAATGACGACGACGTGAAAAGATTCGTTGTACCATCCCATGAAATTGGAAACTTTTTAAAAGAACATTTATTTCAAGAAGAAACAATAATTGCAATGCAAGCGATCAGGCATGGACTTTAAGCTAATTGCGATGCTACATTCCACTGGTTCAATATTTTCCAAAACACATAATTGACAAACTTTTAAAATTCGACTAGTTGGCCTGTGGAAACGTTAAGCCCTTTAGCCATTGTTATAAAAATTAAAGGGGTAAAAAAATCGCAGAGAGTAGCACACATGTACGCTCACTGCGATTTTTTTACGACACACAATAAACCAATTTTGGAACGACTGTCATAACAAATTTTTTTTTCTTTTCTAATGTTCAAAGCTTAAGATATTCAGGTTGATAAGGACTTGTTTTGTATACAAAAAGAAACAATCTAAAAATAAATTTTGGGACGAGAATTTTCACAAATTCTAACGTTGAAACATGAGCCAAAGATCTTCATGTTGATAACAATTTCCGGCTTGTCCTGTATAAAAGCAAGAGTCGAAGCAGATGTTTCTCACATTTTCTACTCAGATTACAACACGTTCAGATCGTTTCTCTTTCTCTTCTCTGTTTTCGAACATGTCAGTCAACGTGAATTTTGTGGCAAGAATCAAGCTGATTCAAGAAGCCGGAGAAACTGTTGCTGGAGAATTAGAATTCACCAGCACATTCGATGGAGACAAGATTTCGGTCGTGTCCGACTTGAGTTTTTTCGAAATGCCAAAGACAAACGACGGTCGAAAATTCGTCGTTCCAGTAAAAGACTTGGACGAATTCTTGAAGGACCACTTGTACGAAAAGTATTTAAAAGGTGACGATGGCAGAGAGGCCAGTATCGCCAGTGACGAGTCATGGACAGTCAGTTATCTTCGAAATGTATTGCCAGCCGTGTTTTATTTTCCCAAGGCAACAATTGACGAACTATTGAAAAATTTAATAACGTGCCTTGAAAGGTTAACCCTTTAGCCTTAGAAATTAAAGGGGTAAAAAATTCGCAGAGAGTGGCACTCGTGTGCGCTCTCTGCGAATTTTTTACGACACAGAACTACCAATACTGGAACACGTTCAATACAAAAACGAAGACGTTGACCGATTTCTTCTTAGACAAAGACTTGATTCATGTCACGTAAGAAAGCTTTGCGACCACCCGATCACTTGGGACCATTTCTCAAGCTTCAACTTCTTTATTCGTGAGCCGTCTAAACAATAAAAGTGTCGTACGAACAGTTTGAGAAAATCCAGGAGCTCGAAGACAAGTGTATATGTAACGCAAGTTCCTTGCTCTAGCTCGAGCTTTAACGCTCGAAGACAAGCACGTTCATTGTGCCAATTGAAACAGTGAAGAGAACGTGTCAATCAAAACGACTGGGACCAAGTCGTCGATGAACGAAACTCGTTTACGATGGCCACGATATTCCTAGATCTGGGGCAAATGAAACGAGTGGTCATCTCGAAAAGAATAAAGACGCACGTTAACATGACCAACGAGCACACTGATCAGAAGCTACGAACTTTCTTCCAAACGGTGGACGATTTCTCTCAGCAAGAATCAAGAGACTGGAATCTCCCGTCAGTGGACGAAGCGTGAAGACGATTTACACAGGCTAGCGTATGCCCAAGCTTTAGAAAAATGGAACGCGATCTATTTCGGAAAAAGCGCTTGTGCTGAGCTTCAGCAAGAATCAAGAGGCACCAGTCGCTCGTCAGCGAACGAGGCGTGAAGACCATTTACACAGGCCAACGTATGCACAAGCGCTGAGCTCTGTCAGCAAGAACCAAGAGACACCAGTCACTCGTCAGCGGACGAAGCGTGAAGACAATTTACACAGGCAACCGTATGCCCAATCATTAGATAAACGGAACACGAAACCTGTTTCCGAAGAAGTGCTTGTGCTGAGGCTCAGCAAGAATCAAGAAGCATCTGTCGCTGAGCCTCAGCAAGAATCAAGAATCATAAGTCGCTGAGCCTCAGCAAGAATCAAGAAGCATCAGTCGCTGAGCCTCAGCAAGAATCAAGAAGCATCAGTCGCTCGTCAGCGGACGAAGCATGAGGAACATTTACACGAACGCTGTTTCCGAATAAGTGCTACAACTTGTGACTCGTGTTGAGGTTTCCACGTGAGACTCTTTAAAACTTGTTACATTTGTTAACCATTTCCAGAATCCGTTGCTTTCGCCAGAACGAATACAAAACTTTAGATGACAATCGTTCTACAATGGACTTGTAGAAAAATCAGAGAATCAAGTACGAAAGACGCGTCTGAAGAATTGGAATAATACAAGACCAATAATAGAACTAGAACCAAAAGGAATATTGAAAGAAGAAAACATAATATAAGGAAAAAAAACTAATAATATATATATATATATATATATATATATATATATATATATATATATATATATATATATATATATATATATATATATATATATATATATATATATATATATATATATATATATATATATATATATATATATATATATATATATATATATATATATATATATATATATATATATATATATTATATATATTAAAAAGAATATTGTCAGAAGAATAGAAAAAAAGAAGAGTAGTATAAAAAAAAACTAATAATATACATATATATATATTATTAGTTTTTTTATACTACTCTTCTTTTTTTCTATTCTTCTGACAATATTCTTTTTGGTTATATTTCTCTTACTTGTCTTGTTGTATGTCCTAGTTCTATTTTCAATTTGGTTCCAATGGCTCTCCGTCAAATTGCACAAGTTGAAACGACTGGCATGTCTTTATTCTAGATTAACCTGACAAAGTCACAAGGCCAGCGTGACAGTTTATCGTCGTTCATCTCGAGTCGTTGAGATGACTAGTTACTTGTCTTGTGTGTCCAAGTTCTATTTTCAAATTGCTTTCAATGGCTCTCAATCAAATCACACAAATTGAAATGACTGGGATGTCTTTATTCTCGATCGACCAAGTCAACAAGACCAATTCCAAACTGATCAAGACCAGCGTTACAATGTCATCTTGAGTCCTTTGCATGACTGTTCCAGTCGAAAGATCAACTCGACGGGGAACAAATCAATTCGAAGAGAACCGTTCACATGGATTCCCATCAAGACGTCAGTCCAAACGAACAAGTCCCAATGATTCGAGTGTACTCGACAAGCAGTCGCTTTCTTCGTCGTATCACTTTATTCGACAATTGGCTCGAGTCAGCTGGACGAGCCACCGTCGAGACTCTTTATTCCAACACGTGATTAGTTCAAGCGAACGAATCAATTCCACAACATGAAGACGAGTATTCCACTTTATTCATGAATCAAGATACACTTGGCTTGCTTCAGACCGATTGTATTGCTCGGACGTTGGAACAAGATTTGAATGTGGTTCAACAAGCAAACGTATACAGAATCCTGGCTCTCACGGCTCCAAGTCGACAAGACCAATTCCAAATTGACCAAACAAGATTTTCCCAACGTTTGAACGAGTGCAACAGGAGACGATCGAACTGAAACCGGATATCATTCAAACAGGAAACGACCACACCCATGTAATTTCAAAGGTTCGAATAAGCCGTTTTATCTTCTCAGTTCAGATTTCCAGTATCATGTATATTTAAACAAGTGTTACAGAACGGTCAGTCGTTCATTCTGAAATTTGAGCTCTTGCTGTCGACATGTCTTCTTGTTCTAAAACTTGCGATTGCTGTCACAAGAAAATTGTGAATAGTCGTCCTTACTTGTTGTCATGTGGACATTATTTTCAATCATATTGTCTGATGTTATTCAACATATACAGAGGTGAGAACAAATGTTGTCCGAAATGTTCTGCGGACTTTGCGTCGATGGAATAGGAGCTGCTAAAACTCGATTTTCCGCCGCTGCCACCAGAAGACGTGGAAAATGAACTCAGATCAATCGACGAACCGGAGCCGGCTTGCATGACATGCGAAATTCCGTTCGTTCGAGCCAAATGCAAGTCGTTTTGTGAACCGTTCGTGCTCTGGATTTGCGAGCACAAGTTTCATTACATGTGCATCAAGTCTTGGTTGAACGATTGAAATCGGCAGTGCCCGCACTGTGACACGCCGATAACGTCAATGGATTTGGCGTTTCTCGAGATTTATCCAGAGCCGACCAAAAACATATGTCATTGTCTATGGTCCAGTGACGATGAAATGGACGTAGATTCATGGAGCGACGCCTTAGAAGATCTTTGAAGATTTTGTCATTCCACTTTCACAAAATAAATGAAAGTTGGTAAAAAAATGGCCTCGGGTATGACTTTACGGCCACGACTCGAGGCCATTTTTTTACGTCGCTTTGTTAACCAATATTGATAAAAGCTATTCGTCCAACAAGCTTTTTCTCTTGATGACATGTGATTTTTTTCCACACGGCTGGTTCGTGTCCAACAAGTTTCTTTTATGAGTTTTGTTTCACACGGCTGGTTCGTGTCCAACATTACTGGGTTCTTGTTTCACACGGCTGGTTCGTGTGCAACAAGCTTCTTTATTACTGGGTTCTTGGTCCACACGGCTGGTTCATTTCCAACAAGCTTCTTTTATGAGTTCTTGTTTCACACGGCTGGTTCGTGTACAACAAGCTTCTTTATTACTGGGTTCTTGTTCCATACGGCTGGTTCGTGTACAACAAGCTTCTTGATTACTGGTTTCTTGTTCCAAACGACTGGTTCATTTCCAACAAGCTTCTTGATTACTGAGTTCTTGTTTTATTAAAAGACACGCACACACGTTTTGAAATGACTTGGTCGCGCGTGGATGAACATTGTACGAGACTAATAAAGCGTGTGACTCAAGACTTTTGGTTTCCCAATCTTGTTAAATAAATCATCGTAAAAAAACAAGAAGAGCCCGGTTCAGGACAGGCTCTACTTGTTTTTCTACCCTCTGTTTTCAGACATTTCGCAAAACGCACAAAATTTTCACAAGACCCAAGTCATTCTGAAACGCCAATATTTTTTCAGTTCTTTGTTCCAGTACTCTGCCGACATCTTGGTGACCGGTCTTTCTGAAGCCAACAGCAAGTCTCTTTCCGAGTGCGGCCGTTTACAAAACTGGCACAGTTGATTCTTGTGAAACAGTAAGCAAGTGGCGTGAACCAGTCTATTGCAACAATCCAGTCGGAACGGAACGAGCATCGACTCGTGGATCTCGTAGTGCTGCTTGAATCTGATGTGGCAGTACGCGCACGACGACTTTCTTAATTTATGTTACTTCTCGAAAGAAGCCAAGACTAAAATTATTTTCCAAAAAACTTAAATGGGAGAAGAATAAAGCTAATGTGTTTTATTCATGTTGATGTGCTTTCCAATGACTTTAACCAAGATTCTATCACTTGCCACTCATTTTCCGGAACAGTTTCGAACAAATTTATTCCGAATGGATTGCAGCTCAAATCCGATGGGTTTTCTTCCGTATATGCTATCGGACGAAAATTTGTGACATGAGCCGGTAAAATGCGTTGCCGATCGTCAGCCATTCCATTTAAAAGAGTCTCTAACGTGTACCACTTTGCCATGTCTTCAGGTTTTTGAAGACCGTAACTGAAAATTGGTTTCGGCTTAACGTCTAAATATTCAAAGCTGAACATGACTTGTGGAATTTCAGGCTTGATGATCGTTTCATTTCTCGATTCTTCGAGTGGAATCGTTTCCTTGACAATCGTCTGATGTCTGGAAAAGTTATTTGAGACTTCGTTTTTAATTTCACTGTTGGACATCAATGGTTTCGAAGGCATCATTGGCTTAAGAAACGTTTCCTTCTCGGAGGAGCTACGTATTTCTTCACTCGATACGTGTTTCGACGACCTTTTATTAGGCTTCAAATCCATATCGTTGCGTTTTCGTTTGAGCGTCCCGAAATCCGAATCGTTCTTCTTATTTTCTAGTTCTGAAAATTCGTGACCAGTCAACGGTGTCGGTGGTGGCAACTTGTACGGATCATTCACAAACGTTCTATGCTGGAACGGATCTTTTCCTTGAGAAAATTTGTTAAGAACAACATGAACAGAGAATAAAGTCTTTTGCACGGCCAACAGGACGTAGACCGTCTTTTCTGGAATCTCGTACATTGTTTCAGGCTGTAAGATGAATTTGTTATAAAAATACTCGTCGCATTTGTTGAAATAGCCGGTCTGAATGACAGTCTCGGTCCGTTTCAAGCATTCTCTCGGCAAGACGTACAATAGCAGTGGAACGTTCGTCGTTCGAATGATGTGCGCCGTATCGAACTTTACTCTTCGCTGTCCAAACGTGAATCTCGGCTTGAGTAAGAAATGATGTCCATCGATTCTGTAACACAAGCGAATGTCCGTATTCTTTTGCTGAGGCTTGACTACATTTCTGGACAAGCGTCTTTCGACAAGATCCCAGTTCAATTTCGTATTGAACGGATTCATCATATTCGATTCATGAGCCGTTGTGAAGAAATTTTTAATCATGTTGTCGGTCCATTCGTCATCCACACGGCAGGAGATTCGTTTTCCGACCAGGCATATAGTAAAGGGAACGACACGTTCGCGTTGGTCCAAAAGATGTTGACAAAATTCCTTGTCTCGACGAAGCATTGGATCTTCAAAGACTCGAAGAATTTCTCTGGAAAAAAGATCGCGCATCATGTTATAAGACATTAGCGAAGCTGAATGATTCGATCGTCACGGAGAGCTTCCTTTTATAAGATCGTTCACCGCAATATTTTTTTGCGTTTCTTCGATCGTTGGAATCGGAAAAAATAATTTTATATTTCATATTTTATATTTTTTCTTATCGACATATAAAAGCTAGCGAGCCGTCTATTCTGGAGTCATTCGTTAGCCAAGACTCTTGCCTTACGGACTGATTTTTGTTCTTCGCTCTGCACGATGGAAAACGTATTCGATTTCTTTGGAGAAGCTTTGTCTCCTTTATCTCCATTGTTTGAACCATCAGAAGATGAATCGACCAAGAACAAGGAATCTGAGATATCACCGAAGGATCCGAGATTATCAAAACCGATTCGATTGTCATCGAGCGAACTGTTTGAGCCGATTCGATACGATCCAGAGAAGCCATCGAACGAGTCAAGATTATCAAAGCCGATTCAATGCGATCCAGAGAAGCCAACGAACAAGTCAAGATCATAAAAGCCAATTGAACATGAGCCCGAGAAACGATTGAACCAGTCATCGAATCCTGTTCGACATAAATTAGAAAACGAGTCGAGAAAATCAAGGAGACAACAATCGAGACGCTTGAATTCGTCATTAGCTCGGACACCGTATCAAAGCCAGCGTTCAAGACGAACGAGACAAGTCACATACCATTCTGGATCCATGGCAGTGTTGGCCATGAGCGGAAGATCGTACACTCTGACAAATGGAATATTTTCCTACAGCGAAGACTGGAACGATAATTGGGAAAGACAACTATTAAGAGACATTGAAGAGATGGATGTCGGAAGACTGTACGTCGTGAACAACGAGACGAAGTCAAAATTCAAAAGATTTTGCAAGACCATCGAGCCTGTGTTGCTAACGAATCTGGGAAACAATGGAATTTGTACGTACTGTCAGGATGATGAATGTCACAGATGGAACGCAATCGTCGGCGGAATCCAAAAATTATTGAAGGCAGTTATCGAACCAATCAGACATTAGCTTTATTCTTCTCCCATTTAAATTTTTTGCAAAATAATTTTAGTCTTGGCTTCTTTTGAGACGTAACATAAATTAAGAATGTCGTCGTGCGCGTACTGCCACATCAGATTCAAGCAACACTACGAGATCCACGAGTCGATGCTCGTTCCGCTCCGACTGGATTGTTGCAACAGACTGGTTCACGCCACTTGCTTACTAATTCACAAGAATCAACCGTGCCAGTTTTGAAAACGGCCGCACTCGGAAAGAGACTTGCTGTTGGCTTCGGAAAGACAGGTCACCAAGATGCCGGCAGAGTACTGGAACAAAGAACTGGAAAAATATTGGCGTTTCAGAATGACTTGGATCTTGTGAAAATTTTGTGCGTTTTGCGAAATGTCCGAAAAGAGAGGGTAGAAAAACAAAAAGAGCCTGTCGTGAACCGGGCTCTTCTTGTTTTTTTACGATGATTTATTTAACAAGATTGGGAAACCAAAAGTCTTGAATCACACGCTTTATTAATCTCGTACAATGTTCATCCACGCGCGACAAAGTCATTTCAAAACGTGTGTGCGTGTCTTTTAATAAAACAAGAACTCAGTAATCAAGAAGCTTGTTGGAAATGAACCAGTCGTGTGGAACAAGAACCCAGTAATCAAGAAGCTTGTTGTACACGAACCAACCATGTGGAACAAGAACCCAGTAATAAAGAAGCTTGTTGTACACGAACCAGCCGTGTGAAACAAGAACTCATAAAAGAAGCTTGTTGGAAATGAACCGGCCGTGTGGAACAAGAACCCTGTAATAAAAAAGCTTGTTGCACATGAACCAGCCGTGTGAAACAAGAACCCAGTAATGTTGGACACGAACCAGCCGTGAGAAACAAAACTCATAAAAGAAACTTGTTGGACATGAACCTGCCGTTTGGAAAAAAATCACATGTCATCAAGAGAAAAAGCTTGTTGGACGAATAGCTTTTATCAATATTGGTTAACAAAGCGACGTAAAAAAATGGCCTCGAGCCGTGGCCGTAAAGCCATACCCGAGGCCATTTTTTTACCAACTTTCATTTATTTTGTGAAAGTGGAATGACAAAATCTTCAAAGTTCTTCTAAGGCGTCGCTCCATAAATCTACGTCCATTTCATCGTCACTGGAACATGGACAATGACATATGTTTTTGGTCGGCTCTGGATAAATCTCGAGAAACACCAAATCCATCGACGTTATCGGCGTGTCACAGTGCGGGCACTGCCGATTTCCATCGTTCAACCAAGACTTGATGCACATGTAATGAAACTTGTGCTCGCAAATCCAGAGCACGAACGGTTCACAAAACGACTTGCATTTGGCTCGAACGAACGGAATTTCGCATGTCATGCAAGCCGGCTCCGGTTCGTCGATTGATCTGAGTTCATTTTCCACGTCTTCTGGTGGCAGCGGCGGAAAATCGAGTTTTAGCAGCTCCTATTCCATCGACGCAAAGTCCGCAGAACATTTCGGACAACATTTGTTCTCACCTCTGTATATGTTGAATAACATCAGACAATATGCATGAAAATAATGTCCACACGACAACAAGTAAGGACGACTATTCACAATTTTCTTGTGACAGCAATCGCAAGTTTTAGAACAAGAAGACATGTCGACAGCAAGAGCTCAAATTTCAGAATGAACGACTGACCGTTCTGTAACACTTGTTTAAATATACATGATACTGGAAATCTGAACTGAGAAGATAAAACGGCTTATTCGAATCTTTGAAATTACATGGGTGTGGTCGTTTCCTGTTTGAATGATATCCGGTTTCAGTTCGATCGTCTCCTGTTGCACTCGTTCAAGCATTGGGAAAATCTTGTTTGGTCAATTTGGAATTGGTCTTGTCGACTTGGAGCCGTGAGAGCCAGGATTCTGTACAACGTTTGCTTGTTGAACCACATTCAAATCTTGTTCCAACGTCCGAGCAATACAATCGGTCTGAAGCAAGCCAAGTGTATCTTGATTCATGAATAAAGTGGAACACTCGTCTTCATGTTGTGGAATTGATTCGTTCGCTTGAATTTATCGCGTGTTGGAACAAAGAGTCTCGACGGTGGCTCGTCCAGCTGACTCGAGCCAATTGTCGAATAAAGTGATACGACGAAGAAAGCGACTGCTTGTCGAGGACACTCGAATCATTGGGACTTGTTCGTTTGGACTGACGTCTTGATGGGAATCCATGTGAACGGTTCTCTTCGAATTGATTTGTTCCCCGTCGAGTTGATCTTTCGACTGGAACAGTCATGTCAAGGACTCAAGATGACATTGTAACTCTGGTCTTGATCAGTTTGGAATTGGTCGATCGAGAATAAAGACATCCCAGTCATTTCAACTTGTGTGATTTGATTGCGAGCCATTGAAAGCAATTTGAAAATAGAACTTGGACACACAAGACAAGTAACTAGTCATCTCAACGATTCGAGATGAACGACGATAAACTGTCACGCTTACCTTGTGACTTTGTCAGGTTAATCTAGAATAAAGACAAGCCAATTGTTTCAACTTGTGCGATTTGACGGAGAGCCATTGGAACCAAATTGAAAATAGAACTAGGACATACAACAAGACAAGTAAGAGAAATATAACCAAAAAGAATATAGTCAGATGAATAGAAAAAAAGAAGAGTAGTATAAAAAAAACTAATAATATATATATATATATATATATATATATATATATTATTTTTTTATACTACTCTTCTTTTTTTCTATTCTTCTGACAATATTCTTTTTGATATATATATATATTATTAGTTTTTTTTCTTATCCTATGTTCTTTTCTTCTTTCAATATTCCTTTTGGTTCTAGTTCTATTATTGGTCTTGTATTATTCCAATTCTTCAGACGCGTCTTTCGTACTTGATTCACTGATTTTTCTACAAGTCCATTGTAGAACGATTCTCATCTAAAGTTTTGCATTCGTTCTGGCGAAAGCAACGGATTTTGGAAATGGTTAACAAATCGAACAAGTCTTAAAGAGTCTGACGTGGAAACCTCAACACGAGTCACAAGTTCTAACACTTGTTCGGAAACAGCGTTTGTGTAAATGTTCCTCATGCTTCGTCCGCTGACGAGCGACTGATGCTTCTTGATTCTTGCTGAGGCTCAGCACAAGCACTTCTTCGGAAACAGGTTTCGTGTTCCGTTTATCTAAAATTTGGGCATACTGTAACCTGTGTAAATGGTCTTCACGCTTCGTCCGCTGACGAGTGACTGGTGTCTCTTGGTTCTTGCTGACAGAGCTCAGCGCTTGTGCATACGTTGGCCTGTGTAAATGGTCTTCACGCCTCGTTCGCTGACGAGCGACTGGTGCCTCTTGATTCTTGCTGAAGCTCAGCATAAGCGCTTCTTCCGAAATAGCATTCGCGTTCCATTTTTCTAAAGCTTGGGCATACGCTGGCCTGTGTAAATCGTCTTCACGCTTCATCCACTGACGAGAGATTCAAGTCTCTTGATTCTTGCTGAGAGAACTCGTCCACCGTTTTGAAGAAAGGTCGTAGCTTGTGATCAGTATGCTCGTTGGTCATGTCAACGTGTGTCTTTATTCTTGTCGAGATGACCACTCGTTTCATTTGCCCAAGATCTAGGCATATCGTGGCCATCGTAAACGAGTTTCGTTCATCGACGACTTGGTCCCAGTCGTTTTGATTGACACGTTCTCTTCACTGTTTCAATTGGCACAATGAACGTGCTTGTCTTCGAGCGTTAAAGCTCGAGCTAGAGCAAGGAACTTGCGTTACATATACACTTGTCTTCGAGCTCCTGGCTTTTCTCAAACTGTTCGTACGACACCTTTATTGTTCAGACGGCTCACGAATAAAGAAGTTGTAGCTTGAGAAATGGTCCCAAGTGATCGGGTGGTCGCAAAGCTTTCTCGAGTGACATGAATCAAGTCTTTGTCTAAGAAGAAATCGGTCGACGTCTTCGTTTTTGTATTCAACGTGTTCCAGTATTGGTTAGTTGTGTGTCGTAAAAAAATCGTAGAGAACGCATACGAGTGCAACTCTCTGAAAATATTTTACCCCTTTAATTTCTAAGGCTAAAGGGTTAACCTTTCAAAGCACGTTCTTAAATTTTCAATAGTTCGTCAATCGTTGCCTTGGCAAAATAAAACACGGCTGGCAATACCCTTCGATGATAACTGACTGTCCATGGCTAGTCACTGGCGATACTGGCCTCCCAGCCATCGTCACCTTTCAAATACTTTTCGTACAAGTGGTCCTTCAAGAATTCATCCAAGTCTTTTACTGGAACGACGAATTTTCAACCGTCGTTTGTCTTTGGCATTTCGAAAAAACTCAAGCCGGACACGACCGAAATCTTGTCTCCATCGAATGTGATGGTGAATTCTAATTCTCCAGCAACAGTTTCTCCGGCTTCTTGAATCAGCTTGATTCTTACCACAAAATTCACGTTGATTGACATGTTCGAAAACAGAGAAGAGAAAGAGAAACGATCTGAACGTGTTGTAATCTGAGTAGAAAATGTGAGAAACATCTGCTTCGACTCTTGCTTTTATACAGGACAAGCCGGAAATTGTTATCAACATGAAGATCTTTGGCTCATGTTTCAACGTTAGAATTTGTGAAAATTCTCATCCCAAAATTTATTTTTAGATTGTTTCTTTTAGTATACAAGACAAGTCCTTATCAACATGAATATCTTAAGCTTTGAACGTTAGAAAAGAAAAAAAAACTTGTTGTGACAATCGTTCCAAAATTGGTTTATTGTGTGTCGTAAAAAATTCGCAGTGAGCGCACATATGTGCTAGTCTCTGCGATTTTTTTACCCCTTTAAGTTTTATAACAATGGCTAAAGGGCTAACCGTTTCCACAGGCCGACTAGTCGAATTTTAAAAGTTCGTCAATTATGTGTTTTGGAAAATATTGAACCAGTGGAATGTAGCATCGCAAATAGCTTAATGTCCTTGGCTGATCGCTTGCAATTATTGTTTCTTCTTGGAATAAATGTTCTTTTAAAAAGTTTCCAATTTCATTGGATGGTACAAGGAATCTTTTCACGTCGTCGTCATTTGTCTTTGGCAGTTCGAAAGACGTCAATCCGGACAAGACTGATATCTTAGACCCGTCCATAAGGCAATTCACTGGCAACTGTTTCGCACTTGTCGTTTTGAATAGTCGATAGTCTTGCAACGTAATTGGTACTGAAACTCATTTTCGTAAGAAAATAAACAATCCGTACGCTTTGAAAGCCGAGAAGCAATTGTGACAAGTCGTTTCGACTCTTTCTTTTTATACAAGTCAAGCCGGAAATCGTTATCAACGTGAAGATCTTTGAATCTTGTTTTCAACGTTTAAGAAAAAACGCTTGTTGTGACAATTGTTTCATCGATTATTATGCTTGTCGCAATAATTCGTTTTGAACGAACCTGCTGAAAGCAAACACTTCGACCATAGCACAATGGCATTCTTCCGATTCCATAATCTCAGAGTGCACATCGCATTGCCATTTTCTACGGTCTTCTTGATTCGCCAACGCGTTGAATTTCGAACAACCGTGAATTTCCAAATTGATATTTGGAATATTTAAAGTGTCCAACAGTTCCTTTTCGTATCGACCGCCTTTGTAAGCCGCGACATCTTTATTCGTGTTTTTCGTTCTGTCGTAAAATGATTTCACGATGTCTTCGAACTCGTTCAATGGCTTCACGTCTCGTTCGTTAAAGTTGGGTCGAAATCTGAGTCTGTGAATTCGTTTTCTGCAATATTTCGCGGTCCGCCAATCTTTTGGACACTGATAAATGTGTCCAAGATCAAATCGAAATCCGTACGGCACTGGATTTTCGTTGGTCGCTTCGATCAACCCGAGTTCGCGACACAGGAAATTTCCATCGTGAACGAATCCGTCCATGTCCATGACCATGCCTATCGTATCCATTGTATGTTTCTCTCCCGTCGAAGATCTTTGCTCTTTATTGTACGAGACCGGCTCTGTGAATAAAGTAACACGATTGCTGGAACAGTGTTCGATTGTCAAGATTTGTAAAGACTTGATTTATTGGGAAAAATACAGAAACTGTGTCTCAGTGGAACTGAAGCTCGAACGAAATGCGGACTCTTCATAATAATACGTGATATATATATAAAAAAAAAACTCGTTCGGATTTAATTTGAATGACACGTAAATTCATTTCGTTCTTTTCAAAGGTCCGTATTTTTCGATGGGAACAAAATTCAAACTTTCATGAATAAAGTGGAATTGATTCATTCTTCTGTTCAAAATAGTATAGGCTATTTCTTGAAAAAATAAAAACACATTTATCTAACGTTTTAAATACATACGTTCAATGTATTCCGTTAATTATTGTACAATAAACAAATTTCGGAACGTTATGTGAAATGTGCATGCTTGAAATTATTCTTTAACTGTTTCCAGAAAACATTTAAATTGATACAGTCATTTCTAATGTCCTTTCCAAATGTCTTCATCATAACGTAAGCTTGAATAAAGTGAGTTTTTTTTTGACGTCCGCGTAAATTTGAATGAAAAAAATGCTGGTCCGTCTGTCCGTGAATTAAAGAAAACCATAAGCATCGTCAATAATGATAAAGTACAGATTGAATCGTTCGATTGAAGACTTGTAAAATTGCCTTGAGATTCTTGTAACTTGCTTTATTGATATTCGTGAGAAACGATAAGAGACAACAAAAAAAAAAACGATCATCAAGAAATGTCGTTAATTTGCCAGTGAATCACTGAAAATGAAGCTTGAACAAAATGCGGATTCCTTTTAAAGCCAAAGATTAAGAAAAATAAAAATCAAAATATTTAAAAATAAAAAATAAAATTTAATATTTTAAAAAAAAAAAAATAATTCCAAGCTTGAAAATCTTTTCAAAGTCGAATTGGTCTGGAAATGAAGATCGAAGAAAGAACACGAAGAAAAAAAAATTCTATATTTATTTCTTACACAGCGGAAAAATTATTTTCGCCGTTCGTAATATGCTCTATTTTTTTTTATCGAAATTTTTTTTTTTCGCCATACAAAAATGTGTTGCTTTCTCCTACTAGAATAGTTTACACAGATACGTTTCCCAATTCATGTTGGAATTCTTTAAATGTACAGTTAACGTATGAAATAGAAAATAAATTGAATTAATAAAAATTTTCCGAACAAGGCGAAAGACACAACTCTTCAGATGATCAACGGATTCGACTTGACAGAACGCACGCAATGATTGTGAAATTTGTATTTTTTTTCCAAGTATGCGATATCTTGATTTCAGAATCTGCAACTGTTTGCTGTTCCCTAATTTAATTTTACGTGATATAAGAAAAACTCATTCGGATTTTATATGAATGCCACATAAATTCATTTCGCTTTTTTCAAAGGTCCGCATTTTCTGATGTGAACAAAATTCGAAAGGGAACCGGTGCTCACACATTTTTTAGACCGACTGTATGAAAAGATAAGATAAGCTTTGAATTAATGCAGTGAAAACAGTAGTGGAATATAAATTAAATATATTTTAATACGGTGTTCCAAAATATAAAAAAACTAAAGGATTGAAAAGAAATACTGTTTCTGACTGAGGTTCCTGTTTAAACGAGAAGTTTTTTACTTTGACTTATTAAAAATAGATGCATTACAAAATAACTTAAATGACTACATCGGAAAAAGACGTTTTGCATCACAAAATGAAATCTGATGTGTATAAAAGACAAATCAGATAAGTTGCATATGATGCTTGAAAGTTTTCTTTAAGAATGAGGATATTAAATGTAGAAAATTTGGGGAAAAGCAAATTCTCATTGCATAAAAGAGGCAATTTTTTTTTTAAAAAATTGTCCTTTTTGTGGAATGCATATGTAAATTTCCTTAAATATAGAAAGAAAAAGAAATCTGACGTGGCAAATATATTTCCTAATTGTTCGTTGTTAAGCATAGATGACTATTTTAAGAAAAGGAAAAGAACCACTCGCTTCTCTCTCGACGCTAGAGTTGTTGTTGTTGTTACTAATCCCATATCAGATCCATGATGCCATAAACCTTAAAAAAATCGAGGAAAAGGAGAGGTCTCTCAAGAAACTCTTCCATAGTGAAATCCAGGCAATCAAATTGGTGCTGAGGATTAGCCTCGCTGGAATTGCACTTCTTACAGGTTGGGAAGAACTTAATTTGCCCCTTGAAAGTGATAATCCTTGTATGACCACTGGCAAATCTACAGGTAACGGTTTGTTCAGCACGAGACCCTTGTATGCCAAGGGCCCTATCAGGACAATTGCAGCGATAACAGTTGTGACTTATGACAATCCAAACTTTGTTGACATTAGTTTTGCGGAGAGAAAACAATTCTGAAAAAGTGAGGGTCAAATCTGGAGGGGCTGGAAGGGAAGTACCATCCTTAGCCAGCTGGTCAGCACGTTCATTGCCAAATAGGCCCACGTGAGAAGGTATCCACTGAATTTGTATGTCGTGAGAGGCAGATAGGGCAATTAACATACGAAGGATAGAAGCACCAGCTTGGTCCGTTACTCTATCCTAATTGCTCAAGTGTTGAATACAACTTCGACTGTCAGTGATGATCCTGATTTTATCAAAGGTGGCTTCAGATTTGATATTTTCCATACCCATTTGAATGGCAAGAAGTTCACTGCGAAACACAGAACAAAAATATGGGTTTCTAATGGATCTTGATTCATGAACTTCAGCAGTGCGAATAGTGTAAATTCCACGGCCAGCATGGTGATGATCGTCACCGCTACCATCCGTGTAGATCTTTAGATTTTCAGCAGGAGCCGAAATGTGTTACATCGAATAAACTAATTACATTACGGCCGAAGTAACGTTACCGGGAGGGGCCAAATCAGTGTTAAATATACTTTAAATTTGTTATAAACATTGTAAACAGAGTTAAAAAAAAAACTTTGTTTTACTTTAAAGCAGACAGAGACAGATATCCTAACTTAAATCTCACGCCATTCCGTGCAGTTGTTCTCAATTCGAACAAAATAAAAAATTCAGGGACAAACAGAATAAGGATTCTATTTATTTAGATTTTTTCACTCGTACCTGAAAATTCTTTCATAGCCTATTCTTGAAATTCCATCTCAAATCCTTGTGATTGAAAAAAAAAAAAAAATATTTACTTAAAAATTCATTCCTTTTATCTTAATTTTCACTGCAAAATTAAAATATTGCAGAATATTAAGTTGGCAGCAAAATAAAGATTGCGTCTGATTACGCAATAGTGAAATAATGTTTTGGATTATTTACTATGCTAAGTACAAAATTCTGAGAATGTGATTTATAGATCGTAATTTTTAAACAGAACTTTCACTTTCTTAATTCTTGTGGATACACATTGATATATTGTTTAATGTATGGAAACATACTAACAGATAATTTTACTAGACTCAGATTGATGTTGACATTTTCTTATTTTAAAATATCTTAAACACGGATATGATTAAAATACATGGATTTGATGAATATCAATTACTTTTATTGTTGTAAATTCATTACTGTTTCTAATAAGTAAAGTTTGAATTGTTAACTTTCAATCTGTTACTTTATTAAAAACAGCAATTGTTTGTTATTTAAGATAATTTTACTTAAATTTTTTTCTTATATAGGACAATATGTTCTCACCTGTGAATCCCTTGTCTTTAAATTTGCCTGCACAATCTGTAGGTAGGTTAAATTGCCCATTTTTTCAGTTTTTCCGTTATTTCCAGTTATTCATTTAAATAATCATTTCATGAATGGACAAAAATCGCTTTTTATTAAAAGTATTAAATTAAATTTGGGCTAGGAGTTTTATTCACAATAATCAGTAGTTAAATAATTTTTTATATTATTTATATAGTGCTTGAAATATCCTGTTTTTATAATTTCAGGAACCTGTTTTAGTAATTTTGAATACTTGAAATATTAATTCCTTCAGTAATTTTTTCATGTTGTTAAATCTTATTTTGGACCTATAATATTTATGTATTCAAAGCCTTCATTATTTAATTTAGTCAATATTGTAGAAATTTTTCTTAATTAACCTTCAGATTTTTTTCTGTATGATGTTTTCTGTTTGGGAAATAAATTTTTTTTTAATATTTATGATTATATTCATGAATTATTTATTTATTTGGCAGTAACAATTTGTATATGATAATATTTTGTTTTAGATGAAAAAAAATACAAGCATGGCTACCTTGTAAATTTAATAAAGTAACAATAAAATATTCTAAAATAAATTATGATATTTTAAAACATATACTAAATATCACTTAATGATAATTACTTGTAATAAAATTTGCAATTTATACAAATTACAAATCAATTTTATCATACAAATTATTTTATTGCATTTAGAATATATTTATACTATTAAGCAATATTTTGAGGATTTTTTCCCCGTGAATCTCTTTGTCATTTATAAATTCTTTTCAAACTTATAAGTTGTCAAAAAGTTTTGTTAACTATTTTATTGCTAGTATAAAGGTTTTTCATCAGTTTTTTTCAAACAGATTAATTTTACTTTGCTATAGAATTTTACACATTCTCTTATTGTGTTCATGTAATTGATAAAAAAATTATATTGAAGATGTATTTTTATCATTTATTTAAAAAAAGGACCTTAATTTATCATCAATGACTATTATTATGTTGAAGAAATTACTAATAGATTATGTTAGTGCTGATATATAGATATTGATATTTATTAGTACTTTCAATATTTATCAGGTATATTTGGAAATATGACCTCATAAATACTATTATAAATATGTATAGTATTTATTAAGCAATATTTCCAAATGTATCTGATAAATATTGCTTAATAACTCATTGTATGACTCTTACAGCTGTGTTGTATTAGTGTTCCATTGAGTAATTTGGTAATTGTAATTTATTTAGATATCATTTATTATTTAATAAGAATAAAATAAAATTATGTAACTGTTAAAATTTATGCACTGATATTTAATTTAAATATATGTGTTCTAATCTTTTTTTCTTTTATTCATTAATTATATTGAAATATAAAGAAAAATGTTATTGCTTCAATAGTTACCTAAAAAAACACCAAAAAATGTGTTACAGTTTATCCTTAAATTGACATTATAAAGCATTAAATAAAATAAGTTAAAAAAACAAATTGATATCCATGAAAAAGTTACTTTGGACGCATTTATGTTACTTTTATATTACCTTTTTATTGTGTCTTTACCTTCAATTTTCTTAGTTTCTGCAATCTTTTCATTGCATGAGCATAATTCTGTTCATTTAGAGATAAAAGTGTAATTTCAAATAAAACTAATTTTTTTTTCTTCTGAATTTACTTTATCGTCAATAATTTTTGCTTGTGGAACATTGTCAGAAATTCAATAATTCTACAAATTTTTTAGATATTTTAGATGAATCTTTGATCATAATTACTAAAATGTGAATCTGTGAACTATAAGTTACATTAAATACAAACACTAATCTTAATTGTTTTCACTAAGTCAACATATTTTGGTACTTATGTATTATCGCAACCATATTAGGGACATTATATGAGACTGGGCCAATTCTAAAAACGGAATACGCTGATGGGACATGGAGCGCGTAGTTGAAAAGTACGTGATAGAGAAACAGTATGAAAGAAAATAATAAATAATATATAAAGAAAAGTATTAGGTAATTTTTATATGTATAATTTTTACCCGACTATAATTACATTTTGGTGGAATATATTGCAATTTTTTTTTTTTTTTTTAGAATAGAATCAAAACAATTTTTTTATCCTTTTCTTGATTTTGTTGCCATCTGAATTCTCAAGATGGTGTCTTGCTGTACCGTTTTCTCTTGTTCCTCCACTTTGCGGAACCCCACATTCTTTGGGTATACACACCTGTTTCTGGGTCTACAAAATTATATTTGGGAATTACTCTTAAATGATTAAATCTAGAGATTGCAAATTGAACAGTCTGATACGCTCTCCAATTGTCAGAATAAAGTGTACTCCCTTCCTCAATGTTTTCAACAATTTTCTGGAAAACCATGGCTTAAAATTGCTTGATTGGTCTCTCGACAAATGCCACCAAAAATCCATTGCTCTGACAATATTCAACTGAAATTATTTTTCTTTTTGTGAACAAGCTTTCATCTATTTCCACAATGCGGCCAAGTCCTTTGTTCTTTCTTTGCATTTCAAGTATGGAGAACACAAATCTCTCTCATATAATTATTCCAGTCTATGACTGTTTTGTTTGCTAAATTAAGTTCTCCATCACAAAATTTGACTGTTAATTCTTTGCATCAGCAATACATGAATCTTACTGCCATTAATAACGAGGTACGACTTCCCTCTAACCAATTACCACTTCTTATTCCTGCACGTTGATTACAAATTGCAACTTTGCACTTCTGAAAAATCTGTTTCCCAAAATAAAGCTTTATCAGGTGAGAGTTGGTACATTTCCTAACATCTGGTAAATTTTTTGTAAAAGTGTAACGGCGTCTTTTTTGATAAATCCCAGATTCGCTTTTTTAAATTCGACCTTGCCATTTTCAAAGAACAGTTAGTCTGAGAAAGGTGGTAAGCAGGGAAATTTGAAAAAGAAGCACGTGGTTGCCAATTCAGTGCCTTAGATGCATTTGACATTGGGGTTGTCAATTTGGCAAGTTATTCCGGAAGTTGGCATGGTTGCGATTATAGGTAAGTACCCATATTTTTAATATTCTTGTAAATTATACTTTAAATAAATTCAGTTAGATGAGTTACTTTTGATAGCCTGAAATGGTTTTTGAATTTAACATAATAGAATTATGTGAAATGGTAAAAACCCTTTGGTTTTTTAAACTTCCTGTTTTAAGATGTTAACCTAACAAGTGTAGTTGCTCAGGATTTTTATCAAAAAAAAAAAAAAAAAAATCTTCTTATCTGTCCAAAAATGTTATGCTATCATTTGCTTTATATAAAAGATATTTTTCTTAAAAATATTAATTTTTTTATAAGTTTATATTGTTCAATTGAAATTATATGTTCAGGTGTTTTGTTTAGTGTTTTGCATCTTTTTTTTAGAAATTTTTCTAAATAAATCTATTTTTAAAAATTTTAATTATTGAAATGTTGATTAATATGACTGGCATGTACTTTATTCTGAGGAAAAAAAGAACTTTTACTTTTTAATTTAATAGATTTCATATACATGTTTTTGCTTCTATAACTGTTAAAAATCTCCAAAATTAAAAAAAAAAAATTTTTTTTAGAAAGAATTTGGAATTTTGAAAATTTTAACATAACAAGTCATAAAGTGCATGCATCAAGAAATTACAGAGATTTTACAGGAGCTGTTTGTGAATACACCAAGAGAAAACTAATTGAATTTGATAATATAGAAGTTCCATCTTCAGAAAAAATTTAATTTAAATAATTTTCTGAGAAAATTTTATGGAAAATTTGTATCAAACATCAGTTATCTGCAAAGGTACTATTTGAGTAATAATTGCTTTTCAATTTTTACGGGAATCACATATATAAAAAGAAAATAACGTGTATATCTGTCATAAATGGCAATAGAAAACATTGCTTAAGATACACACACATCATTGGAAACATA
The DNA here is from genome assembly GCA_030067965.1 of Latrodectus elegans. NCBI lineage: Eukaryota > Metazoa > Arthropoda > Arachnida > Araneae > Theridiidae > Latrodectus > Latrodectus elegans. Next base: position 127,689,953 of record CM057820.1, read on the forward strand.
CAAAATTTCACTACAGCTGTTGCCACAGTCAAAAAAGGTTTTCATTATTTTTTTTATAGTACCTAAGCTCAAAGAAATTATTAATGATTGTTTAAAGTGACAATTTATTGCTGCTGCTAATTGATCATGGGAAAAAGTTTTGTGATAGCGCAAAAAACTTGTTGAAGTATCATGCTGCATATCAATATCTTTCTTTTTCAAATAAGCTTCTGTTCAAAATTGTTGGATTAAAAATTTATTGGGATACAAGAAGAGATACAAAATTTAAGGAGAAGAGGCATTTTATTTTTCTAACCAAGATCTCTGAAATAACGATAAAATAGTTAAATTCATTACTTATTAAGTTTTCAAAATGTGTGTATGGTTTTAACTGATGAATTGTTGAGATTATAGACATCAATTGCAAATTAAATGAAAACACTGTGAACTTAAATCTTACTACATAGAGAATTTTAATTGCAAGATAGCTATATTACCACTGGTGTTACTTAAAATTTACATTGTTTTGAATATTCTGAATGCCTTAGGTACCTGTTGGGTTATCAATAAGATTTTAGTCCATATTGGAGAATATAGTTGAATAAATTTTTAATTCCTTGAATTGCTAATTTTAAATCTTTCCAGTATGTGTAAGTAGGATGTTTTAAAATTTTATATATTTTGGGATTTGAACCAGTACCTTTAATAATTAAAATGCAGTGACATGTGTAACTTAGTTTTAATATTTCGAAATCAATATTCAAGTATGTAGTAATAATTCTTGAAATGTACAGTAACATTTTCAAATATTATTAAACATATATTGAAATTCTCTTTTTATGATATGTATTAATTAATAGAGAAAAAATAAAAAAATTGGTTAACATTAAAAAATTTTCTTTTGATGCTTTAAAAACTAATGCTGAAATGAGAGAACTTAGACATATTTACAAATGGAGGATGCAATTTTAATCAGGATTATATTACCTTTCAAATAAAGTAAAGCTCAATGAAATATTTTGAATTGTTCAAAAAAATGTAAAAAAGCATTTTTCATTTATTCTGAAAATTTATATGAGAAAATGGGTCTCAAGACAAGATTTTTGGTGGCCTGTATCTCAGATTCAGAATATATATATATATAAACTAGTTTTTTTTAGATTTTAATATACTTTAAATTAACATTATATAAAACACTTTTTTCCTTAATCATCATGAAATCTGGTACAACAACCCTTTGTGTGTTCTAGCCTTCTGATGAAGTTTATTTCTAGGCCACCCTCTATCTGATTACTGTTTTTGTCTTAATACCAATGCTGTCTAAATTTCTATCTTGATTTTGATCTACTCCTTTGTTTTTGCCTTCAATGAGACCTTTGTCTGATCAATTCTTAAAAGATGTCCTGTTCATCTCATTCCATTCACTTAATTGAATTTTCAAAGAGTATATAGCTTAAAGTAATAACTCTTCCACACTTTTTGTTCAAAAACATCACAGTAAATGTTTCTTAAGACTCCTCTCAAAAATTGATAGAGTTCTCATATCCTTTGTAGTCAAATTCCAAGTTTCAGAGGCATAAGTCAATATTGATCTAATCAGAGTCTTATACAACAAGATTTTAGTATTCCTTTTTATAAGGCATGATTTCAAAAAGCTTTGATTGGCTAAAAGAACTTGCTTCTAAATTTTAGGTGCAGTGTTGTTACCATCAATTTGTGATCCCAAATAGCCAATTTATCTACAGATTCAAATTTATAGTTACCAACCTCAAATACTTCTTTCAGGATTTTCTTTATTTCTATAAAACATGTTTTGTTTCAACTTCATTTATTTTTAACTTCATTGTTCCTGTGTCCTTATCCAAGGTCAAAGATTCTATAACCCTTACAATGTATATGTGTAATCTGCAGAGGCCTGAAGCTGGAAAGACCTACTAAAGATCATTCTTCTTGCAGTCAGCTAATCTCTGTAACTACTCTCTTCAATGCTATGTTGAATGAAAGGCATACAAGTATATCACCCTGCTTGACTCCATAAAAATCATAAATGATCCTCTTTTTAATCTTGATTAATATAATTTATTTTTAACTGTGTTTGACTATGATTCTCATTATAATCCATTAAATTTTTGTGCTTTCATTATGATTTCTGTTTTTTCATAGGAAGATTAATAAATCAGCAACTTTATAAAAGCTCTATATTTTTAAAGGAAAAAGTGTAATATATACGTTTTTTAAATGAGGTTTTTCCTTATTGAGAAATTCAAATGTATTAATAAATTTTATGCATCTTACATCCTTTGATAACATTTTAATTCTAAGCTACTAACTTGTTATTTTTGTATAATATTATATATTACAAAGTTCAAAAGTAGAAATATAATTTTTAAATTTCTCTAGCAGATGTGTTGTTTTTTGCAAATTAGAACTATCTTGTTTATGATTGTATTGAAATATATATAACTAGTAATCCAATTTAATAGAAATATTTAAATTTTTTGTCTTCTATTGAAAAAATCTGATAAACATTGCTATTGCTTTATTTTTAGAAGCTGAGGACTCTTAGCTTTTTGTATCATGTATTATATATCATTCATTAGTAGTCTTTAATAATTTTCATACTTTTTATAAATTGAACTTAAAATATAAATTGTCTTTGTTTACATTTTATTAACAAAATGCAAAAGCTTTTTATTTTATTTTATATATATATATATTAATGTCTTAAATATGTCTCGTAATTCTTATCATGTCTCATACTTCTATTCATGATTTATACTATATTTCATTGTATTTTCAGATAGATCATTTTCTCGGAATTATAACTTAACAAATAATTTTCATGAAGTTGGCTCTTCTAGAAATCAACATGCATATGTAGAAATTTTAGAACAACCTGTGTCAATTGGAGCTAGGTTTCGATATAAATGTGAAGGTCGTTCTGCAGGCTGTATCAGAGGTGTTAATAGCACAGATAAACAAAAATCTTATCCGACTATCAAGGTAATTATCTATTTTGTAAACATTGTCATTGATATTAGATATAGAATAAAATAATTTCATTACATTTCTGCTTTGTGCCCATGACTCTTCAAAATAAAAATGGAAATTGCTATATTTTACAGGTTTATGGTTACCAAGGTGCAGCAAGTGTAGTTGTGTCTTGTGTTACCAAAGATGGACCTCCTTACTATCCTCATCCTCATAATTTAGTTGGAAAAACTTGTGCCAATGGTGTTTGTTATAAATCAATAAATACTCCTGATATGGTTTGCAGGTTTGAAAGCAATAATTTATAATTTTTCTTTCATTTTAATAGCATTTAAAAAATTCTAAATAAAATTACTCAAATTACTTGATAACAAATTAAAAATTATTCATCTTAGTTTAACTAAATCATTTTTATTTAAGGTTATTATACAGTAAATATATTTCAAAATAAATTTTGAAATTTAGAAATAATACATTTTTAGTAATTCTAAGAATATTTTGCTACAACTGATTATAAATTTCTTTGCTGTTTTTAGTTTTGCAAATCTTGGCATACAATGTGTGAAGAAGAAAGACATTAAAGAGTCCCTTTCACACCGAGAAGCTATACAAGTGGATCCATTTGGAAGTAAGTTTTCAAGCTTTTAAAGCTTTGGTTTTATGGTAAAAGATGAAACTGTACAGGTTTGGTATGATTTCAAATTTTTACACCAAGTGCTTCACCGCTATGTCGCCAATCTAAATTACATCACTATGTGCAAGATCTGGCTATAAATACCGATCACATTTGAATTTCAACTTTGAAATCCCACACTTTTTTTTAATCCCAAATATTAAAATTTTGAATATTTCATTGTAATTAAATAATATTCAAATATTATAGAAAATTATAATAACTAGAAACAAATTTTTTATTAAAACTCAAATTTTAATGTACTGGGCATATGCGCCCACCTTAAAAAAACTTCAGTGTAGTGCTACCTACTACAATGACAACTGGGCAATAAAGCTAAATTTCTAATCTTAACAAATTTAATTTTATATTTAAACTGAAATTTTAATATACACGGCAATTACGCCTACCTTAAAATAATTTCAATATGACACAATCTAACACTAATGTGAAACATGCAATACGATTTACTTAAAGATATATTTACTTATGTAAACATACATTTTTATAAGAATTTCTAATATGAGAGAGTTTCTAAATATGAATGAAAAACAAAATAAGTCACCTAATCTTCACTGCTTTTGGATTTGTCATATGTGGCCAGCAAATAAACAGTTTTTATAGCATCATAAAAATCCTCAACAGTGTTTTCTCAATGGTTTCACCTCCAGGCATACTCTGCGAGGTAGGAGCCAAATTAGTCAACGTAATTGTATGTAAATTCAATAAATCAAATATAATTCATTATATCATCCATACTTATTAATATCTTTAGCTAGTAACGCACAAATTTTAAAAATCAAATATCGAAATTTGATGCTTTCAAATATTTATTAAATACTTCAAGATTATTCATTAATTGTTTCAAGGTCGCACACGTATTGCACATGTCATAAGATTATATTACCTCATAAAACGAAAAGCACATCATACAAATTTAATATGAACAGTTAAGCCAGTTTAGCACATTTTATTGCTTGCTTGACGCATTTTACCCTTTGTGAATAAATGTTTCCGCAATGGGTAAAAATATTTCCGCGAAGGTAAAAATGTTTCCACGAAATGGAGTTGTGTAAAAATGTCATGATTAATTAGATAGAATACAAGAAATGCAGATAAACTTCCAAATTTCATCTGAAAAAATAGCAAAATAATTATAAAAATTGTGTTGCTAAAATGCAAGCTTATTTTTATTTGAAAATTGAAAAGTTATAATCTGTTAAAGTGATGAAAATTTTACTCTCAGAGTACAAAATACTATTTAGCTCTTTTAATCAATGCTTTTATTTGCTTAATTATTGTAATATTTATGTTACATCAGACAAAAAAAAATTAAAAGTCATGTTATAGATTTAAAGAATAATCCTTTATTTATTTTTTTTTATTTAATTAAACTTAAATATATTTAAAGCATAAAGCATTTTCTATTACTAAACCACTATCAAATTTTGAAAACAATTAAAATCTTCACAAATACAAGAAATAATCACATGCAAAATAATTTTTCAGAATAAATTGTAATAAATACATCATTGCTTATTTTTGGAGAAAAATTTAGTGTTTTGGACTTAAATAAATTTCTGTCTATTGGAATATTTTTGATTGCATTATTTTTAACCATTTGTATAATCCATCTTTAAGCTTTTGGAGTTTTCCATCACAAGATTGATTTTTAGTCAGTTTTACACCTAATACCTCTTTTAACAAAATTAAATCCTTGCAGTTAATTAGGCCAAATAATGTACTTTTATAGATTTTAAACAAATATGCAGTTTTTTTTTTATCTACCTTTTAAAATTTTGATTTTGATTTCTATCAATAGCACATTGCATTTGTTTGTTGGCATTTTTGTTTAATGGTCATAATGTAACTCTTGTTTGCAAATTTTATTTACTTTGAAAAAATAAATGGAAATGCTCATTTTATCCTTTCTGGGGCCAGACAACTGCTCTCATCAACAACCTTCCTTATTGTATTTGTGTGACAATAAATAATCTTAATCATATAATCATGAAGTTCTAACTTATAAAGTAGAGAGAGTATTATTCTACCAATCCTCCCATCATGAGAAGCAGAATTTCTGCTCTGTCTTCTGTATAGATATCAAGATGCCTCTTTTTTAGTGTAATAAGTATTGTTGACTGAAACTCAGTGGCTTAGTGCTTTGTGCTCTCAAAGCACAGGTCTGAATTTCAATCTTTAAGCTGGGCAAAGTTGGTTTTACTTTTCATCCCTTTAGTGAGTCTGACTACCAAGCTAGCTTGGGAACTCAACATTGGGGGTTTCACGTTAAGCTGACTGCCTAACAGGGAGTTATGCTTGGCACCCCTCAGTCAGGAAAACAGATATTGGCATTGTAAGCCTTGGCCCACATATGGATTGTCATACCACAGTTTTTTGTTTTTATAGTATTGTTGGCTAGGTAATATTTTCCCCACACCCTCATCTTTCAAAATTGAACTGAAACAATAAAGATTCTACATCTACAAATATTGGCTATACAAAAATAAAATTAATTTTCAGTTACACATTTTAAAACAAATTTTTTCTAGGAAAATACCAAATCATCTCTGAAATTTCAAGAATTTTTTCCTAGCAATGAAAAATATGAGCATCTGTAATTGAAGATGAATATTGTTTCACAGAAAAAATATTTTGATGTGTTAATGGCATATGATACAATTATGTTGTATGGATTTTTATGCAGAGTTTTTGTAACTTAGGCATTCTTATATTTGCTGAGATTTTTAAATCTATAAAATCAATCTACCATGAAAAACTTAAAAAGAATTAGACTGAGTAGAAATTAGATTGAAAATTTAAAAAAAATCAGTATTTAATTTTAAATAAAGAAAATAAAAGAAAAATGGTATAAAAATTTAAAATGATGCTGAAAAAACTATTTCAATTGATATAAAATTTTTATAGAAACCTGCAATTAATTAAATAATTCTCCCTTTCTTTTTACATCTAATATGCATATTTTTGGGATTTATTTAATTTGATAAATTCTTTAATTGATATGAATTGTTTAATACTCTTAATTGTGTATACAATTATATGGCTTTTCAATAATTTTTAATTTTTGTAATTAATTATTTTACTGTGCAATAGCTATTTTTAATCAAACAAATTTAATTTTTATCTTGAAAGTTTAGTGTGCATTGAAGTATTTCTCTATTTTTAATTTTAATGGAAAATATATATAAAGTGATTATTTTTTTATGTTCTCTTGATTTTGATTAAGAACATGAATAATTTTTCTTTTTAACTATTTTATGAAGCTGGTTTTTCTCACCATTTGGAACCTACTAAAATTAATCTTAATTGCTTAAGGCTATGTTTTCAAGTGTTTTTACCTAATGAAAATGGTAAAATGTGTATCCCTCTACCACCTGTTGTTAGTAATGCCATATATGATAATAGTAAGTAAATTTTCATTTCTAAAATATTTATGGAATTATAAATATTCATATTTTAAAAGTATTACCCTTAATTAATGCTTAATATATTTATGTATTAGGAATTGAGTTGTTTATAAAATGTAGTTTCTCTAAAATTTGGTTTCTGATCCATTTTGTTTATTTATTGTTATTATGTATTTTAATATAAATAAAAATGTATTTAAGAAATTTATGCTTGTAGTGATCAATGTCATGCATGCAATTTTTTCAAGTGTTTAAAAATGTATAAAAATGACTTTAATAACAATACAATGACTGTAAATTTCTTTTAAAAGATTATTTTTTATTCTTTTATATTATTCTTAATTTAAGATAATACTTTGAAGACAAATAAAACATATTAATTCATTCAATTTGGCATTTTGTTTCTAAGCAGAGATAATTTCTCATTAATCAAATGCTTCAAAAAATTAAAATGAAAAAATTGAATCATTATTCACCCATAAAATTTACAACTGAATGAGGTTTTCGTTTTATAACTAATTGGAAGAATAATTCGTGATTGAAGATGAATCTTGATCTAATCTTGAATCTTGAAGATGTATCTAATCTAACAAGAAAAACTTGTTAGAAGTTATTCATGTTACAATTTTTTATGTGTTCATCAATTGTTCATGCTTTTATTTTCACTTCAAAGATAATTCACATTTCCTGAAAAATATTTTAACTCTGTAAAGTGTAAAATTAAAATTATATCAAAGAACAGAGTGTAATTTTCAGAAAAGTATTTGCCCATTGATTTTTAATATATGTAAAGAAATTTTTAAATTTTGTATGGAATAAAGTTGATAGTTAGGAAGACTACTAAATAAGTAATAAAACTAAATTTATGCCAATAATTGTGATACCTTGTTATCATTTTGAATTGTAATATATTTATCTTTCATATATTTTGTTCATTCATTTAATGTATGTGAAAATTTATTTCTGATAGGAATATTACTTCTACCAGTGTTATATAATCTTTGTGTGTTGTGAATTGTAAAATTATGTAAGTTTAAAAATTAAGCTTCTAAAAGCTTATGATTAGGATGAATCATTTTGATCCAATTCATCATTTCGATTTATTGAGCAAATTTTAAACGTTTCTACTACCTAATACTAAAAATAATACCTAAGCCGTCCACTCCCAAAAAAAAAAAAAAAAAAAAAAAATTATCTTACCATATCAAAATTGTTGTTAAACAAATTGTATGTTAAACAACATTATAATTTTATGTTTCTTATATTGTATTCAATGAATTAAAAATTGTTATTCCTTTTAACTTACTAGTATTAAATCATTAAAGATTCAATTTTTTACATTCTAGTATACTGATTAGCTGTAAGTGTTTCTAAAAGCAATTATAATTTTGTATGAAAAATTATCAAAATTTTAAATATTTATTATTTAATTGCAAAAAGAAAAAATAAGCTTAATATTAAAATTTGCTGTATTTATTATACTTATTATAATTGCTAAATAAGAATTGAAAATTCTAACAAATTTTTATATTTATTATCCTATTCTGAATGTATTAAACAGTGAATTTTGAAGGGAAAAAAATTCATCTTTAATTTTGTAGCATTTGGTCATAGTTGAAAAAAAGTAATGATTTCCATGACTTTTTAAGGGTCAAAAAGCTGATAAATACATTTCCATGGAAGAATCAATATGTATTAATTGCTTTTCAGATAAATATGAGTTTTTCATTTTTCATTAGAGTTAAAATAATAGGTTAAAGTTTTAATTTCTTTTATTGTGGGTTAGATATTGTGAAATTTTGAAGGACAAATATTTTATGTTATGAAATGATAAGCAACATTTTTTTTATGATGTATTAAAGACTAATACAGTACACACAACACTGAGTAAGTCGTACATGATTATAAAACAATTTTGTTCTTCACTAAATTATTCTTTTCTTAGAGTGCTTAAATTGTTAAAGCTCATATGAAACTGAATTTTATTTATAGTTAACTGGATTATGCAAATCAAACTTAGAAATAAAACTTTGTAAAGCTTTTGCAAGATTAATAATTTTATCCTTTTCCATTTGTTTGAAAGAATTGGAAAATTAAAAAAAATGTATATGCATATTTTTAACATACTACAAGGGTTCATTTTGTTTTAATATCTGAACATAGAAAAATTTAGTTCCTATATGTAGCTATATATGTTAAAAATTCCATGTTTTGTTTTTAGATATTAAAACATGTAAGAAATTGAAGAAGTTATTCTAAATGTTTGTCATAAATAACATTTTTTAATATTTAATATTAAGAAGTTTCACATTATTTACTATTTAATTCATAAATTCTAAAGTCCATAAAGTTTTATAAGCACATTAAATTATTAAATTTAAATTGTTTAATTTTAGTAAGAATGATAATGGATTTAATAATAATGAAAAATAAAAAGAGTATAAATTAAATATTTGAATGATATTTGTAGGTCACTTTCAATGAACTAATGTATGAACTTTATTTTCATTATTTGTATAACAGTTAAAAAATTTTTTTGTTTTGAAAGATTCTTATTATATCAATTAAATTCTTTTAATTCTCGAAGTTAACTATTATATAGAAAATTTATTAAAAGTTATTCATAATTAAATATGCAAGCAAGCTTTAAATTTTATGCAGCTTTTTTTAAAATTGATATTTTTATTGATTATATATATATATATATATAAGATGTAATTCTGCTTTGAAAATTCAGAAGTTAAACAATTAATTAAAAAAAATTATTGTAATTTTTTTGATTGAAAAAAATGTAAATTTACTAGCCAATTTAACAAATATATTATTAAAAACTCCTTGCAGCAATATGTTAATTTACTACGCTATTTTATATTATGAAACAAAAAATGTCATTTTCTGCTTTAGCAACATATACTCCAATTTTTTATTGTTAGTTTGAAACAATATCAAAACATTTATGTTGTACATTAATGTTTATTTTATAAATGATTATTTTGGTTTTATAACATCTTTTTCTCTTCTACATTTTATTAATGTTCTAGTTCATCCAATGTTTCATTTTGCATTTTCTCTTTTAGAAACTGTTTCTGATCTGACCATCACAAAATTAAGTCACTTTTCAGCACCTGTTACTGGAGGTCAGGAAATGATATTACTCTGTGATCAAGTTAATAAAGGTATTTTTGTTAAAATTATATTAATTTTAAAGACTTGTTTTTTTGTGAAGTTCAAAATTCTATTATTTAATTTTGTACAAATTTAGTTGGAATCATTTAAATCTTATTTTTTATTAGATGATATTCAAATTTTATTTTATGAGGAGAGAGACAACAAAGTTATTTGGTGTGCCAATGGAAAATTTGCTCCTCACCATGTGCATCGTAAAGCGGCTATATCTTTTCAAACTCCTGCTTATAAAGATTTGACTGTTACGCAAACAGTGGACTGTTACATTCAGTTACGGAGACCATCTGATGGTGCTGTTGGGAAGCCGAGAACTTTTAGTTTCCTACCTTTAAAGCAAGGTACTTTTTTTTATGCAGCAAAACAATAATTGTTCAGTATAAACAGTTCTAAAGTAGAAATTTATTAATTATATTTTTGTTGAATTATATGTATTAATACTCTCTTACATTTATGTAGACCCAGAGGGCTTAGCTAGGAAGCGAAATAAGTTTGAAGCTTTACGCCTTAGTCAAGTTCTTCAGCCAAATAATATGTCTTCCAGTCAAAATGGTAACTTATTTAATGAAATTTCTTGGCTATATTGTTTGGAGAATTATTAGATTTTTCTCTATATTTATATGTTCTAAATTTTATGTTTTTATATTTAAACTATATTTCAGATATGTCAGTCTTAGTCATAGATATTAATAAAAGTGTGTTTCTGATGTAACAAATTTGAGGAAAATTTCAGCTAAATCCCTACATTTAAATAAAAATTTCAATAATTCTTTTTTTAGTTACATCATAATTTCAATTGCTTGCAATTTAATTTAAATCCACATAAGATTATTCTATTGTAATATAACCTTTTAAAGGATGCCTTCTGAAAGACATGGTTTAAAGATGAAATTAATAAAATTTTAAATGTTAGTTTAATTATATACAGTGATGTTTAAAAAAATAAGTCTTTGATTTTTAGTTTCATCCTTTTCTGGTTATGTGTAATAGCTTAAAAGTAGTTTTCCAATATATGATCTCCATACAAATTAAAAATATCTATAATGGATAAATGGGTCAAAAATACCAAATATTTGCTTTATAACCTGATTTATTCAATAAAAAATTAGATATTTAAAATAATTTTAAGAAATAGTCTCTCTTAAAATCTTTCCAGTTTTGTAAAAGGAATTTATTTAAGCTAATATTATAATTTTGTGGCAGATATTTGTATAGAAAAAATTAAAATTGTAATAAAAAAAATATTGACACCAAAAACCACAGGGTTTTATAATTTTGCGATGCAATATATATTTATACCTAGGTTTAAAATGAAAAAGTAGTTGAAAAATTAAGTGTACGATTAAATGAGAATAGAAATTGAATAGAGAAACCAGTTGAAATTACTACCATTTACAATAGACTATTTCAAAATATATTTAAGTCAATTAAATGAAAATATCTAAAATTAAAAAATGTGATTATATTTAAGGATTGAAGTAAAAAGTAAATTATGTGAAGTTATTTAATTGTATTTAATTATATCTTTTATTAGCTATCTATTTTATTTAACTTTTTGTGTTCATAACAGTACCATAAAATTATTGATAATATGTTCTGTAACTATTTTGTTTTCTTTAAGCAGAAAAAAGTGTTAAGTTGAAGCCTCAAAATATATTATTTATATGGCTCAAATATAAATATTTAATATGTATCTACATATACACATGTGTATTAGTATAAATTGAATTGTACTTTTAAAAATAATAAAAAAATTATTATAGTGAATATTTGATAATCTTAATTATTTTGTTATGGAAAATATATTCAAATAAATGTATAAATTTATAAATTTTATGTTCCAATCTCATAACATCTTTTAATCTAAAATAATACAAAATAATTGTGTTTATGTCATCTTTTAAGTTGTAGGCTTAATTTTTCTAATTTTAATTACTAATAATTTTATTTTGTTGCTTTTATTCTTATTTTTAAAATGATTTATTCAATTTCAAAATTAGTCTTGCTTTTAACAGAAAAGCTTTTGCATTTATTATTTTTTAACATTATTTAAATTATAAACTAATAAAATGGAAACTAAAATGTTATGAGGGATTTTTCAGGAATTTTGTTTTAATACCCACAACTACTTATAAAAGATCAGCAAAATTTGCAAATCTTCTCCTTCAAACTATTTAAAATTGTAAATCCTTCCACCAAATGCTTGTGTTGCTATCACATCTTTTTAAACTGCACTAAATTAGTTTGTTCTAAAAAATTACTTATATTATTTTTTTGTAGTGGATTCAACTGTCTTACCACGAGTAATACGACAAGCTGTTAGATCAAAAGTCATTTCTAACAATGGTAAGTTGATCTTAAGTTTCTTAGAAATCAAATGGCTATTTTATTAATCTATAATTAATATCAAAATATTGAGAAAAATTGTATCAACATTTTTAAATATTATATTTATTATTACATAAAATATGCTAACTATCTGTAACATTAACCCCTTCTAGTAAGATTTAATAATGAAACACTGTGCATGAAATAACCATTTAATTTTTATTAAAAAACTTGTTTCATATTATAATTCTTACATATTCTTAATTAATATCCATTTTTACACATTGTTAATATCAAAAATGGTAAAATGAAGAAAAAATCTAAGCAAAACCGCAACAAGGTATGTAGTCAATAGTCTTCAAGCATGTGGTACTTTTCAAAACACACTGGTAAATGCAAAGGAATCCTGCATTGTTTACACTGCCAGGAAGTCTCACTTCTAATTTTATTTTTGTAACACACACGCCACCTCTTAGTAGGTTTTCTTTTATTCTGAGTTGAAGGAATGTATTCTGGAAAATGTCCCCATTTTTTAGCCTGCAACCTACCTGGGCTGTCACTATATGAAGGACGCCCACGAGTTTTGTAGTTCAGTAGTGTAACTTTTTGAAGGATTTGCTCCTCTATGTCCAATCGAAAATTCCCAATTCTGATTTTGTTGTTATTATTGATTTTTTTTATATAAAACACATGAATTGTAGAGTGCAATGTCAAACATGTAAAAAAATAATTTTTTCATATCCTTTCATATATTTCCCTATAACTGGAAAACACGATAACTGTTGATCATTTTTATTGACGCCTCCCATTTCATTATTGTACTCAGTGACACAACTTGGTTTTAAAACATTCTCCTATTTGCCATCTTTCCTCTTTTTTCCCTGTATCCATAATGTCTGCATTTCAATGTTTGCTGCTGAGTATATATACATCCCTTTTGTCAGACCATCTCAAAGCTAGTAAACCTCGACTGGAGAACTTCGAACTTCTCCTTTTCTCAGTTTTGATTTCGAAAGTTCCTTTGGTATGTTTCTCCTGTTTTTTCGTGCGGTTCCGATGGCATTCGTATCATTTTTCAACAAGTTTAGGAACAAATTTGGAGAAGAATACCAAATATTCAAATATATAGTGTATTCTTTTTCTAATTCATGCTTTGATAGTTCCATCACCAAACTTTCTGATGCGAGCATATCACCAATCTTGTCTTCACCGATGTATATTTTGAACTGGCTGCAATATCCTGACTCCGACTCACACAATTTATAATATTTTATTCCAAATCTTGCTCGCTTGGATGCAATAAACTTCACAAAACTCAATCGACCTGTATATTTCATCAAAGACTCATCAATACATATACTACTTTCAGGAGTGTAAAGATTAGTAAATTTATCATTTAAATAATTTACATTATTTCAAATTTGTTTCAATTTATCATTATCTTCCGCTTTTTTGTTATCTGCAAAATGTAGGAAGTGTGATATAGCTAAGAACCTTCTGAGAGACATGGTCTGTGCAAATATTGGTGTAAGTACTATTGGCCTTTTTGACCAGTACATTTTTACATCTGATTTTTTTTGTTCTGATTTGTGACATAATAATGCATAGCGCGAAATATGCTTTCATTTCTTCGACCGTTACAGGAAGCCATTCTACATATATTTTCTTGCTTGGACACTGTTCTTTCTTTATTTCTTGTTCCGCATACCTGTTAGTTTCTGTTGATAATATTTCCCAAAAGTTCATATTCAACACTTCATCAAAAACCTCTAATAACTTTGGATTAGTACCTAGTTTTTGCATAATCAGAGGGTTTACACCAGGCGTTCCTGTACATTTTTTTTATTTCAGGCACATTATCTATTTCCTTCCAAATCCATTCTTCCGATGATTTGTCTGTGATTCCAGAAGGTTCACTATCATCTCTTATTAGTCGCCTAGCACATTTTCGCTTCCTTGGTAATATTTCACTATCATTACTTTCATTATCAGTATCAGGTAAATGTACACTTATTTCTTCTGATTCTTTGTAATCGCTCCAATGACCTTGACCTTTCATACTCTGTACTACTCTTATCCATTATGGTATTATTATGCAACACGTTGTTTCGTTTAGCAAAAAATATATCGACCAATATTCACAACAACTGTTTACAAGAATGAAATCTTACAGACTAACAACAATTTCGCCACATCTTGTACCAAGAAATTCTAATGGTTAACAATATGTTATAGTGATTATTTCCACAAGTAACAAAAGTGTTGCCAAACACTTTTGTTACTTGTGGAAATTTTAAACTAAATTAATTATCACATTCAACAGTAACTTTAGTCGCATGACGAGTGTAGCTCGTCATTGTGCGGTATTTCATGAAACATTGATGATGAGCTACACTCGTCATAATACCGGAAGGGGTTAAAAAGGCATTTTTCTGTGTAAACTAAAAGTCTATACAATTTTAATGAATAGTATCATATCATTTCCTTCACTTACATAAATCATGCAATACTTTCAAATCAAATTCAATTTGTAATTTTTTAGTTTTTCAATTTAATAATCTTATTTCCTATTTGTTAACTGATCCTGCTTCACTGATTCATAAAAACAATAAATAACTTTCATAACAAAAAACAAATTAAGTTAAAATTAAAAAAAAAAATCATTTAAATTTATTGAAATTGTGCAATGCTATCAAAAAAATATTGATTTTACATTCTTAGAATTTCTTTGCTATCAAGAGGGGAGGGAGGCTAAAGCTTGAGAAAATATAGATGGGGACAAGAAATGGTAGAGATATAATTTTGTTCTCCTTTAGTCATGGATCAAAACTCAGCGCCATTTATTTTAATTACTGTAATTGGTAGACTGTTGTAGATGGGCTGAGTTAACTTTGAGGCTCTCTTGGGTGAAAGCAAACATTTGTGCTGTATTGTGACTCATGTGGCTGTTGATAATTTATAAAAATGGGTGTTAGTAAACCTAATAAATCTTATCTTCAATTTTTGAAAAATAGTTATAGTGTGGAATTTTCAGTCAGTAAGGACACATCTATAGGAGTGAAGTTTGTTCACTGCATAGTGTGCAGTTGTGGTTTTAATATATCTCATAATGGTTGTTCTAATATTTCTCATCATGTCAAAGGCACAAAACATGTATAGGAAGTAAAAAGTACAGCAAGCACTTCTAAAATGGATACTTATTTAAAAAATAATACACAAGAAGTCACTCGGTCAGAATTATATTTTATTTCATTCTTGATTGAGCACAACATACCATTCAGCGTTACTGATCATGCTGGTCCCCTATTTAGGAAAATATTTCCTAAAAATGAAATGCAAAGCATTATGTATGTATTTGAGCCAAAACTTCTGCCATTATAAAGGAATTAGCATCAAACAAAAAGGTAAACATCGTTAAACTCTTACAAAATTCACCATTTTTTGCTGCAGATGATGACAGTAATGATAGTGATTCCAAATGGTATCCAATTATTGAAAGCTTTTTCAAAATCATGCGTAAATCTATTTAAAGCTGCTTATTGTCACTTCCAAGTTTATCAGGGGATGCAACTGGGGAAAATATAACCAATTTAATTTTAAATGAATTTGAATGATTAAATATCCCATTTAAACATTGTATAGCCTTTGGTGCTGGTAATGCAGCAATAATGTAAGAGGAGAAAAAAAGTGATAACCTATTTAAAAACAAAGCAAGAAAATTTCATATCTGTTTGATTACGCTTGTCATTATAATGATTACTCTTGTGATTATAAAGATTATTCTTGTCATTTGATAAATCTTGCCTCTGAAAAAGGTGCTGCAAGCTTACCAATTAAATTGATATAAAATCATAATTGACATTTATTATTGTTTAAATCCGAACTCAAAAAGAAAGTCTGATAAAATTTCAAGAATTGTGTGACAAAGATACTCAAAAAATTCTTGTTATTAACATGTATTCTTGTTGTTAACATGTTTTCACGCGTTTGCTTTCACAACAAAAAAGTTTTCAAAGACTCATAGATCAATGGGATTCTATTTGAAAATATTTTTATGATATAGTTAAAATATAAAAATGTATTAGTCTGAAAATCTGGCATCTTTTAGCATACTAAGAAGAGTTCTACTAATTCTGAAGTGGATATATGATGTATCAAACCAAATTTAAAATGAAAAAGATATGAAATGGAGTCAGAATAGTATTAAGATATCTTTTGGTAAAGATAATAAATTAAAATCATAAAGTATGTCTTGGGATGAAAAATTTTTCCTTTTCTTATCATCTTCCATAAATAAAGCGTATACCCTGTTTTTGCTTTACACTCTAAAAATAAATGAAAAGTATAATGTTTTATTACAGTCCAGTCATCCACAAATTCATAAACTTAAAGATATTATGTATAGCTTGTTCACAGAACTATTAACTAAGTTTATTAATTCATCCATGATTTGAAATATACCTTTGTTTGAAGTGGATTATCATTCTTCTGGTAATCAAAAAGAATCTTGTGATTTAAGCATTGGAAATAGTACATCTAATGTCATGGCAATATTATCTGATGAAGAAAAAAAAATTCTTTTCTGATGTTTGAAAATATTTAACAACTTTTTGTGATTATATTTTAAAACCAATTTCCAATGAAAGAAGATTTTTTACATCATTTGCAGTTGTCAAATGTGGCTAAACTGGAGGAGGCCAAATTTTCAAGTGTAAGCTACTTCGTTTAGAAGTTTCCATTTTTGCTGCCAGTTATTGATGGTGAATCTGAGGATGTGTCTATGGATGAAGTAGAAAATCAGTTTTCTTCATTGCGAACTGAATACTTATCTAAGTTGAAAAATAAAAATGAAAAGATTGATTTTCTGTGGTTTCAAATTGGTGAAATACAGAGTATATAGATAAAAGTTATAAATATGATAGAATATGTAAATTCATATTATCTTTATTAGTGATACCCCACAGTAATGCAGAGTGTGAGAGAATTTTTAGCTTAATAAAAAAGAATTGAAATGAATTTAGAAACTTACTAACTTATAATAATTTAGAAAATTTGCTTATTGTGAAATCTTTGAGCGATGGATTTTGTTATGAACAAGAGTTCAGTAAGAATTTGTTAGAAAAGGCTAAAAGAAAGCCACTGACGTCATTGAACTCTTTGAGTGTATAAAATATTAAAGAAATGTATTTAATCAAGAAAATTTTGTATGGAGTTTTTTTTAATCTTTAACCCAGAATTTTTATTTTATTAATTGTTGATATGTTTCTAATTTTTAACTTTAATTGATTTAAAAACGATTGTGTGTAGCAGAATTCTGTCCAGATAACTTATTTTTATGAAAAAAATGATTGAAATAAATATTTCAACAGAGTCCAATTTAGTCTCATTGTGAGATGCAACATATGTTTCTTTGTAAATATTATTTTAATGTTCAGAAAGCGTACAACTGGTAGTGTATTATGAATGCATTCTAGGATCTATGCATTTTAATTATTATTAAATCCTTAGATGAATTAAATTCTTAGCATCTGCATTTTCATTAGTTAATAATTTATTTTTAATTAATATAAAATTAATAGCCAGGTAATTTGCCTTAGTTAATTAAATTACAAAAATGATAGATATGTAATTTTGACACCCAAAGTTTTACTGTAGCACTTTTCCGAAAGTTGGCTGGTATGCATAAGGTTAACTTTGATTTTTTAAACATTAAACAACAGAACTGACTCGAGTAATTGTTCTTAAGCTGTTATTTAAACCTCAAATGTTTTGAAGGTATTAAATCTATACCATAAGATATTGCATTATGCTGAATTCAGGCACTTGGTAAACTAAAAATCTGAATAAAAGATTCCTCACAAATGTTAAATTATGTCATTAAATAAAAAGAAAGTGAAACTATTGAATGTGTTTGTGGAATTTAATAAGGATTTGTTTTTCATTAATAATTATAATCTAAAATTAAATATATTAAATAAAATCAATGATAATAGTATTTTCAAAACTTCCTTCAACTTGATAGGAATAAATATCATTTTAAACAATGTTTTCAGAAACAGAAGCTATAACTATATTATCATCATGTTTATGACAACATTGATGGTTTTAATTAAAGAATTTGGTTATATTTTTGAAACACTATTTTGCACATTTTAAACAATTTTCAGTTCCTTAAAACATTCAGTCTAATTTTCAGCCTAAAAATGGATTTAATTAGATATTTCTTACTTCTGTGTATGTTTTCAGTATTTGAAAATTATTTGTATATTAATCTATTCCCCCCCCTTTTTTTTTGTTTTTAATTACCAATTTCTGAAATGTTTTTTTCCATATAATTTTATTCTATAAATTGCTTTGTGTATAACAGAACCTTAATTTAATTTTTCAGCATCAAGTACTTTTATTTTAAAATTCTCATATTGAAGTTTGTATGCCAAGAATTACACTATATTGACAAATTTTTGATTATACAATTTTTTTTTAAAACTTAAAACTAGTGTGTTTTCTGGTTTTCAAAAATTTATGATAATGTTCTGAGAGTTTAATAAGGGAATGTTAATAAAATTTTTCTTTAATATAATAAAAGTTATCATTTAAAATTTTTTCTTAAAAAATTATCAATTTCAATAACATTTCAATAACATGGAACGTTTCTTTCAATAAGTAATATTCTTGAAAGAAACGTTCCATCTCAAATTATTATTCAGCATCAGATGACTACTTTTTTTTATTAATTTAATTAGAATTTGTGTTTATAATATTAACTAATTTGTTGTAAATTTTATGGTTATAAAGCTTTTTATTTTATTTTAGGACAAATTTCTGATTTTCACAGTGCTAATCAAGATGCTGGGTATCAAGTACAGCCAAATGTTTTTGGAGATGAAAATTTAAATTTCAAAGGTAGACAAAATATTCCAAACCAAAGTCAAGAAGAAAAGCGTCATATAGTAGAGAACAGTATAATGCCTGGGAATTCTTCCATAAATTTGCCTCGCTCAAAAGTAGAAGACATTTTAGCCATTGCAAAAGAGCAGATAGGGTTGAATAATTCAAATGCACAGTATTTTAGTGAAACTCAAAGTGATGAAAATCTAGATAAACTGAGTAGTCTTGATATTGGAATTGATCCTTGTGATATGGATGTTAATTTGAGTAATATTACTCTGGATTCCTTTTCTGATGTATCAGGGCTTAATATTTCTGCAACTTTAATGGAGATGAAAAACTGACTATTTGGCTTCATTTTATTATATAAATTTAAAGAGTAATTTTAGACTGAATATAAATCCATTTTGTCATTTTTAACAAATTATTTTTGTATTCATTTTTCATGTGTGTATATAGATTTTTAATGCTGCCATGACAAATCTGTATATACAAGAAATCGTTTAAAATCTGTTGCTGTATCATATTATTTTAATCTTTTTTTTTTTAAATAAACTGTTACATTATTGTATTGAAAGTTTAAAATAAAACAAGTCTACATAAAATGCTAAAAAATAAAGAATAAAATATATCTAGTCAATTATTTTTTATTTATTTTTTATAAATATTTCATTTTAGAGAATCTCAAATTTATTACTTTTTATATGTTTCATTTCAAATTATTCATTAAAACATAACATTATTATTTTTTGGATACATTTATAAAAAATAATTTTGTCTTTAGATCACTATTAAATGTGTGTTTCATAAGTGCCACCCTTTCATTTATAGACTGACTTAAGTTTTTTTAAAAATTTAGAAGTAAAATATCTGCTTTGCTTTATATATATGTATATATATAGCTTGTCAGTGATTTTTTTTAATTATAAATTTTATCCTCATAAAACTTATTTTTAATATTGCACAGAATATTTTAGTTACATATTATTAATTACAAAATAATTATATATTGATTTAAAAGAATCAGAAATTTGTATTCACAAAACGATAAATATTAAAAAAGATTATGTAAAGATTGCAATTATATTCATCAAAGATTTAGATTTGTACTTATTCTTTCTGCACAAGCTTAAATGGAAAAGGGTTTTCATCGTGGATTATTAAGATAAAGCAATGCCAATGCTCCAATGCTGTAATTGGAAATTATTATGAAATTATAAAATCTACATTCCCCCCCCCATAAGGGCATAATAATGTACAATTTATATATATTTCTAAGCTATTGTTGATAATCAAATGCATTTTGGTAATAGATATATAAATATTATCTATGTTTGCTTACATATAATAAATAATTATTTATATATATATATATATATATATATATATATATATATAAAAGTAGAAAAACTTCAGTGTACCTTATAAACGTTTTTTAATTACTGTGCTGAATAAATTCTGAATCTTATGAAAGTGTTTGAAAAATGTTATGAAAAAATTTGAAGTTAAAGTTATGCATGCAAATAAGGTGACAACAATAGCAAAATTTTAGTAAAATAAATTATCATTTAGTAATAAGCTGAATTAGTAGTAAGATATTAAAAAATAATGATATTTTTAAAAAATATTTTCTTGTTCCTTAAGAGAAGTGTAAACTATTTAATCAGCAAAAGTTTAATGTTTAAAATTTTATATGAGAAAGCAGTGTCTTCCATTTATTTTATGATGAAAACTACTGTGATAAAATGTTTTAGTAGTATGTTTTTCATTTTTTATATATTCTCATCCTTCATAATGTTTTGAATTTAAATTTGTTTTATTTCATTTAGAATGATCATCAGTTGAATAATCCAAAAATAATAAGGTACACACACAATTAATGTTCATTTATTTGTGCAGAATATGCTATCTACGTGTACTTTTTTTAAGAGTTCAACACAATTATCCCAATTGATTCATAAGAATGTTCTGAGAAATATTCTAATCCTTTTGTGATTAGAATTAGAATATTAATGTAATTGATGTGCTACATTTTCCCTCCACCTTATTCTGTAACAAATTACTCCCTAAAGGTCTGCTAAAAATTAACAATTATCTAAAGAAAATTTTAGTTATGTGCAACCATACATAATTTTTGTTTTGGAAATCAAATTTTTATCTTATTTAAGATATAAATAAATATTTCCAATCCAATTTTGATAGCAGAATGCATTTTGGTTACTTTATATTATTGAAGATTTATTATGTATACAATATAACTCAGCTAAAAAATTGTTTTATTTTCTTTTAAAGATAGAAGACTGAATAAATGTCTAAGAATTCTTATATCTATCTCATTACTGCATTTGTTCAAAACAGTGCTTTAACAAATTATTGTTCTTTAATTACATTCCTTATGTGAAGTTATACTGTAAAAATATTACTGAAATTGCTTTCAATAGAATATTTACTATTAAGCACTGCAATATACAAAATCTATTTTGTTATATTACATGGAGACATTTACATTAATAGTATTGGTATGTGAAATAATGTACACTAGAGTATTCCCAATATAATACAGTTATTGAAATGTTTTTTGGTAAGTAGCTACTTAAAATTCTTTTACTGTTCTTTGTAATGTGTGTAATACTAATAAAACTTAAAGTGCTACATTACTTTTAATACTTTTAATCACCATGTTTATCATAGTGTAAATTTTATTACAATTTCTCAATTATTTTTGCATATGTATTTTGTAATTAGTAATAAAGTTTTAAAATTTTGTTTTAATTTAAATGCTTAGCTGTAAGTTTTGATTTCTCTCTATATCTTGATAATTTTAAAATTAGTTGTACTTGTTATTTTTGTTTTCAAACATTTCAATTATTTTTTTAAGGAAATTTGTTTCAAAATAAATATTTTTTTTTCTGTTACTAGCATGTTTAACTGTGATTTGTATTTAGGTGAATGAATATTCTAAAATTTGTTCTAAAATGTTTCAATGAATTTAACTCATGAATATGAAAGGTTAAGAGATTTTTGTTTACTGACAGATGTCTGAATATATATCAATAAAACTTCTTTTACAATTAAATTAAGTATTACTTTTAATAAATGAAATTAAAACATGTTTTCGAAATTAAGATTGGTAAAATTGTTTTCAAAATTAACTTGGTGATATAATTTTTAAAAGAAGAGTTCTTACCTGACTTTTTGATGAGATCCTTTGGTTTTCCATGCAGTTGAATACTTTATAAAGAAATTTTTTGTCTTAAATTTATGCTATACAATTTTGCTAAAATAATTATATTGAAATAATTTATTTTAAATAATTAAAAATACATACCAACAAAACAAGAAATAAAAATTTATTTGATTTAAAAAAGATAATTTTAATGTTTAAAATTTAAAAAGAATTGAAAAATTTAAAGTTATTGCATAAAAAACTATATGTTGGAAATATTTTTTCATGTGTAAAAGAAAATAGAATTTACTAAAATTTAATTTTATGAAAACAGAAGTAATGCTCATATATATTATAAAGCATGTTTCCATTGTCACTAAATTCCATTATCGGTAAATGTTTATGCAAAATGAATCATTCAAGTAAAAGATTTTTGTAACATAAATGAATTTATTTCTATATGATTATTATCTAGTTAACTACATTGAAACAAGATCATAAAAAGTATAATACATGGTATAATTGATTTAATATTATATTTTAATAAATTTTGTAATCATCTTGAAACGGGTAAAAAACTTTTCAAATGCATGCAAAAATTACTTTTATATAATATTTTTTAATTATTGTATTATTACATTTTTGAGGATATTTTATTCAAAAAATATAGTATAGTACAAACTTGTAATCATTTCTATCATTGCTATTTAAAATTTTATCTAAAATTTCAAAATTTTGCTTGAATGTTTCTAGAATTCTTAAGTATACAAGAAGTTCATATATTAGAAAATAGGTAATAGAACAATGAATATATATTGTGAAAATTTTAAGGAGTTAATTTTTGATATTTTGATATAAAAAACCTCTTTCTTTCATTAAATTTGCAAACTTTAGCTGAAAGACAGTACATAGACAACAGCGAATAATTTTTATGTTAACACAAGATACAACTTTTACTTTCCTGTATCATAAGAAAAATTTAATATAAAGAAATACAAAATTCAAATCATGTTTGCTTATATATATTAGGTTATTCACAGATTCTTATAAACAAATTCCAAAAAATTTTCTAACATTAATCTATTATACGTTTTCTAATTAATTCCAATTTATTTTCTAGGAATTCTGCTTCCAACATGTAAGCTTGCTTTTTTAAATTATCCATGCTTTTTAAAATTTCCTCTTCAAATTGCTTAGAAGGGCTGAAAGTTAAACATGAATAAATAATTTGCATTAATGTTTGAGAAATCAAATAATTATCTATATATATATTTAAATACCAGACCATTCTTGTGACTGAATCTGATTTTCAAATTTATACAATTAACATAATTTATAAAATTACCTATGATTTTAGTTTCATTTAAGGTTTATAAATCATATCTAGCCAAAATATTTATAGACTTTAAAAACATGATTTTTTTTTCTGTTATTAAATGTAATGTATAAGTATTAATTTAGAAACTTAGTAGACACTTGTTTTTACAAAAACTTTTAATTTATGAACACTCATGTTCTTAATGATAATTTTAGCTCCCATTTACAAACTAAAATTTTGAGAAATTTTTTTCCAAATTTCGATTCTGACAAATAGTTTTCTGTTTTATTTTCTATGATGTGATATTTCTTTCCATTTTTTATGAATGCTTTTTATGTAACACATGAGACTTCAATTCATTCTTAAACAACGAAGCGACACGGTGAAGCATTCCAGTCATTATGGGAACAATAATAGAAGACATTTAATAACAAACGTTTGATGGGGAAAAAACTGTAGTGCCGAATTCAACTTATGTGATTCGTACGCGCGTAAGGTCACGGAAAGAGGGAAAAATTCTTCTCTCCCCCATACGTTAGATCATGTGAAGGTGGAAAAACTCTTCTAAAGTTTGTGATGTCTTGTTCTGCAGTTTGTTCCATTTCATTTGAACAACTCAATTTATGTTCATTTGTCGGGAGAGCGTGAGCCGATTTCATTGCGGATTTATCGCAGTAGAAGAAATGAACGTATTAATCAGTCGCAGAAAAGAAGGAAATTCTTGACGGGGAAAATAAAAAAAGTGGAATTTCAAAGAACAGCCTTTTGCCAATTTTAAAAAATCTTAGAAGAAAAAAAAAAAAAAAAAAAAAAAAAAAAAAAAAGTTTTGTCTAGAAGTATTAATTTTATTTTGTTTGTGTTCATTTTATTTAGTGAATTCTAAATAATTCTTTCTAACAGTATTTTATTTATAAAGAAAAAGTAATTCAGTCAAAAAGAAATATTAACAATCTACTACGTTATTTTTCTATTTTACGAACGGTTTTACAGGTCTACGAGTTAGGGAAAACGTGTTTCAACACTGTATCATATATATAGTTCGTATAAAACTTTCTACTTTCTTAAATTTATTGTATTAGTTTTATTTATAATACTGAGATTTCATGAAAATCAATAATTTATTTTCTAATTAAATAACATTGAATGAATATATGGCATAGAGAGAATCTAAAAATGTATGATCATTAAAAATTGGAATCAAAAATATTCTCATACGAATTTAATACTCTCTAAATGCTAACAAAAGAATCTTGTTTGGAAGAAAATATTTTACTTGAAGCACATGCTACTTAAGATAGACGTCGGGTGTTTTGCTGGTACCACCAGAAAGTATTAATCGAAAAAATATGCTGAAACGTTCTGAAATTTGAATATATTTTATTCAATCAAAATTTAAATTCTATTATTTCTAATCCCAGATGATGCAGCTAAGCTACACCATCTCCATAAAACAAAAAACGTCCAAAAATAAAATCGGATCCCTTAAAACCTGAAAAACTAAAATTTAGACAAATAAGAATATATGACTCTTGGCAGAGTTACCCTAGTCGTGAAGGCCATTCTATTATGTCCAGCTAAAGCAAGGGGCTAAGTCAGTCTTCTCCCATTAGTGCCCCAGGTCCTCGGACCAATCGAAGCTGCTCTCTTCCCTTTACCATAAAACCAGGTCTAAATTTGAAATTATGGACGTTCACACACAAAAAGAGATGAAACAATTAATTCGTAGCTAATAACAGATTTTGTGAGATTACATTTAAAAGTACCTTAAAAGAAATACATTTTACTATAGTGTCCTAAATTTAACCATAAATTAGAGTGATTGAGATACAAAATAGTGGATTGCTGTGGTTAAATACAATTTGGAAAAAGACAAGATACTATGAAAAAAAAATTTATGAGAAGTAATTGAGGAAAATAAAAATATTAGTATTTTGTCATACAATTAGATGCTGATTCTTAATTACCAGAGTCATTTGCTTCGAAAATTGCTACTTATAATTGTACAAGATTTCAAGTAAAGTAAAAATGTTAAGAATGACGAAACTTCTGAATACAAATCTTGTAGTTAAAATTAATTATTGAAATATGTGTTTCAAATGTTAAAAATTATATATTTGTCACTTTGTCTAATGACAAAGTCTAGAAACATCTTCGTCATTTCTTCAAATCTAAACATTTAATTTTCTAAATGTACCATCATAGCAGATAACGTTCAAGTTAGTCTTTTGTGAAAAGTAAGGATTAACATTTTATTTTATTCATCAATAACTATACAGGAATATAAAGCAGTGAAGATTTTTTACAGTATTTATTTCATACTGCATACAGAGATATTGATTGTACTCCTTGCATTCCTAGAATATAAATGAAGATTAGCTTAAGAAACTGAAGAAAGGATTTAGAATTAGGATTTTTTTTAATGAAAAGTTTAAGAAATTCTGAGACTACTAACTGATAGAAAATTACGTTGTGTGTGTTTACACAGTAAACAAAATTTGGAAAATTCTTACGATCCATCTTAAGACTTATGTGCTTACAAAATTAATTGATTTGCAATGATTCCAACTATCAGAAGGAAAAAAATTATTTTGCTTTGAATTAAAATCTTAATTTATGTATATATTAATTAATAAAATCAATCTTTAAATAGATAAATTATTGGGAAAATATTTGAATTAAAGTTGTACGGCTATATTATGTTAATTATATGTATATGTGTGTATATATATATATATATATATATATATATATATATATATATATATATATATATATATATATATATATATATATATATATATATATTATATTATATTTTCATAAAACTTAAATATGAATGGCTATTCTTGTAAAACGAACAATGTTGGCATGACTAGTATAATTTCATACAATAATAATTTCAATTAATTGATAATAGGTTTAACTTACATAAAACCCTCACTCCAGTTGGAGAACAATTCTTTCATCTCTGTTCCTAATTCTGAAACATGAAATTGTTTTAAGTACACTTCAAATAATGTGCAAGTATATTACATTTGCAATACGCATCTAGATTTCATTTTGAAGATTTAGATTACTCAGTCTCTATTTGTAAAATGATACTCAACAAATTAATATGAAGTTAATTACATACAGCATTTCTAAAAATACCGGGAATGCAATAAACAGATACCACTTAGTTTTATTTCTCTTAAAATAGATATCTGCAATCAAATCAAAACCCAATTCATTATTATGACAGATTTGTAATACAAATCTAACTTTAGGAAATTGTACTGCAAAGAAATAACGCTGTGTATCGAATGAAAACACGTTCCATAACAATATGAATTTATTTTTGAGTTTCAGGAGAAAAATATCACCTTATACTTTTTTTTTAATCAGATAAACTTTTTAAATGTTTAAATATAATTTACTTAAGAAAATTTTAATAACTAATTATCGATATATCTGAAGTTAAGTCGGAAAAATATGAAGATAATACCTTTATTAAATTTCTTATTAATACTGTTAGAAACTTCATTAAAGAATCGTCAAAAATAACCTCTATAGAGTGAAATAAATCATTCCATAAATTTATTGTAATCGTAATTACCCATGATTTTGGTACGTTTTGATAAGCTATTATGGAATGAAGCGATGAATGGCAGCTCAAGTATTGACCTTATGACAAGACTGCGGTTAAAAATTATGTGGTTTTTGATAATGAGGGAGAGATGGAACTTGTTTAAGAAGTGCGCGCCTCTACCCACATTTTTATCCACGCACCTGTTATTTATGACGAAAAATTTGATTTTAAGAAATGTTTATTTGTGATAAAACTAAAACATTTATCTCACATTACCTTTCATATTTTCGATTACATTCTGTTTTTCAGTTTTACTTCTGTATTCTTTTGAATTTTAAATTTTATTACAAATTGTTCTTTGATATTTCAAAAATCTTTTACCTGTGAAGATATAGTGTTAGTGTATCGGTTCAACGGAAATAAATTTCTTATATATTTAAGCTAAAATAATTTCGTAGAATAGTTTATATATATATATATATATATATATATATATATATATATATATATATATATATATATATATATATATATATATATATATATATATATATATATATATATATATTATATATATATATATATATATTATATATATGTGTGTGTGTCTGTGTGTGTGTGTGTGTGTGTGCTTTTTTTTTAAATAAACCATTTCGTTCATAGTTTATATTTATTAAGTAACTAATAATCTAGCAAAGAAACATCATCATTTTTTATTTTACAAAACGTATTTAGAGATTTTATTACCGCATTATTTATGAATTTTCTAAAGCGGATGTTGATGGATAATTTGCTTGGAAGTTTTATATATATATTTTTTATCTTAATACTGATTAATAACTATCAAGGTGATTATATAACCCATAAAATAAAATATCATGTTACGGTCTCTTAATTATACATTTATTTATTTATTTTTTGGTAAATTGACTTCTACTCGTCTGTTTATCCTTGCATTTAACTTTTGCGTGATCTAAAGTAGTTTTCTTATGGAAACAGGATTTCCTCGTTTTACTCTCTAATGAACGTTGTTCTTCCTCGATTTTATTCAGTGAAAATTTGAAATTTTCCTCTAATTTATACGATGAAATAATCATATTAGATTATGTAAATTTTACGCTTGCCTTGCATACTGTTCTTGAAAAACTTTGAACATTGGAGTTTATTTGCATTGTTGCTACATTATGCCCGGCTACTATAATTTCCACCTTTCAGCACTACAAAGAGCGGAAGATATGATACCTCAATTGGGCACCCAGTAGGCATGCCATTGTAGTCCCGACAGAAAGTTGGTCTTCGAAATTTAAAATCAGAGATCAAATAGAAGACCCCCAGACTCACTTCATGTGAAAGGAGAGGTATCATTTCACATGAAGTGATTCCAGAGGTATCACTTCATGTGAAATGATACCTCTGGAGTTTTTAGACTCGTACTAAAAACTCCAGAGATATCATTTCACATGAAGGACATTGCGACCACAACATATTTAACATGGCCCACCCGCCATTAGCGAACATGTTGAAGCATCTATTGGATTGGGATTCGAACTCGCTACCTTCTGATAACGAAAGGGAACGTTCCAAGCCAACTAAGTTATCGCTGCCAAGAAATTCAGTTGTATTTACTTAGAATCAGTTGCAAATAAAATATAGCTGCTGACTCTTGTTCATAGGGAGTTAATTTGTTTGTGTAATATATTGATCTGTTCGTGTAATGTTCGTTATATGAGATTTCTCGCCAATGTATGGTTTTGGGCTGCAAAAAAAACAGGCCCTGCCACCCCTCTCAAGATCTGTAATCTTTAAGTGTGTCTTGGGTCTGAAGCAACGGGGAATAAGTTGCACATTTCTATCATCTAAGCCCAATTCGATTTCATGCTTAACTAGATAAAGACGTTTTAGTTGTCAGAATATGCAACTTTTTTACTGATTTCACAATCCTGTGAGCCCCCAATCTATCTACAAGTATAATCATTTTGTCTTTATGCTATTTACATAAACAAACATTTTTATTTGATTTTTTCCCAAAGTAATGCAATTTGACAACAATGCAAATTGCTTGGTCTGTCGAGTCTTGTATCCAATTGTACAAAGCGGTTGGATATAAGAGAGTATGCAAAAAACCTGATGAAGCTATGGACTTCACATGTTAATAGAGGACTTTACAAGATGATTGAGCCTGTGATAGCATGGGGCATGTTTAGATGGCGTGATACGGTGTTCCTGATAACTTTAAAACGAATCTGACTAATGATAGATAAGTAAGTCTCCTAGTTTGATCACTACATTACTCAACTCCATCTTACTGACGGACAATTCGAGCAGAGCAGTATGACAACCCACATGTCGAGAATTGTTTTCGAGTGTGTCTAGTATCACTTTTTTAGATTTTAAGTATGTTAATTAGCCACATTTATCTCCAAAAATGAACATTATAGATCATATTTGAAATGCCTTAAGATATGCAGTTCCAAAAAGTTCTCCACCATCTGCAAATCCATCTGGTAGATAGCCTTCAAATGACCTTCAGATATTAGACAAATCCATGTCAGACTTGTCCTACACCTGAATCGAGTGAAGCGGCATTTTTTTTTTTGTGCTCTTGGTGGATTGATTATGCGTTATGAAGCCGGTGTAACAGTTTTTTTGTTACTTTAGTTATGATATACAATAGCAAATACAGTTATAAATAACATTCATCGAAAAATTCTTTAGGGTAAAATAATCACTACTTACTTTCTACTGTTTCAAATGGTTCTAAATCTTCGAAGCATCTGTCATCATTAGATTCAGAACCTTTATTTTTAAGAAAAAAACTTATGAGTTGCCAGCTTTAAAATTTTTTTATTTAACCTGTTTTATAAATATTGTATATTTTTTATTAAAGTACTTTTATTATGAAGAAATTTTTAGCACATAAATAAACCTCATAAAAAAGGGAAGAAAAAAAATCAATAATAAGGATTTCTTTGAAATATAATTGTACAAAAATAAAAGTTTACTGATGAAACAATGAAAATAGAAATATTTGATCTTACAACAAAATAACAAATAAAAAATATGATTTACAGAAAAATGAAAACATATATAACTTTAATTATTTTTCTATAAAAGTAATATAAATATAAGTGAAAAGATATTTGTAAACAGAAAAGTTTTATCTTATAATACCGATAAGACATCTTGTAATTATGAATTTCTATCATATTATGTCTATATAATTTAGCATAGCATACTTTTAAAATATTTAAAAATGCTAAACATTAGCTCATTAACATTTAAATGACAAGTGTATGGAATGTATGTATATATATAATTTAAATTTTAAAAGAAATCTATACACACTTTTTTCAAATCGTGGATTACTAAATGTTTCTGAATTCTCTAATGCTCTTGAATCGCCTGCTGAATGACAATCTGCAATTAAAAGCTGTAGTTTAAAAAAATGTATTGCTCAAAATGTTATATAAAATTCTATTAAAACAAAATTGAATGGTCTACTGTGTCAGAATGAATTATTTCACAGCATATATTTATATCAGTTTTAAATTTTGTATGCTTTTATTATTAGGATTTCTATTAATCAACCTTAAAATAAAGTTTATTTTATGAAATGAAATTCTCTAAATAATTAATTATAACTAATTAATTGTTTTGAAAAATAAATTTTGATTGATTTCTTATCCAGCTGAATTTAGTAATTCTTTTTAAATAATAAGATTCTATTATAATAAGATGAATACTTATGGTTAATTTTTAATTACCACATGTGTTTAATTTTTAACGTTTTTGTATATGAGTGTCAGGCCGAATAACTTTACCAGTTTATTTATCGAATCAAAATTAAAAAAAAATATGATTTGTCGCTCTCTCTGAGAATGAATGAGAGAAAAATATAGCATTTGATATCATTAAAAATATGCATCCTTACTGGCTTAAATAAAAAATAAGAAAGAAGGTTATGAAATTGCAGAAATTTAAAAATAAATATTGTGCATGAAAATATGAGAACTATTTCAAAAAATAATTAATAAAAAAAGTCTTTTTTCCTTCAGAAGATAATTTGCCTTTAAGAGAATAGTAACATAAAGAAAAATTATCGTATTATTTTATATGCAGACTAGTAATCAAATCGGAATCACCTAAAAAAATAAAGCATCTCCCCAATGTATTTTTGAGAAAAAGAACTTAATAGAATAAATTTGCATCGAATTTCTATTAACAATCTGTAATTTTATTGGCAAAATTTGCGGAAATATGCAAAGCACACTTTCAAGAGGCAAGGTTCTAAGAAATCGGATCATCGTCTATGAAATACAGAACAATAAGATGCTGCGCAATAAAGGATTCTTTGTTTTACAAACAGCTCAAGTGTATAATAAAATTGCCGAAAATTTCCAATAAACATTTATTACCATTTTCATAATTTTTAAAAAGTTTTGATACACAAAAATTTAATTACTATTAATTGTATTCACAAAATTTTCTTGACGTTGCAAATTTAGTTTAATGCACAAAATTTCATAGATGAGACTGGCTAGCATTAAATTCCTGGAATTTAATTTATTAGAGGACAAGCGGGAAATTTTTTTGTGTAAAATTTGCCGACATATATATCGAGAAATCCCATGTATAGTGGTCCTCAGTATAAATATTTTTTTCCCCCAATCGAAAACTTTTTTTTTATTTTTTTATTTTTTTAATACTTATTAGGAGCAAATAAAACATTATAGAAAAGTTGGATTTCTTATATTTTATTTTCTAGAACAAGTTTGTGGAACACTAAAAGCTGAATTTGTTTTTAATTTCCGATTTCATTCCCGTGACAAATTGTTCCATAAACTGAGATAAAATTTTACATTCCTACTTTCTTTCTTGATGCAGCATTCTTTTTCAATGCAATATTTATCGTTTTCAAGTAAATAAAATGTTAATTCATGCATGTAAATTTTCTTACTACATTATGATTTTTGATTTCTATTATGAAATTAATTTGCTTTCTTATTAAAGGATTAAAAGGATTTTTCTTCTACTTTGTGTTGTTTTCTTAAAGAAGGAAGCATGTTTTTATTTTTATAAAATTCATTAACTAAATAATAAATTACGACATTTTATTTTAAGGTATTTTTATCACAAAATTAATGATATATTTATAACATTAAAAATTAATTCCTTTCTCTCTCATCTATTATCTTAAAAGCATACAGTATGTTAAATCATTAATAGATATTTAAACTCAATGGTTGAAGAATAACTCGTGATTTATTCGTCATACTTCCATTATTTTATTACTACTTAATCATCAATATATCTATTTTATAATCGTATAACGACAATTTATTTTTCGCAAACATTAATTTTTTTTTAAAATTTTAATAAAAATTTAAATTTATCATATATTAGTTATATATGCGCTTTAACCTTTCTTGCATAAAGTTAGTCAATAGTAGATTGATTTATTTTTCAGAAAATTGATATTACTTATTTGTATAGTTAATTTGTATAGTTCTAAGTATTTTCTAGAAGTTAGTCTAAACGCTCATGCATTGTTTTTTCTTAGGTACATTGCTATTATAGCTTTTAAGCAAAATAATTAAAAAAAATAATTTTATGAAATGTAATTTAATTACTTAAGAATATTACTCATTTTTTCCCAAGAAATCTCTCTGTGTATATATGTGTGTGTGTATGCATGCGTGAATATGACATCGCGTGATAGATATTATACTTTTGAAATTCCTACAATAAATTTAAATTGGTTACTCATATGATTTGGAATTAAAAAGTAAACGCTGGGGGAAATATTTTGGCAGAGGATTTTGTGGAGATAATAAAATGATATGTTTGAAAATATCTGATAAGGATGTTGAATCCACACTGTTTTCAGATTAGTTCAGATGAGTACATTGACATTTTCATTGTGGTATATATCCAATTTTACCACCAGACTGAATGTAATTGCGAAAAGGATATAAAATTAATATGATCAAGATGAGTGAGAATTATTCATAGTTTTGAATAATAACTGAATCCAAAGATTTCGGGATTTCTATGAATAATAATAATAATATTCCAATGATAAGTTAACGTGTATTTCTGCATTTTAATATAAGTAAATATAAATTTATTTTTAATCTCATATCATAAACTTATGTAATTTTTTCTCTATCGAACAGAAAACTGGTTTAAATAAATTATCGGTCAACACCAGGCAATTCTCCTTGTTTTCTATAAATATCAAATAATTTATAGACTTTTTAACTATGGAATACTTTATTTCTCTAAAGGTAAGCATTTACTTTATTTAAAATTTTTTCATAAACTTATTGATTCTTTTAGATTTTATTGAATTCTTGATTTTTAATTTTTTTAATAATAAATATTCGCATTAATCATAAGTTTTTCCTCAATTAAAATTGATATCACTTGATTTGTATAGATAGCTTATTTTTCATGAATAGCAGCTTTACCTACAATTTATGAAATATGCAAAGTTTGAAAAATGGTTATTTTAATATTTTTTTATTATTTTCCAAACTTTGAGAAACTATTAACCTTTTAATGAACTATTTAAAAGGTTTCATTTTCGATTAATCGCAAAATTTTATTTTCGTTCTTAATTAATATTCTACAAACAGCCATAGCTATGTAGACACTTCATTAAGCTCAAATCAACTAATTATTAACAAAGAAAACACTATTTTATCAAACATTTTAAGTTATGCCAAATATTTACTAAATGATTTTTAAATTAAAGTTACTTTGTAATTTAAAATATTAAAATAATGTTAAGACTGTTACTCTCATAAAAAATTATTATAAATTACTTAAGTAGAGCAATTAAATCTCAATTCAACTTTGAATAATATGTATAAGCATTATTAAGATTGCATGTAAAATGTTTTTATAAAGCATTTTGTTTCCCTCTTTGCAATTTCGAAAGCATTGTGCTTATAAAAAAATTTATCAAAATAACGATTTGAAATATACAAGAAAATGAAAAAATGAATATTCTATTTTATAATTAAAACAGAATCAACGGCAGTGGAAAATTATATTAAATAGAAATATTTTAATTCAGCGTGAAAGTTTATTTGTTACAATAGTTCCGCGCTTGCAAATTTATATACATTTTTTTTTTGTTTAGGATTTTGAAAATTATGAAGAAACTTTAAGAATATGGGATTTTTTTGTTTGTTTATAATATTACACATGCTTAAAAATATTGAATGAATTAATAAAAATTTCATACCACTTAAACATAACTCTTTAGTGACATCTTTTTCTTGATTCATTTTTTGCTAAGAAACAATCCAACTGCAAGAGACATTTATGAATAAAAAATTATTAATATAAAGAAAGTAGACGGGAAAAATGAGTACAAGACTTTCCATTTTTTTATTATTATACGGCACCTGTTTTTTTTTCTGCTTTTAATTAATTAATTTTGATGTGTGTTATCTGTGGTATTTCTAATATTTTTGATAGGTAAATAAAATGAAAATTTACTTTTGTATCAAATTTGGTATCACGTGCTTTTTTCGTCAAAAATTAAAATGATTAGAATTTTCAATTTTCATTTTTATTTTGCTTTTATTGTTAATTCCTTACTACACATAGGTATTTTTGAGATAATTTTTGTCGAAGGAAGTAATTCTAAGAAAAAGCTGATTTATCCTTCGTGAAACAGAATTTACATTTTTGCGGTGCGCTATCCAAAGTCATTGAAATACAATGAAACAAACCATGTTATTTAATTTTTGCTATAGATTGTAAGCCCTATTTGAAAGTATTTTTACGAACTTTCATCTATTTTATTACGTCTCAAGAATGAATTCGTCAGAAATTATTTAAAAGCCAATTATTAGCAAGTTAAATATAAACATAATTATAATTATGATAAATTTATAAACATATTTATAATTTAACTACAAGAATACGTCTGCATAGTTAATAATGTAATATATTTATGATATAATACATGGATTGCTCTAAAAACAAGAAATTTGTTTGGTTTTATTCATTTATTATTCTTTTTGTAAGCCAATTGGGAATTATATGATTAAAAAATACTATTTATGTAAAAATGTTTTTGACATTTCTGAGTCCCGTAATAATTGAAATTGCTTCGCATATTCATTTTGAGATGATTACCATGATTATTGAAATTTATTGGTACAAACTCCTGTTGTTAAAACTCTCTTAAAATCTTTATTTTAATAACTAAATTGAAAAGTAACTATGCTCATATTTTGAGATAAATTTGGAAAATAATTAAATGATACTTTACATTATATTTTTTAACTAACTATACGTGTTCATTATTGTGGAATTTTATTATTCATATATGATTAAACTTTTCTAGTGCTTTGTTAAATTTTTTAAACGTAAAATATAGAAATTAAATCACTAATCTTGTAACCGTAGAATGATTAATTCTAAGATTTTAAGTGTTATTAAAAATTTTTCTCATAAAAATGCAGCATTTTCATAACATTCAATTTTATTATCTATTATGATTTTATTTATGAAAGAAGTGAAAGTATATTATAAATGATTACATTTTATGCGCAAAATTAATACAAATAATAGCTATACACAAATAAAGTTTTGAAAACTTACTTTAAGAATTAATATATATTATAAATATATAAGGATATTTAATCATTATATATATAAATATATTCCTATACAAACACACATATATTCACCACTTCTCACAATATATATACTTTGAAAAAATACACACATTTTAAATGATTTTAATTCATTCTAAAACTCTTAAATTATTACTTAACTAATTTGGATAATGAAATATTTTTTATTTTTTATTTCGTATCATTATAAACAAGAAATGATTATAACATATTAAAAATATCAGAATAAGAAGAAATATTAAAGAGAAAGTTGTGAGTATTAAACTATGCAAAGGATGATAAGGAATATTATATATTTAATTCTCTCGTTTTCTTTCTTTATTAAAACATTTCAGCTTGAAAATTTAATGCTGTATAGATAGATAGAATAATGGTATGATTTTAAAAATAAAAATAATTTAAATGAAATTTGATTCACATCATCTTTTACATAAAATTTCCTGAATATGAAAATACATAATTACCTTAAACATGAATGAAAAGTTTAGTTATAATTAGCAATTATAACATTTAAATGCATTTTAAAATCAAAGTTTTTAAAATTCATTATTGTAATAGTTAATTTTGTTGCCATTTTATTGTGTGGATTAATTCTTTATATCTAGCATTTATAAAAATAAATAACTTCATGCAACAGACGATAATATTAAGCGGTAAAATGAAGCAAACGAGTTTAATTAAACGATTTGGATATCTTTGCTTAATAATTCTCACCAGATTTGTGATATCGATTAAAATTTGATCCCGATCGAAATTTCTCAATATCATAATGAGCATCATATCTCTTGGTTATCACTACATTAAGATATGAATGTAATTTAAACTATGCGCACATTATAAAGTAAATGTATGTAAAACATTTTTAAGAAGAAATTCTGAAACAGTTTATAATGTATAAATAATGTTATTAAATAACATCAATCTATTTGTTATCCTGATTAAATTAGTATGCTTTAAATTAGTACTGTAGATTACGAGACTATCTTTCAAAGCTTAAATCTGAAAGATATTATTATTTTTTTCGAAAAATTCTTGCAGCATTATGTACCAGAAATTCCTCTGGCCGAAAATCGATCTCTTTTAACATTATATAATTCTATAATATTTATTGTTAATTTTACAGTATTAAATAGCCTTGAATTATGAAGAAATTACATTTAGAATTTAAATGATTAATAGAAGATTCTGTAATTCACTTTTTTTATTGGGTTCCTAGGTAAAGATTTTGTAAGAATTGCATCAAAATTAAATGTTTACTATTCTAGTTTTCCCCATTATTTTTAATATTTGCAAATTTTCAACCTAGTAAATTATGCATAATTCTTATCATTTCATTCTCTCTTATTTAGGAAAAAAAAATGCTGACAAAATAATAATAATAACTTTTTTTTAAAGTGTATTGAAGAATTATTTTCTGTTTTTTGTCAGTTAAAAATGTTTTTTATTCTAAAGAAAAGATTATTTGATATCAACATTAACTGAGTGGTTGATTTTTAATATACACAGGAAATGATACGCAAAATTTTTACTAAAGAATTTAATATTCAGTTTAACTTATAAGTATTTGATCAATTTTCACATTTCACTGTTTTTCATGAACAATCATGCGAACAAATTATCCGTACAAGTAAATTATTGTTATCAGGAGGACATGAATTTAGAACTAGGATTGATGTGTTTTTATTCATTGTTGCATATTTATTTTCTGATTATTACAACAGCAGCAACGTAAGCTTACCCATTACAATAATTCATAGTATTGTCGATAAACATATAAATGTAGCAATATTTTTGGCTGATTTGTTTTCCGTTTCAGACAAATCTATAGAATATTCTTCTCTTCGTACTTACCGAGTTTCAATCATCACGTATCATAATACTTTATGTGTTATATACAGAGTCCTGCCGAATAATATGGAATAATACTTGATCTTTTGAACCTGTTTCAAAAGATCAAGTATTATTCCATGATACGATAACTTTTAAGCCTCTTAGTATACCACTTAACGGTTTGAAGCAGTTGAAAAGTATTTTAATATCTACTTCTTAAATTGCTCTCAGTAGAACTTATCACATAAACTATACCTTTCTTATTCACGTATCAAATGAAGGATATCCTGCGAATTTCAAGCTCCCACTCCTACGGACGTGCATGCATGAGGCAGAAGAGAACACCTTTGGACCTTACTTTGACATTCCATAATGAATAATATAACGACCTTAAGTTGATATAAAATATTTTAACATCTACAGCGAAAATTTCCTATCGAAAAGATGTTTTATAAGTATTGAACAAAACTGATGAGTTACAAAAAAGAAAAATTCAGAAACTTCCAAGTATCCATCCCTAAAAATATGCAAACAGAGACACAGCATCTATCTCCTATTGTTAAACAGTGACGAGAATCATAATTGGAATACCTCGCTCTAAAGAACATTGTTCTATTACTTGGCCAAGCTAAACCCAAATGAATTAATAAATAAAAATAAAAATTTTATTTTTTAATACTACTGAAATTGAGTTTGTAATTTTGAATTGATTTACCATTCCTAATACTGAAATTGATTTATAATTACTACTCAACTTTATCTTAAAAATGTATTAAATTTATATTTAATTTCTGGGGATGTATTCATATAATAGCAATTTTCTCCATTTTTTAAATTCTTACTAGATGTCTTTTGAGATTCGACTAAATTAAATTAATATTTATCCCATAAATGCAACAATATTAAAGTGTTGCCGCTATTGTCATTAGCAGTATTTTTCCTATGGCCTAATAAGGAACAAGTTTTATCTTTTTCAAAAATCTTATTATTTCAAACATTTTGATTAGAATTTAACGTCTTTTTTAGAATTTCTTTTGCTAACTTTTTATATTTTCATATTCAATTCCAAAAATTAAATCTTATGTTTCTAGAAATTTTATTTTTTCTTTCTTCCATTGAAAAATTTTAACTGTGTTTAACATTTGATTCGTAGTCGGTGAATTTTGGTTCAATTTCCATCAAGTATTAAGGCCATTGGAGAAAAAATATCCTATTTCTTCTGTGTGATATTTCACAAGGTTTAACGCTTATCTCTTCCGTATTTATGAGATTTCATTTTTCAAACTTAAGATACTTAAAATACTGATTAATGATACTTTAAAGAAGAATAAGTTAACTAAATGTGTAAAATATTTTTAATATTAGTCAGTGTACGTTAAAACCACTCTTCTATTACCATTTTTTCTTTTTCCTTTTTTTTTTATAACAATTTTAATGTGTTAAAATCAACATCAGTCTCTGATATGTCGAGCAAGGTTACAATTGGTACTTATGAAAAACATATATTAGAGTTCTGAAAATCTTTGAGACCTTATCTTATTAATAGAAATCACATGCATGCTTAAATACATGTTTTTATATCCTTTATTAATATCATTTTGGACAAAGTTAATATAACTACAGTTTATTCTGGTGTCCCGATTTCAGTAATTATATTTGAAGCACTTGAAGTTAACATATTAGTAGTATTAATTACTGGCAGAAATAAATCATTAGTGTCGGACACTTATACAACTTTAGTTTTCTTCTTAATTTCGAGCAGCACTAGCCTCTGCAGAGCTCGTAAATAATCACCATTAAAGACTCTGATGTTCTTCGGAATTCTTTCCAAAATTTAAATATATCCGTTTGCTTATCTTCCAGATAAGTTACCTATAAGTGTTCAACTACCTATCGATCATGTTTAAATCGCTAAATTAATGATTCATGAAACGTTATATTAATAAATAGAGTAATTTTATAATAATTAATGAATAGACATTTATTTGGACCTCTGTAGAATTTTCCATTACTGGAGCCCTGGATTTTAAAATAAATTTCGATGATCTTTTTGTTTTTTTTTTTATTGATCGCACATTTGTTTCTATGCTTTTTGTTCTTAGATTATCTTTTTGTACACCTTTCAACTAAAAAGTGTATTTTTCATTCATAAGTTCTTCTGCAGTTTATATATCAAAAAATAATTATGTTATCTAATTTTATTCTTATTATTTTGATTATTATGAAGTTATATCAGTACTTTTACTCCGCATATTCAGATACGCACGAAATGCATTTTTAATACTAAGCATGAAATGAAAATTCAAGTTAAAAGACATTTATTTTCGTAAAAGTGAAAATGTGCTTTGGTTCCCCTGCTCGGCGCACTTTTAAAAAGTCGCCAACAGGCATGTTTTTGCGTTTTGTCTCGCAGAGTTGAATGTCCGAGAATGTCCGAGAGACACTAAGCAACAACGGTGTTTCTATGGCGACGAAACCAAAATCCGTGTTTTTAACGAATTTCACCGTTAGTATGACAACGAAAACAAAAACAATAGTTTTTTTTATGAATTGTATAACAAAAAATACATTGGAATATGGAGAAAAATTATCATATTTTTTCCATATTGTAATGTATTTTTTCCACAAGGAGTGCATTTAGGATGAAATAGTGTGTCTATTGCTCATTTGGAGAGAAAGGGGTACCCAAACCACATATTAACCACTGTAAATTTGTATAATGCGGATTTAACTGCGAACCGTAACGAAAACATATGTCTGCTGTTTTTCTTTTTGATCCACTTCTGTCATTAATTCTTTCCTATTATACGTTTAGCAATGTACACTTTAAAATTGCTATCTGGTAGGAAATAGCTGAATGATCATTCCTTAGAAAGCTGTTCTTCTAATTATTATTAATTGACTGCACAATTTCCAAAGCAAAATGTCTAGTATAGTAAGAGAAAAACTTGAGGATTACTTTGCTTCCATGAATCCAACTTCAAAACGAATGATGGCTGATATCAGGAGTTCCAGACAAGAATATAGTTCTGATTGGAATAAGTTACATCCTGAAAAACAGTCTGATATTTTATGGAAAGCTATTGTGAAACCTGAAGCTATTAAGAAGTATGAAAAAATACCTGTAGAACCTTTGAATGTGGAGTATTTTCCTGTACTCCGAGTACGTCCCGGGGAAAAAATCATTGTTGAAGAAGACAATGTATCAACTAGATCATTTGTAAGTTTTTTTTTGTAATGATTCTTTTTATAATGATTTTGATTATCATTTTAAATGTTAATTTAATTGCATATTTTCAGTTATTTCCTTTGAGTCATTTGATTATAGAATCTGTCATTGGATTTTCATAACTGCTTATTCTTTTGAATTTTTGTAAAGTTTATTTTGAATTAATTTTTGGAGATATGAGAAGTTTTGTATGACTTGCAATTTGTGAAAATTGTGCTGTAAATATTTATTTAAAAAATTAGAAATCTATGTTTTTAAATAATATTTTTTATTTTTTATTTACTAGGGTAATTCATGGAGAGATGAACATTCTGCACCATTTCGATGGGAAACTGGGGTAAATTAATAATTTGCTTACTGTTTCTTAATTGATCTTACAGTTTAGCATATTTGTCATAATTAATCTGATAGTTATAATATTTTTTAAATAATATAATATTTCATAATATTTGTATCTAATTTTCTGATTATATAATTATTTTTAATCAATGTTAAATAATTTTATTGAAATATCAGCTGTAATTTACTTTATTCAAGTTACTGTGATACTTTGTTGTAAGGAGTGATGGAATTGAACCTAAAATTCTTTAATTCCTTATTCTAAAAAAAAAAAAAAAAAAAAAAAAAAAATGAAGATTTTGAGATAGTTTTAGTGACAATTGATAAATCAATTTATTGTATTTTTTTTAAATGTTGGATGTTATGATACAACTTCATAAGTGGAGTAAAAATAAAATATCAAACAAAATTACTATAAATTTGATAATGATTCAGTTTAGGAAATTAACTTCTGTGAAAATAGTTTATTGTATTGCTCAAAAGCAGTTTTAATGAACAAATTTTAATCTTTCTCATTTTAAAATATTTAATGAGGTTTAGTTGTTCTATATTATTAAAATATCTGCATAAGACATTGAGACATGTCAATTTTTTTATTAGTTCGATGTGTTTTCTATTTGTATAAATGTTTGTTCTAGAAATCGTATAACATAGAATGGTACTTTGCAATAAAAAATGTAAGCCTAAACTTAACTCTGCTTTAATTAGTTTTATTCATTAAGGCATCAATGATTATTGCTGTTTCAGTTTAACAAACACTTAGATACTTAATTGAACCTATTGAGAGTCATTTTTATAAAAAGTTGAGACATCATTTTCTAACATAAAAGTAACTTTATCTGCTAGATACATTTTTGAAGTCTGTTTTACTCTCAATAAGTGTTTCATTTGGGAATACATTTGGGATTCAAGCATTTTACATTATGAATTTTTAATATTCCTAATCTTTAAAGTTCATGCTCCTAAAATAATTTTACATCATACCAAATGATAGTTTAGAACTTATCAATCAGCAATTTCTTAACAATCATTTGTCTAACATGCCCAATCTTAATTTGGAACAATAAATTTGAGATTTTTACTTTCAAAAGGTCTTAATAGGAAAAATCGCTCAGAGGAATCTTTAATTAAGATCATTTTATAAACATTTTATTTTTGCACTTTAAAATGTTATAATGACAGTTTTTCTACTCTGTTCTAAAATGGCTAATTGTTTTTTTCTAAAATAAAAATATTATCCACATTCATGTTAAAAATGTATTTAATTTAGATGGAATGAAAGTTTATACAATTTCTAAGTATTTTAAAGTCAAAATTCTAATTGTATTACATTTAAAAACAAAATCCTGCAATTCTTATACTCAAAGTAATAAAATCCAAACCATAATTTGGAAAATAAATAATTAGCTGAATAAAATATTTACATTTATGGAGCAATATTATAAAATTAATAAAAAAAAAAAAAAAAAAAAAAAAAGCTAAACCTGGGATATTTAATTGGATTTTATTCCATCTACTCTGATCTAGTAAAAAGTCAATCAATTAAGGGTATCATCAAATCTAATACTATAAAATCAGTATTTGTGATAGTATGTATTTAAAAAGTTTTTTCACTGGTTATTTTAAGGTTTTATCATTGCCATTTTAATACAAAAATTTGTAATTATGGCAGAGTCAACTGGGTTTGGATATAGAAGATGAAACTGATACTCAGAAAAGCAGTACACAAAAAGAATCTATTGAAATAGTGAAAGAGAAAGATGCAATTTCTGTAAAAAGTGATGGTAAGAAAGAAGAAGAAATTAAACGACCTGTTACTGTTAAAAGGCCTGAAGTACCACCACCTCCTGTACCTCCTCATGCTGCACCTCCAGTTCCACCTCATATAGAGCCATCTGTTGCTCCCTCACCACCTCCAGAGAAACATGATCTTCCAATATATGCTAAAGTTGTGAAGCGTAAATCTTCTTCTAAAACTCTTGTTATAAGTGAAATGAAAGCTCATCGCAAAGCTAAGGAAGAAATGAAACCTGCTGTTCCTCCTCGCATGTCTCTTGAATTAAAAGGCTCAGTAGATGTGACTAAATTCAAAACAATGCCAATTGACATTGATGTAAGTATTTCATTTTTGGTATTACTATACATTATAAACATTTAAGCTATATAATTATATGCACTGAGAATATGTATGTAATCATTGCAGTTCTTTTTTTATTGAAATTGCTCAATTTTAATATATTCTCATATACTTAAACTTGAAGGAAGCATAAAAAGAGCATTTATTATTTTTATTATGTATAATATTGCTGATTTCTGTAAGTTGAAATAATTTATTTTAAATTTGCTATTAAGATGGATATTTAATTTTAGCTGTGCTTATGCATCTGTACATTACTAGTTTTTCAATTGTATTATTTTGGACTTTAGTATATTGACGTGTACATACTAAATAGGATTACTTTTAAAAGAAGTTACTATTGA
Source organism: Latrodectus elegans (assembly GCA_030067965.1). NCBI lineage: Eukaryota > Metazoa > Arthropoda > Arachnida > Araneae > Theridiidae > Latrodectus > Latrodectus elegans. Next base: position 127,734,012 of record CM057820.1, read on the forward strand.
CTCTTCATCCTATTAAACTTATTGGTCCAAAATTTTCAATCATTCATATTTCTTTTTAAATTATTTTGTGAGTTTGTTAGATATGATAAAATATTATTTTCACTAAAATAATATATATTGCTTTATTTGTATATTTTTAAATGTTTTCAAAACTAAAAAAATATTTTTAAGTTAATAAGATTTGATTAATATTTTTTATTTTTTTTTAAGGAAAAAATAGCCTTAATAATTTACATTATCTTAATAAATTGTGACAATGGGTGTATTTTCTTATGTACTTTTCCAAGTCAGACAAGATTGAAAGTAATTATAAATAGATCACATAATATGTGACAAGCTAATAGAATGGCTAAGAAAGGTATATAAGAATAAAATGGCTAATATAGAGATTTTTTCATTTGAAATACTTTTATTCCTCATTTTTAGATGATGCTCCACAATATGATGTACTACGTCAAAGAAAATGTAGGGTAAAAAGAATTGTTTGTATTGCTAATAAAATTGTAACTAATTTTATTTAAAAGAAATTAAGAAAATTTAACTAAAGTTTTCTTAAATCTATTGTGGGCTTCTTAAAAGTAACTTGATGTACTCTTAAAAAAATATTAGTAAGGACTCCTGTTTCAGAAGTTGCTGGAGTATTGACCAGTAGGTATTCTGGGCTTCTTAGATGTTACGTCTGCTCGACCTACTTGTTTGACTACCTTATGATTTTCATCTCATTAAATCCGAAAACTCTCCAGAAATTCCTATTTGTATTTGTGGAATTGAATTTAACTATTCATTTTTATATAGATTGTTTTTTTGGAGATAGCTTTGTTCACAGTATTTAGTTTAAGTATAAACTTGAAGAAAGGGACCTTTTATAATGCAGTTTTATCAAGTGAAAGCTTTTAGGCATTTGTATTTGGATCATGATATAAGTTATTTCCAGTTATTATTTTCATTCAATATTTCTGAAGAAATCGGTTTGTTATTTCTATAATGAATATCTTATTTGATAAACTGCAAATATTTGCTTGATTCTGATATGTTTATAACTGTGAAAGAATTTTATAATTAGGAAATAATTCTGAATGAAGTATATGCCATTTCAGAAATTGTAAAATTAGTTGATTGTAATCTGTCACGTAGTCTATTGGGGGGGGGGGGGATATTCAATTTAAATATTGTAGTCTATGCTGAACATATTGTATTTATATTCTGCAACACTGCTTACATTTACTCTGAGTTATGAAATTGCTTGTATTGTTCCATTCTTATTAAAAGAATTCATTAATTCAATAGTCAAACAATACTAGTTCCAATTGTAGATGATATATTTGAACTGGCTGGTATGGCTCAGAGTTGAGTTTTTACTGTTTTTTGCATTGTCCTCAATGGGGTAAAATCATCAATGGAAAAAAAAAATCTTTGCAGAAAATTGTTTTAAACATCTTGCAGAAATATTTGCAGTTCTTAATATTTAACAAACGCTGATCCAGCTGTTAAATACATGATGGGACATTTTTTTGGATATATGAGCTATGTAAAAATATTTCCCTTATGTTCAAAGATATTCTTCCCATTTGAGTCATAAATTATTCTTATGTTACTGAAATGTACTTTAAGTATACAATATTCCAATGAGAAGACCGGGTGTTTTTTTAAAACCAAATCAATTACATTTTAAAAATTTACTTTTTTTCTATTTTTAGTTACTAACATTAAATGAAGCATTGTTTCCTAATGAAATCCATGGCATTATATTAGATCAGTTCTGCATAAAATGGATTGAACATAAATGGATTCAACATAAATTAATAATAAGTATGGTATATTAAGTATTAATTATCTGAAAAAATTTGAAAAAATCAAATTGAATATTTTTAAAGAAATTATTTTTCATTATTATTATTATTATAAGAAATTTAATTTTTCCTCACAAGAGGGCAGCACCAGTAAATATGTTTACATTGTTTTTGAACTATTTTTTTGTTAAACAATTATAGGAAAAAAGTAAATTATATTATGTAGGATTAAAAAAGTGTAATTGTGTTTTTTGTAAATTATCCTCTTGAATTATTTTTTTTAAATATATATAATTTGGAGATAATGTACATACTTTTCATACTAAACAGTAAGGGCAATTCTTAAATTCACAGAGATATAACAATTTCTTCCAGTCATTAAGAAAATATTGAAGAAATGAAAAAAAAGATCGAGATTTCAATGACAGTTTTATAATTCTATTAATTGTATTAATATTTGCTGATAATTTACTCTCAAAAAGTAATAATAAAAATTAGTGATCTTTTTAAGTTTGTGAATGCAATTCTTAGTTTCTGTAATAAAGATGCTTATATGTAAACAATTTACATGTGTTATTCACTGGTTGATTGCTTGTGTTTATGGAGAGAATTATAGATGACAGTGAGTGCACAGCTGGTTATCTCCTTCATGTTTTCAGATTCTTTTCAATGTTGAAGGAGCCTGAGCTGAACCAGAGATCTTAAAATGGTTGGGGAGTCAAAAATCAGTTTTGGTGCTAGTGGAATATTATCACAATTAATGCAAAGGCAGTAGGTTCTGATTCCATCTTCCTGGTTCTTCATATTTCAATGGTGACAGTTTCTAAGGCGAGTGATAGTTTTAGTGAGATATCTATTTGCATTTATTTTACAAATCTGTGAGTCTTTTTTAATGGTGTTTTCTCTTAGACGATATTTCTGTGATTGAGTTTTCTCTTTTTCCTTGGTAAGTTAATCAGCCTCTTCATTTCCACGAGTGCCTAGGTGCGGGGGTACCCAGTTCAGAATATATACCTTGTTTAATAACAGGCAGAATTCCAACATCCTCGGAGGCAATAGCAATAATTTTTCCTTGGGAGAACTTGGATATTATTCTCTTATATACTTTATAATTTTATAATTCAAATGCAAGATTATTGCTAAGATATATAAAATTTTTTCTAATATTTAGAATTTTTATCAAGCACTTGAATGCATTTAGACAAGGCATTTTATAAAAAGCATACAATACTCTTATTGAAAATTTTTTTATTTAATTGTTGATTACTTTTCTCCATATTTTCTTTTGCTTACTTGTAAAGTATTATTAAACTACTATTCTTACTTACTTATAATTTATTTATTTATTTTTCACAATCTAGAATTAATTATTAAATTTGTTCATGAGATAATCGTTATCAAATTTTTAATTTACTAAATCTAATTATCATTACAATATAAATATAAGTACATTATAAATGTTTTAATATTGCAAAGTAAGGCGAGTAAAAAGTGAAACTGTGAGATAATTGTATTAATTAAAGAGAAGGAAATTGAAAATCAGTTATTGTTGTCATTTTAAATGATTGTTCATTATGTATATTTCAAATCAGATTTTTGGAGAGGATTTAATTTCAATTTTTAAATTAGTAAATTTGAAGCCAATTGTTTTTCCGAAATTATAATGTTACTTCTAAACAAAACTGTTTTTTTTAATTTTCAAACTTTTTTATTTGGTATCATAGCATTAAAATAGTAAGTTATAGTTTAATCATTGTAAAGAAAAATATTAATTATTATTTTCTATACTGGATACAAATTCTATAAAAATAAGTTGTAGTAAATGTAGTTTGTAAGAATTACTTATAACATAAATGCATTGAAATAAAAGTTGACATGAAATAAGACTTTAGCAAAAACATTATCAATAGATTACAATAGTGTTTTCATGGTATAAACATTTTCTTGTTTAGATAAAATGTATGTTTTTGAAGTACATTTTCTTTTTAGAATATTTAAAAAAGTATCTAAAAATGTTATTTACATTCATGATTTTTTGCTATTATATAGTTGAACTTACATAAAAGCAAGTGATGTAACAGGGTAGCAGCTGAAAAATTTTTTAATTATATTTTATCAATTTTTGAAATAAATAAATTTTACAATTTAATAATTTTAATAAAACTAGAAATGGCAGTTTTATGAGCTCTACTACACAACATCTGAAATATATTGACTTTAAGAATAAACCAATATGAAAAAATATTTGGGGGGAGTGAAAGTCTCCAGTTATTTGTCTACATTCACAATTTAGATCTTTGCTTGTTACAATGGCTTATATTTTTGTTAGCTATTTGTTTTTGCTTTCTGTTTTAGACCACTGCTTAATCCATTTGAAGCACAGGAAAATATGGGCCTATTTTGTTCTTTTATCATTCTCTTAGGATAATTATCCATTTACAATTTTATTTAATCTCATGATCATATAAAAAGATATGAGATCAAAGTTACAAAGTATTGAAATTAATTATAATCCTCAAAAAGTACTGGTAAAATATTAGATAGAAACTATGGAAATCATTTCTTCTGGAATGGTATATGGGAAGCAATTATTTTTGTGATTTTTAAGATTAAGTAGTTATTAAATCAATGAAAATAGAATGAAATTAAACTTTTGTTATACTTCAGCTGTAATGATAACATTTTATGTATTTCTTGTAATGCTAAAGATTTTACCTGTGTATTATGTATTTTTATCTGTGTCTATCAAATACAACTTTCAATATAATTTTTTGTTCTTAACGTTAATACAGTTTTGGTATTATTTTTCTATATTTTGATGTGTTATTATTGGTTGTGTACATTTTGAAATATTTTAAATGTGAGTAATAAATTTTCTTTTAGGATATTCCTAAAACTGGATTTGACTTTCTTGATAATTGGTAAATATAACATGAAAAAGTACTGTGTATTTCATTTTGCTTCAAGAAACTAAATTGTGCATTTTAGGTATCAACAGTTTGTATCTCATAATATGTGCTATGTGTTCTACTTATAACTTATTTTATAGTCTTTCATGATGGTAATACATATTCTTAATATATTGTTTTTTTTATCTATATATATTTGCTATATCTTTCTAAATAAAGATTTCTCATCAAAATTGCTTGAGTATTATTTTAAAAGTTTAATAATATATGAATTACATTTCCATACTAGGGATTTTCTTAGAAAAAAAGCAATATGCTTTTTGTAATAATTCTTCTAGATTGAAAAATTTGCTTATGGAATTTTGTAGATCAGTGAAAAAATTTTTCTGAGTTTTTAATTTTATCACTTAATAGAAATTATAAATGAACCTTTGAAATTATGAATGAAATTTTTTTTAATATGATAATTTTTTAATTACCTTTTAAATTTAGGAATTAAATGATGCATGTTAAATTTATTTACTCAGTGAATAATATTGACAATGTAAAATCTGAATATATTGATAATTTAATATAATGATTTTTATTTGGTCAGAGAATTATAAAGTCACATTTTTAGAATTTTTTGAATTAAAAACAATTAAAATCTAAATTTATTGAGCTAATTTTTAGCGAAATAATTAATTCCTGAACAATGCATATTTGATTCATATCAAACATAATAGAAGAAATAAATTAATTCACACATTTTTTGTAAATAAGTTTATTTTTTCTAATTCAGGTTGGAATGGAGATGACAGCATGCAAATTTGTTAGGCCTTTTTAAGTTATAATGGCTTTTTATGCAAATGAATGACTTGAAAACAATTTGTTTCTTTTAGTTTTACTTTCAAAATGTGAAAATTTAATGAAATATGTTTAAATTTTTTTTAGTGACACACACATGAATATTTTAGGATTTCTCACAAAATCTATATTGTATAATTCTAAATTATTTGATTGATTAGGCTTTTAAAAGGTAAGTATCTAAACATTCAGATAAAATTGATGGAAAAAAATGATGAAATTAAGATTTAACAGTGCATCCCTTACGAACAACATCATAGGTAGTTTTTACCAGTGTATATAATGAATTTTTTAAAAAAATATTTATTAAAAACAAATTTTAGTGCCACAATTTTTTATTTTTAAGCATAAAATTTGTAGGAAAAAATGATCATAGCTTTTGATTTAATATTTTATCAATTATGCTTATTGCATTTGTGCGAAACGTTTTCATACAATATATATAATGTAAAAAATATCAATATAGATAAGAATATTGAAGTAAAATATTTGTACAATAAATATATACATTTGCAAATTCCATGACTGAAAATTTGAATTTTATTTGATTCAAAAGTTTGTTAATGGCTTATAGGAATATAAATTAAAAAAAATTATTATTTTTTTTTTCAAATATATTGTATGAGAGCAATTACCATATCTGGTACCAAAATTTAATATTAGCATAGGATTGTTGAAAAATTATTTTTAATGTAAATTTTCATTCACATTTTTATCATATTTTAAATATATACGCTATCATTTCTAGTATTTAAATTTATAGTTGATAATATTAAGTAATTTTTTTATATTTATTGTTTTATCTGTTGATTAACTTTATTTTATACTACACAATTGTATTTATTATGAAGTTCTGTTGTTTATATCGACAAAGATTTTGTAATTGCTGTTAATGTATATAATTTATTTGTGGGGTGCCCAAGAGTTATACCATTATGAACCCACTTTCGGGTTCTGTGATGGTATATACACTAGATAATGACTAGCATAATCCACAGTGGGATATCACACAAGCATATTTATTGAATTTCATCGTAATAATTTTGCTTTTCCTTAATTTTTGTATTAAAATAATGCTGGCTTCATTATTTAATTTGTAGATGAGAGCAATCCTGGAAAATATGCCAGTGATGACATGGCTGTTTTTTGCATGTCATCATGACAAAAAGCCGCAATTTCAGCATCTTGATGTTCTACATAAAAGCAGTTATTTTTTGAGCTTTTTCGGAAAGTTTGTAATTATTATATAAATTTATAAAGATACATTATTCTATTTTTTAACACTAGTGTTTTGTTCAGTTTTCTCATGATCTTTTTCACTGATAGCAGTTCAATTTTAAAATTGAAAATGGGAATAGAATGGTTGCAAAAACTTTTTAACATGACTCTTTATTATGTCTTAATTATGCAATCCATTTTTCTTTTTACTACCAGGAATCATGTGGTAAAATACCAATTGAAGGCATTCACTATTATGTACTCTACATTATTTTTAGGAGAAATTTTCATAATAATTGACTTTTATTTCCTGTGTTCGAAAAATTGCCTTGCTGAGCATAGTGAACATATATGCAAGAAAAAACTACAGTCGCACAAAATGATTGAATTCATTGGTCAATATATAACCAGAAAAAAAGTTTTAACCATTCATTATTAAGATAATTATACATTATTTTTTTAATAATTTTTTTTTTTGAAATAAAAACTAACCTCATGTAATAACATGCCATAAGCATGCGACTGTATAATTTGATTTTTTGTATTTACAGTAATAAAATTGTTTTTAGTATAAAAAAAGTTTTGTTAGTTTTAAAATTATATTCTCTTATTTGCTGAACAACAAGTTAATCTTGCGTATTGAGAACTTAATAGGTTATTCTTTACAGGGGCGAAGATTTTGATATTTCAGATATAAAAATGAGTACCTAAAAAAAAAAAAAAAAAAAAAACGTTACATGATAAATGACTGCTGTTTTGTTCTTGTGTGAAAAAAATGACCGTTGATCCAGAAGCAAATCAAGTAATTATGCTTTCATGCCTGTTGTTCAAGAAATATATTTATGATAATACAGTTAAATAATTTCCTTGCAGCTTTTCATTAAAATTTTTGAGTCGATCAAGATCTTTTTTCGTATGATTGCTAAGCGATTGTAATTTTTCAAGGAATTTGTCCTGAATTATATACATGTTTTTTACATTATCTTGCTTTTCATTTTTTAAAAAATCTTTTGATTTATTAATTTGTTTATTGGAATTATAGCCACTCCTATGAATTTTTATTTGTGTATTGAGAGGTGTTTTTATATCAGGACATCTTTGTGCATGATAGTATGGTTGGCAAGGAAGACGAATGATGTCTGTTGCTCAAGTGTTTGGAATTAATAAGTATTGTTTCTTTTAAAAGCTTGGAAAGTTATGCAAAATAATAATAATAAATCCTAGCTTTGAATGGTTTTCTCAAAATTGGTTGTGGTCAAGTGTAGAATATAACAATTGTTTGTATATTAACATTCAGATAAAAAAGAAAAAGGGATCGAAACTGAATAATTGGCCACATTGCTTAGCATTTACTCTAGAGCAACTGGATGACTACTTACTTTGGGCTTTTTTGGATCGTGTGCGATAAAACTCAACCAACCAATCAACTCTGCTTATGATGGCCAGATGACTTCATAAAAATGGCTTATGTGTTTTTATAGGCGTACTGTTTACAGTAGTTGTAAGAACATAAAGATTGGTCAACCATCAATCGAATGTGAGAAATGATTTTCGGTGTAATTGCTGAAGTGAGTGCGTGTAAAAAACGATTGACAGCACCAATATTGTTTAAGTATGACAGGTATGATATGGGAAAATGTAGGAGTGAGAAAATTCACCTCCCTAACATTAGAGAAGGCTTCCTTTTATGGAGTGGATCTTAGAGCTTCACATTCTCGATGAGCATCTCTTCCGGAGCTTTGATTTTATCGCTAATGCTGTACAACTAGGATGTTGGTCAGTCCTATCAATGATCTAAATCTCACTGAACATGCTCACGACTCTTTAGGCAAAGGCTATCATCCCACGGGCAATGGGGAACCAAATCATTAAAAAATTTTTTAGAAAATTTCAATCTTAGTTTTATTATAATATTTATTTTATTCGGTGAAATAAACTTTGCATTTTATAATTATTATGTCAATCTCCACGGAAAAATAAAAAAAAAGCTCCAGGAAAGAATCAGATTTGGAAATAAGTGGCTGATAAAAAATATATGAAGAAGAGCTGCAGGAGTTTGCCATAAACGAAACTTTCTCTTATATTTCAATAATTTTGCATAACTTAGTTCCTTTTAAAAATTATGTTTATTTAACCATGCTTTTGATTTTTATTTCTTAATCAATTAGATTATCCGTTTTCATTCTTTTAATCCTTTTCTTTTTAAGTTTCACTCTTTGCTCAAAGTTTGTAATACTATTGTTTTGTACTACAAGCCTTGTAAATGTGTAAATAACGAAAATATCTTAGTTTTTTAATATAAAATTTCCAGAATATATTAGATTGGTCAGTTCCATTTTAATGCTTATGAGATGTTTTCATTTTAGTATGAAGTCATTTGCCATATTATTTGTATTAATGTTATATGGTAATTTTTGGATTTATTAACGAGAAGAGATTACAGAAGAGTAGGCTCATGAAAGGCACCTATTTAATTTTGTGAATACGCCAGGATTCACAATGCCCTTTATGAGTCCTAATTGTTATATAGGTTATCTAAGTCAAGTTATATTACTAAAAAAAAGGCATAATAATATTAACAAAACAAATAAGTTTGCTTTACTCAAAATTAAAAAAAAAACGTTCAATGAATATTATTTCCTCTGGCCCCTTCTGGTTCTTATAATTATTCAAAAATTAAAAATATTTTGTCGAAATTTCAGTGTTTTGAAATATTATTTGACGTGCTATTTTTAATTTCTCATTAGAGATTAAATCCTTTTATTTAACAAGCAGTAATATTTTTAATTTCCTTTTATGATGAAAAATGTGAAAATTTAATTTTATGTTGACTATAATAACGTAATAAAAATTATTCGCAGAAAAAGAAAATTTCATATAACTGAAATATAATTAATGAAAACGAGTAAGAATTTAATTGCGCTAATAGCCTCAGAAAAATCAAATTTTACTTAAGTTATCTAGAAGCGATATAGAAAGATTAAATTCAGTTGTTATTGAGACTTTGGGAAATTATTTAATCCATTGTCCCACAAAATAAAAGAAATCCTTGTATTTTTATCTCAGGTTGTATTGAAGCCTTTTTGCGTAGTGTCGCGTTATGCTCAATTTCTGCTGAAACGTATTTCCTATTAGTGGCCTCCAAAATATTGTGTCCCGCATGAAGCCTCCCTCTATTTTATTCGGCACCAGGCTGACCTTCAAAGAAAGGAGGGAAATTTTTCATAAAATAGCACTACATTATGCCGCCCAGGTCTTCTTGGAATAGAAAAGGATCTAGAACTAATTACCTCCAAATTCTAGGAGAACACATTAACTTTCTTTCCTTTTCTATAGTTCACACGGATAGTATTTCGTTTCTTCCCAAACATAGCTTCATTGGAAACAAAAATCTAAACTTTTGAAAATCTGGAGTTTAGACATTTAAAATATTATTGCCGTAAGTTGTATTTTCTGTCTACTAAGTATTCTTTCAATTTGAATATTTATTTCATATTTCAGTTGGTATGAATATTGACTAACATTTGTTTGCAGAGTTTTGAGAATTAAATATTACATTACTTATTAGTTAAAACTATTAATTTAAAAGTAATTTATTTAATGCTTAAATGTTTTTGTTCGGAGAAATAATTTTTATTTGACTCGTAATTTTGTCGGTTTTACATTAGCACCTTATACTAAAAAATTCTTTTTTTCAAATGATAGAAGTTAAAAATCTATAAAGTTTTTTTTTCTTTTTGTAAATGTCTTTTTCCTTTTAAATGTTTCTTTTCTTTTTTATGTGCTTAAATATACAAAATATGTTTCTTAATTAATTTGTTCAAGTTATATAAAAACAAATATTTTAAGTTGAAAAATTCGCTTCAGAAATTTATGAAGAAATCGTACATATTTCTCATTCTACATTGTAAAATTTTAAAATAAGAACGTCTTTAAATGATATGAATTTATTGAAAGAAAAAAACTTTGAAATTGCATGAACAGTACTTTCAAAATTATTCTTAATAGAAATAAATTTTGATTTCAATAAAAATTAGTACTTATTTTAATAATAAAATATATTTTAATAACTTAAATAAGCAGAGTTTTATTAAATGCCTTAAAAATACGAAGAAATTTTTTTTTTACTGTGTTAGCTGATGGAGAAAATTTCTTTAAATAAAATTAGGCGTTTAACAGTTAAATACATTTTTTATCTCAGCACTTGTAATTCTTGATAATTATTCGAATCAATGAAAAACTTGAAAGAACAATATGGAGTGCATCAGTTTGGAGAAAAATATAATTTTTAATAACATAATGTATATTGTTTGCTTAAAAATTTCTGATTATATTAAATATACATAATTTTACTTGAATTTGTGTGTTTTGATTTTTGATTTAAGAAATTTGCAAACTATTTTTGTGATCTATACTAGTGTTTCGTTGCTTATCTGAAATTTGCATTGATGATGCTACGCCATGATTTAGTTATCTAAACTGAAATCAGATGAAAACTTATCAACAAAGATCTTCTAATTTTAGAATCAGAAAAATTGGCTTTACGGTATAAAAATGAAATATTATAAATTATCAATATTACGTTTTGTGACTTTAATTTTTCACATTAAATATAGTTTTGCTTTACATTAATGGTTTGAATGATATAATTAAAAAAAAGCTATTTTAAATGTGAAATTTCCCATAAAGTTGTTGTTTTTACTGGAATTTTTCTATAAAAAAATAAATAAATAAAAATAAAAATAAAAAAATAAAATAAAATTTTTAGTTTAATCTGTGGTAAATGAAATGTTTAAAAAGATATCATTGTGAAAAATCAGGTGAGTTGATCCTAAATTAGGGATGTAAAGTCTTACTTAATTAATATTTTGCAATAAATAGCTAAAGTTTGTGAAATTAGTAATATTACAGAATTTTTGAAAATTTGTTAGGGTAAATTATAGCATATGTTCAACACCTAATAATCAACAATTTGTAGAGTCTTTCCTAACTAAGGTAATGCACAATTAATAGGGAATAAAAATGTTTAATTGCTTCATTTGGTTAACAAGCTAGAAAAAATACATTTAAAATTTTTAAGACATTGTTATGGAAATGTTAAACGATTAAAATCAATTTTCTTAAAAGTTAAAAATTAATTGATTAATAAATATCCCTACTTCAAAATTGCAATATCCGAATCAAGGCCTACAGTGCCCATATCTGTTCTCTTTACCGAGGTGCGATGCGAAGCGTATGTCCCGGTTTGGTGGTCAGCCCAAAGCGAAACTCCCAAACATCTTCAATTAATCAACCTACTGAAAGGTTGAATTGACCTAGCTTGAGAATCTGCCTTGGGAGCGCTAAATCACCGTGTTTAACAAAGACATTTATAAAAGTTTGAGTCAATTTTGTCATACAGATTTCCATGGAACAGAAGTCTTTTGAGAAATGGGTAACTGAATGATGTTACTCAATATTAGAAAAGAAATTAAATCTAAAACTACATTAGAAATTTCAACATGCCTTACCTCAAACGGTGAAGATAGAGAGAAGAGGTTGACATTCAAATATTTTTAACTATTTCTGCATCAATTGCAAGCTGTGAACATTTATTCAGCAAAATAAAAATAATTTTGACTTATTTATGATCCACCATGATTCAAAACGTCTAGTTTTTATCATAAGTATTGAAGATTTAACAATCTTAAGTATATAAAAAGAAAATTTTGAAATGATCAACTTTGGTAACGTAATTGATCATTTCGCTTCAGAAAAGGCAAGAAAAATGTGAATAGTGTAGTATATATTAGATTGCAAATAATTACATATCTGCTTATATCTATGATACGTAACGAATTATTTCATGTTTGAAAATATATTTTATTTTTAAAATAATTGCATTAGTATCAATATCTTTTTATAATTAATTCTAAATCACATAAGTCCGATTATTCTAACGACACTTTTCCGAATCCAATATAAGTATTTTTTGTATAAATTAGAATTGAATTTTGTTTAAATTTGAAGCTTTGCTTGTGACTTTAAATTAATTTATTTTCGATTATTTTACAGTAGGTACAATATATATTTATATTTTAATCTTATTACAATTATACTCCATTTATTATAATGTATTACATATCGTTATATTATTATACATCTCTTGTTACTTAATACATTTTATACCCATATTTATATTGTATTACAATTTTTTTCAACGCGGGGCGCCAAAAAAGGTATCGTGCCGAGCGCCAATTTTGCTCACTACGCCACTGCTGTCGGCACACTTATCGACCACTAATTATTGAAATATTCTATAAAAATGAAAAATTTTATAATAAGAATTCTATTTTAATACCTATGTATGGTATTGTGTAGCTAATGTAGTTTGGGCAAATCATACCTCGTACTGAAAGTTTTGAGTTTGGTTTTTTTCTTTTGGGCAGATAATTCCGTATGCCGGCGTTATTTGTGCTATAGACTTTTAATACTCATTTTGGCATAGACGCTTCGTATTTTTTTTTTACTATCTTGGTTTTCTAAATTTTTAAAATACAATATTTTGCTTAGTGTTATAAATTTTATGTCGCCTTATTTTTTCACGAAATCAGATAAGATGCTTAAGTTTTGCATTTTGTGCACGTTGTGTGTGTGAGGGAGAGAGAGAAGATATGTAATAATAGTCGAATAATTTCTGTGTTGAATACAACCTATTTAATACAATTCTAAATCTACGAGTATTCACTCATTTTACTCGTACACTTTGGGTTAATTGTTGACCTCAGTGTGGGCGAACTGTTGAGTCTTTTAAGAACCACTCGGCAGCCTCTATTAAATGCGAAACGAAGCAGACGACCCTTGAAGCTGTGCTAGAGGTGGCCAATTTCAATTATTCGTTAAATACAATGCCTTTATTGGAAATTTGCTTCATGTTATCTTACCAGCAACTGGTGACTGCTTCTCTCATGTTATAAATTACTGAATTCAAAATATAATAAATAGCTAGCAGGATATTATTGCGGTGAGAAATATGAACATGAAGAAGCAACGCTATTTCCTTACTTGGATTGCCGAAATAAAGAAACTTTGAGATAGAGTCTGCGAATCTTACCGTCAAAATGTGGAGGTGTTCGTATTGTAATTTTCTCTTCTTCAGTTTTCATTTTACTGATGCTGCAAATCCTTGCGGAATGATTGTAGTTCAAAATAATTTCTTACACAATGAGGTATTAACTGAAATTGTACGAATCTTGAAGTGTAACACAGTAATTATCAGCACACTTTCCTGAATATTTAATGTGATAAGTTACCGGGATAAAATTGTATCTTTGCTTTGTAGTTTTAAAAAGCCTCAATAGCTTATTTTAGTTTGTACAAATTTTATTCCATGAAGATTATCTGTATTTGCCCACTGATAAAATCTATCATTTAAACCACCCTGAAAAATCACTTATTATTTTGTAAATAGATCAATTATAGAGGTTAGATCACTACTAGTTTATTCTTCTCTATGTGTTTAATGCTCTTCAAAATTTGTTATAGTGTTGTTGACCTAACATGTACCCTCCCCCCATTAAACCGAGTTGGGCTTTCCTAACTGAGTGGGAGCATCCGTGTCCTCCTTATTTACAAGAAGTGAGACTAAGCAGAAGACACCTGTGACCTGCCAGCCTCAAATCTGAAACCGTCCCAAGTTCTTTGTTAAATACAACCTATTCAGTACAATAATAAATTTAAGAACATTCCCTCGTATTTCTCCTGTACATATTAATTGTTCACCTAAAAATGCAAGTGTCAGCGGATTTCTGAGACATTTTTTGTTACCACCTTCGACACGAGGATACGAAAGAGAACATAAGATTTCTAATCACAATAAGGTTGACATCTGTGTTAAAGTATTTGTTGAATAAAATGTTCATTCAAATGAAATTATTTTTGCTTTGCTTGCTATCGTCCTATCGTAATTGATATTGTTGTTATCTTAATTGATCGTCCTATTGATTGTTCTTGCATCATATTATAAATTATTGAATCTATCTATATTCACAGTGTACAGTTGATAAGTCTTTCCTTAAATGACATGAGAATTTTTATTTTAGATAAGGTAAGTTATTTTACATGCTGTAATTCGTCACACTAATTTAAAATTTAATATTAAAAATTTTTATAAATTAAAAAAAATTCATCTAAAAATGTAAAAAATATATTTAGAGGCAATTTAAAAATACTTTTAATTTTTCATATTGATCACTTTTGTTTACAAGAAAAGTATATATAGTTTAGATGTAAATAATATATATATATATATATATATATATATATATATATATATATATATAGATATATATATATATATATATATAACACCTTGAAAAGTTATTGAACTTTAGAAATCTTTAAATATGTAAATGTGCATCTACAAAAACTCTTGTTTGAATTGAAATTTATTAAGTTATATTTTTAGCGCACAAAATATTTATCTAAAATTGTTTGATTGTAAGGTTTTCCTTTAATATTTTTTTTCTAAAATTTGGCATGTGCTTTTAACATTCTTTTACAGTTCTGTTTTCTCAGAATTTTTTCAAACGTTTTCTCCTATAATTCTGTGAAACATCAATCAAATGATGTTTTTCTCCTGCCCCTGCCCCAATTCTATTCCATTTCTTTTTTAATTTATCATATAAATGAGAAAGAAATTACATTGTCATCTATAACAAAAAAACGTTACTGATGAAAAATGGCGAATTATTTGGTCATATATAAATACAGTAGAACCTCGTTATGCCATCAACCCGGATGATTCATTTTTATCATCGGTGTACGTGTTTATTTACACACCACACATATACAATATTTTAACAATTTTTCGCTTATAAAAAACAATACAAAAACAAATAAATCGTGCTTAAAATAGAAAATGAAATAATATTTTCATCTATAAAGATGAGTAATTTGCGAACTTTTATATTCAACCAAAAAGGCAAATCATGTTTTTGTTATTTATAATTAAACTCCTGATTTTGGTAGTTAAAGAAAATTTTATCAACTTGTGCTTGAGACTTTGAACACGCTTTGAGTTGAATTCAATTAAAACACAAATACTGTATACATTTGAGAAATTTAATCCAAATTTTGAGAGAATATGATTTCTAAAAGCTATTTAGGTATTTTCGTACTTACTAATGGCTTAACTGTTTAGTTTTTATTAAACATTTATGATAATATCTAAATTATTTATTTTATTATACAATAGTAAGGCCGGTTGTGGTGGTCTGATTGGTTAGGGCGTTTTTATCGAATCTTTGCCCAGCCAAAGATCTGTCTTGGTTACTAATGGCAGAAGAAATGCGTTAAGTATGCAATGTCTTCCATGTGAAATGATACATCTGGGGGTGAAGTCAAGTCTGGAGTCGGTCTCTGCTTCCAAATTACGAAGATTTCCACCCACTTTAACGCCAACGATGGCGCGCACCCATGATATAACCGTCACTTCCGCCCCTTGTAATGCTGAAAATGCTTGCAAAAGCCGATCATTAGTCAAAAATACGGATGCAATAGTACTTATTAAAGGCATTGTAAATATGAGCCTTTTTGAATTTAAACTGAAGTTCTTGCAAAATTGACTAACGATTGCCTTCGGTGAATTCAACAAAGCTACATACATTTTTCTATAGATTTGTCTCTTTTTCTTGACTGTTAAAACATTCAAGGAATAGTAGTGGCTTCTGTAATTTTCAGAGCAAAATTAACTATATTTTTCATCCTATTTTTTAAAGCAGTCCCCCTTTTGTCTACTATCTGTACATAAATAGAGTCTAATGCTAAAGCTCTCAATTCAAATCCTGATACCCGAGTATTGTTTGATATATATCATCCTTTTTTATTTTTTATTGTGGCTTAAAACTTCCAGTGAATTAAAACTACTGATATTGCTAATAATTGCTTTAATGGAACGTCAATGTACAAATTATAATTGTTTTACATACTTTTAATCTTAGAAATAAAATGCTTAGCATTTTTTTTTATGAAAAAGGTAATTTTGTTTCTCTGTGATACAATATCAAATAAAAAATAAATAAAATTATTTTCATCTTTTTCGAATTCTATATTTGAAGCTCTTGAAAGGTAATGTGCTTCGAATAAAAACGATTCCACATTGGAAAGTTGAGAATTTGTATTTATTTTGACAATTTGTCTATTAATAGCTGTGCCCGCTGAGCAGGGAGAACCTCGCGCCCGGTGGGAAAGGCCGTCGAAAACCACACGAAAGATCTTGTTCTGAAGTGCTCTGGGCAAGCGGCGGTCTGCCTCTGTCGTCCAGGTGTCAAAGTAGGACGCAATCAGAGATTCAAAAGTAAAAAAAGAAAGCGTCTACGCCGAAGAAAAACTCAAAACAAAAATTCTAAAAAAAGCGACTGACTTTCCTTGCTGGCTTCAAAAATCGGGAGCAGCACGTGCGACTTCTTCCTACCTTACACATCAAAAACTGGAATATTTCTGGAAGCTTTTTTCACCATAAGTTCCGTGCGTGGAAGAATAATTCTGTTATCTTTTGCATAATAAAAGCAAATTTTTCGATTATGTCACTGAAGGTCTTTTTTATCACAAAAATTTTTTTTAAAGTTCCTTTATAATTCTATACACAAACGATTATCTTTTATTCTTTTCCTTAAAGGAAATTACACAGTCATGCAAATTATCTTATATCTTTTGTTATAGAGAATTGCAACTGTAACATGAAAAACAAATGGTGTAAATACTATATCTTTATGAATGGTACGAAAATATTTCAGGATACTTCTGGAAGATATAAAAGCAAAATATTTTCTCAAAATTAAGTATTTCGAATTCCATAAAATCATTTTCATATAAAGTTTAGGAGAGGATAAAAAACAAAATCGAAACATAAAAATCGATACAAAAAGTCTTTTTAGTCCTTCTCCAACTGATACTGCCATCACCTACACTGAGTTGCATTCTATTCGATAAAGAGATGTACCGAGGATATCTCACCTGCTCAGTATTGGTACTCTGGTGGTGGTCCTGGTGGTTCCATTGCTTTCAAGGGTTCTAGAGCTGACGAGACTGCATACTCTTGGTTTGCTAGTGGTTATCTTCATGGCCTTAAATTTGATGACAAATTCAAGCTCTTTCTTGTCATGAATGCGGTGTCTACCAAGCTATCCTTCAACACCATCTTTTGTGTCTGGGTTACTAGGGAGGGTTTCCTTTCGAATTCCCTGTTGTTTCACGTTTTTCTAAGGATTGAGGGCCTCGTGGATTTGGTGTAGTATTGCCAACTAGGACAAAAAATAACATGTATGAAATAAATAAAAATTAAAACATTTATGAAAAAAAAGGACAAAACAAAGGAGTAACCCAAACATATTCATGTTTATCAGATCATCGCGTTCGAAATGTGCACTGTTATGGTGCAATAAGCAGTCACTTTCCTCTTTCACTACAAAAGATAAAAAAGAAAGGGGGGGGGGGTATAGTCGTAAAAAAAGAAGAAAGAAGAAAACTCTCCTTACCTAGCGGAAGCTGTAGAAAGTTGAAACTGCGGACAGTGTCCGACTTTCTCTCTTCTTGCCTGCGCGACACTGGCAGGCAGTGAAAATGCAGAATGTCGTGTAATAAAAAAATAAAGGAAAAATAAAATAAAAAATAAATAACTAAAAACTGAAATGGAAAGGTAAGAGTGAAAAAGAGGTCAGGTCACCGCTCGGGATTTTTTAAAACACAGACAGATTAAGGGGGGAGGGAGTGGATTTTTGCGCGCAGCTAAAGTCGATGAAGACGGTAAACTTTACTTATTCAGTCAGAGAATATCTGCTTTCGCCCATTGACCTAGATTTTTTTATTTAAAAAAAAGTGGCCACCAATTGCTTTTTTGTTAGGGTAATGAACTTTGCTGGTCGTCAATAAACTCTGAAGTTTTCTCCGCTCAATTCAGATGTACTCGTGTTCTCCCTCCCTCCTCAGCATCTCGGCCTTTTCTTCCTTCTTATTCATTTCATTCAGACACCTGCATCGTGGAACGCAGATTTAATGTTATGAGATGCTGAAGCAAAGAGCAGTCTTATTTTTTCTTTTTTAAATTTTTGGTTTATACATAGTGGCAATTTTTTTTTATATTGAGGTGTTCTTGCTAATTTATACGAATTTTATTTTTTTTAAAATTATTTTAATTTTTTAGTTTTTTTTTTTCACGTTTTTTAATACATAAATGAATTTTAAGAGGGTTGAATAATGTTTTCAATAAATCGAAAATTTTCCACCTACACAATACACCATTCACTTAAATATGATGTCAGTAGAGAAGTGTCACCTGGTGGAATTGCTTGAAAATGTAACTTCTTTATTTTTAAAGGGTTTAGAAGAGAAATGGGTTCCCAATAAATCAACTGCTTTCCACTTTCTCCCTCAAGTATGATGACACTACAGGTGGTAGGTTGGTTTGATTGCTTTAAAATATTCACTTTTTTTTATTCGAATCCCAAATATTTGTATTAAAAATATATCGCTAAATGCCTTTAACAACATCGAATGCAGTTTTATAAAATACTTCGGAAATTGAAAACTAACTTATGTGTAAAACTGTATAATTTTGTGTATTTCTAAATTTATGTCAAAAAATTATATCCTAGCTTAGGTTACAAAATAAAATGAGTGAAGATTATTTGAAATAATGATTAATTAATTAGATTAGCAATCTTATGTTTCGCAGATTTATGAAGAGCTTATCTATCTATACCTTAAACACACACAAAAAATAACTATCCAAAATGTTAAACTACAATCATTTCAGTACGTAACTTAATAATATTTTTTACAGACTCATATTTGAAAATATAATGGAAACATAAAACCGGCATAATATTATAATAACAAAAATAGTAGATGATCGAAGAAATCCACGCGGCTAGCTATTTAAAATACTTACTTTTTATTAAATAACTTACTTTTTATTGTATACTTTTTATTTCATTAACACCACATCTATCTTACAAATAAAATCACACATCCAACTGTTACAGAAAATGAAACATCGGAACAAATAAAGTTATTTTGTTGCAGGCGTCTCTAGGATTGGAGCTTATCTGTTTGACTGTGCCAATTTCTGACCGTTAGATGGCGTTGGTGTTGTTCTGTTGATTTAATTATAATTACTGAGGGCTAAATTTATTTAAACATTAGTCAGCTTGTAGCTCTTGATTTCAATGTCAATACATTTCTGCTTTTCTTAAAACGATGCAAACAGAACTTCAAGTACTGTAATGCGAAAATTATTGAATATAATTAAATTTTTAAATATGCAATTCAAACTGGGATTCAATGAAGAATAATAAAGTACATACAAAATAGGAGTATCTATGCATACATTTGAGCTTGAAATCTTAGCAATGACTCTCTGAAAGTATAATAAAAATCTTTATATTTTATTCTGCAATAAAAATCTTTATTTTGTCCACAATTGTCGATATCATTTAACTTACAAGTTAAATATTTAAAAAAATTATGAAATAATATAAAATGGGCATAGTTACTTTTGAATCATTAGTAAAATTTGTAGAAATGTATTAAAGAGCATTAGTTTTTTTTATTTTTATTTTTCTATAAGCATAAGAACAAATTTGTTTATAAATAAAATTTGTTAATAATAATGATACACGGATGTACAAGTAAATAATTACTTGTACATCCGTGTATCATTATTATTTTTTAAATTATTTTAACCATTGTAAAGTCCTATTTTTATTTAAATCTAACATTTCTTGATGTAATGCAATATTTAAATTTTCAAATACAATTAATTTCCATCGATAACCGTTTATCGACCCATATCCGGAAGATTAAGAAAACTGAGATAAGTCGGACTTGCATCATTTTTAAAAATTAATTAAATATCATGGAATTTCTAGCCGTTGCTCAAAGGTATGGAATTTTTTGCCGTGACCCGAGAGAGTGAAAGCTGTATAGGATTTTCCTGCAGGTGTGGTATTTTCTGTCCACGCTGACAGTGAAGTAAAGAATGAGGCATTTTTTTTTTTAAAGAAAAAAGCTTCTCTATTTTCTCATGCTTTGGATTGTCTAATCGTGAATCATTTACATAGAAATCGTCGTATTTCCTATCGATTTTTCATTGTCAATGGTTGAAAAATTTAAGTAACCTTTAATTTTATAAAAGTATTTATATTTTATTTACCTTAATAGCTGCACGTCTTTTTTATATTTTATTTATTGGTATATACATATATAGCAGTGCAAGCGAGCTCCATGCTACATCTTACGGTTAATGGGTTTGTAATATTCCTTCACCACCAAGTGCCTCATCATTGTGAACCTCACCATTGTGAACGGTCAGGTGACGAAGTCACACTTGAGCAGACATTCTCCTTTCCCCTTCCGCTGGTATCCACACCATACCAGTGGAGGGATTTTGGACGTCACATGGATGCGTCCCCAACTCACGGAGCTGCAGTAACCAAATACGGGAGAATGTGGTCACCTTCCCAATTACTGCTCACGGCAAATAATGCCTCACTTAGCTGATCTTAACGAGAAGCGGCGTGAAGCTTATAAGTCACTCGAGGTCACACCCGAGCTGGAGCCCTCCTCTTTACATCACGCCACATCAGCGGAAGGACTTTGGACGTCACAGATGAATGTGGACACGTCCTCAACTCACGGAAAATCCCAGAAGAAAGATGTGGTCACTTTTCCGGCTCTTGATGGAGAATGTGGTTGCCCTCCCAATCACTCCCCGTGACACATGTTGCTTCACCTTTTTTATCTTACCAGAAAGCGGCGTGAAGTCACTTATATAGCCACTGGAACTCAATTTCAAAGACAAAATAGTTTACCAAGTTTTTTTTTTAAAATCAAAATAAATAAATAAAATAAAATATAAACGTTCCACACACATTTATTTAATCTTATAAATTTAAAAGATTTTACTAATCGTGTACTTAACAATTCTAAAATTATCAGCAGATTTTGTCTCTGACCAAGTCTTTAACTAGCAATTGACATATTTTACATTGCTTTTTAAAAATAAAATGATGACATCATAGTAACATATAAATTTTCTGTTCTTAATTCTTATTTTTCATTATACCTATCGCTGTACTTTTAACTAATTTTATTTTTTATTCTGAGTTGGCAGTGAATTAATTTGGGTCACTTCTTGATTAAACATGTTATTCAATTTTAATTAAATTTGTTTTTCAAGCTTTAAGCATAAATATTTTTGAATAGTTTATTTTAAGATTTTGTTTGTAGCGGTTTTTATTTGTCCTGTAGTCTTATTTCCATTTTTAAATTATACAGCAATAAATTAATTTCAATGTATTCAAATTTATCAAATCAAATATATTTTTGCAAAAGAGCATTTAGCCTGAATTATTATTACAATATTGTAAATGGTCTCTTGAAAATGTAAATTTTGAAATAGATTGGTATTAAATTTGTTAATATTCTGTATACATTCACTTTTTTTTTACTTGATATAGCTATTAAAAAGAAAAGTTTTTATCATGTGCACACTCAGAAGAACAAATATTCATAAACTTAACAAATATTTTAACTTTTTCTTTATAAATTGGTAAAATTGCATATATTTGTATTTCAATAAGAGTTTCATATTTTGAATTCTTTCAAAATTTATAACATAATATTGTCCTTTAGAGTTAAAAATCAACTGTCCCAGATTTTTACTTACAGTATTCGGATTTCTGACTGGAGAAGAGGTATTAAAAATTATACAATTTATATAATCTTATACGAGTGATACTTATTTTTGACTCTCCAGTTTTGTAGAAAGAGATAATAGTAAGCAAATAATTAAAAAAATTGATTTATTCTTTGAAAATTAAAATTGATTTGATCAATATTTGTTTCAGCACATAATTTTATGTGGATAAAGTTAAGCAAAAATTCCTTCTGGATATTAACAAATTTCGTTTTGTTTGTTGAATTTAAAAGTTATTTTTCTAATTATTCTGCATTGTTAATAACATGGAAATGTTGTTTCAATCAATATGGATCCTAACTGAAAAAAGAGATATCTATGGAAACTAACTAATTCTAATTCTCGATTCTGTGTTTATTTTGAAGGAAAAAGAAAATATAAATTCATTTGTGAGCAATATGAGTTACATAAGATTATTTTATTTTCTTCACCGAGACGGAAATTCAACAATCTGTTTACAGTTAATAAAGTACAATAAAAATTTTAAAAATTTTAAAAGTATGTTTTCTCTATTTGGCAACGCAAATTAGGAAAATTTGGTATACATGAACAATTTGAATCTACAGATTCTATCGTGTTAGGTTAGAGACCATTTGTGTACAACGATATTGGTGAATGATGAATACAGCTATATTGATGAATATGGCAATTCTTATATGAATTATCTCACATTGCAATTTTTATATACAGTATGTTAATTTAATGCATTTATGTAAGTTGGTACTAACTAATAAATAAAATTTACTAAGAATGATGAATTTTGTAGTTTTTCATTTACTTAATAATTATTATAAATATATTCCCCTACTAAGTCTGATACACTTAAGATATTGCGAATGGATTTCCCTCTAAGGGGGAAAAAAGCTACATAATAGGGAAAAATATCCTTCCATGACGCATGGGAAGAAAGAGTTGTACTGCCCCTAACGCCGTGAGGTCCTGATGACCCTTACGGGAGGTCCTTTCTACCTCCGCCTCATCGACGATGACACACTTTCGCTGATAAAAGTAAAAACGTTCGCAGCAAACGGCTGCTTGACCTTATTCACTAACTGTACTTGTAACGGCTTTTGTCTAATTTGGTGACTGCGATATGCAGAGTGTTGTGTATAAAAAACCAGATACGATATATATAGATATTATTTCGTATTTATCCTTATTGTTTAATTTATTTTTGTCAATGGATAAACAAAGAGAAAAAGGAGAAGCCTTATGAGATTTTAGACAATTTATTATTTCCAGTTGGCGATGGAGAACATGCAGCTACCATTTTCGGAACTTTTAAATGAGTTTATCTTTATTGTATTGTTGTGAAAATTCTTTTTTTCTTTTACTCATTTGTATTATATTTTGTTTTATTACCTCGTTTTCAATTTCCTTGAGAAAGTGGAATAAAAAGGATGTCTTTATTTTTTTTTCAATTAATGAAAAGGAAAACGTATTTAACTTCTCTATTATATTATTATAATCTAGATGAAAGTACAGCCACGAAAGCTTTAATAGTTTCTCTTACATATTTAATCACAAAAACAAGCATTATAAAAATATTTAAGCTGATGCATGAATTAAAAATAATAAAAAGTTATGTAAAGATCAAATATATATATATATATATATATATATATATATATATATATATATATATATATATATATATATATATATATATATATATATATATATATATATATATTGTTTACATATAAACTCCTATTTAAATAAAAGCACTTTTTTTTAAATAAAGGAACATTTAAATTTATTTGAAGAATAGGAAATATTTTTGCAGTTGTATATAATTTAAACTTCATCTACCTTAGAAAAATATGTAGAATTCATTGTTAAATAAGTACCTTCAAATTGTGTAGATAAGGAATAAGAATTTTATAATATATTTATTATTAAAAATTAATTTAATTATAGTTAAAAAGTTCATAATTTTTTTATTTGGTAAGATTAAATAATTATTAAAAATTGAACCACAAATATAAATTATTAATTTTTTTATAATGTAAAGAAACTGAAGAATTTTAAAACTAAGAAATAATAAAAAAACATGTTAAATGTAATAATTCTAATGAAGAACACACAAAAAAAAGTTTAACCGGTTTTTTTATGGTTTATGAAGTAAAAGTTCAATAAAACCTTACTTAGCTATAAATCTCATTTTTATCATATTCAAAGAATAAGTTCTTTTCTTTAATAAATGTTTATTACTGTAAATGCAATACAATTTCTAAAATATAAATATTATTGATGTTTGTGAGGGAAATAAATATTCTTTCATGTATCTACAATTGTATTAATTAAAAGACTCTACGATTGATAAACTACTACAATCAAATTTACGTTTGTCGTCTTTTACTCATTTCGTATGCATATATTTGTCAAAATTTATTATATGAACACATAAAAGAAGCCAATTTTTACCATGAATATGCTACTTAAATAATATATATAATTAATTTTACGATAATAAATTCAATGGAATTCCTTATTCGAAAAACTTTGCATACTGCACGCAATCTACTAACTTTAAGTCTTGCTGTACTTATGGAGTCTTTATTTTGGTCGCTAGATTGAAATAACCTGTTATAAATACATATACACAAAAGTCAGTCATAAATCTGCCTCTCGATGACTAAGTTCATTAATGTGGTATTTTTATGTACATGTTTGATAGAGAGTGTAAGAAGTAGCGCTAAGTATATTCGACAATTTGAATAAAGCACATGTAAAAGCAAAGAAAGAATAAAACACTTAACTGCGTTTTGATGAAGTGTTAAAATATTCACCGATGTGAATCAGGAAGTGTGAAGAAGAAAAAGAAAATTTTTGATATGTTAAAAAAGTATAAAAATTGTTTTTAGACCTGCTAAATATCTTTATTTGTTCCTTTATTTATAAGAGCACTCACTGCAAATTAGAATATATCTGAAGACGCTGAAGAACTTTACAATAGATTTGGATTTGCTGGTTAAAATCAAGAGCAACACTTAAACTTATCTAATTACATATGTTAGAGTGAAGATTCATTGAGTTTATTCGTTCTTCATGTTAAATCTTACGCAAGCATGGCACGGATTATTTTCATCCCCTTATCAGCAAAAAATAAGCAAACCACGAACATTTATCTCTCTTAAAGGTGCTAACATGATATTCGAATGTCAAAATTTTTGAATTTTAAAGGATTTTTATTATTGAATATTTTTTCGCGACTCACCAAAAATCAGTCAAAAGTGCTTCAAAGATTATCTTCTCACTTTAAAACTCATCGAATTTATAACTTCAAATGATTTACATATCATTCTATAGATTTTCTGAGCAAATTCAGCGATGGAAAATAAATGACACGCCAAATCATTGGAAGATACATCTTTTTACAAATGTAGTTTTTATCTGAATTTTTAAGTCATAAATAATGAATTCATTTTTGTTTGTTTGTTTTTAGAAACTCAAACAAATCCTCAGCCAAGTTTTGGGGTGACCAATTAAATCATGTGAATTTTATCTGAAGTTTATTTTAATGGAAATTCTTATCGATGCATACATAATCCATGCATACATTATAGATAATATCCAAATTCACGTTTCCTGTGAAAAGCGGTACCATTATGTCACAATGGCCACTGTCAAATACCAAAATTCTAAGATTCACCTTTATTTCTAGCGTTACAAAGCCTTAACTATTAATAAAAACATGTTCACACATTAAGCACCTCCAAATAGAGGGTTTAATAACAAATAAAGTTTATTTGAACCAATTTCAGATGCGTTGTTCACGCATATCCTTGTTTCTTTTGTTGAGAATGAGTTTTTTTAATCAACCTTTTTATATTCTTTTTTATTTATGAATTGTTTCCTTGTTATTTTAATTCTTAAATTTATGATTCTAATTTATAAATTTGCTTTTTAAATTTAATTTCAGTTCCATGTTAATTCTTGAATAACTTAATAACAGTTTAAAGGAAATTGAAATAAACCAATAATAAATAAAAGGAAGTAATTAATTAAAAAACTCGCATGTGACGGATAATGACAATCATTTTAATGTTAACGAAATTTTGAAGTCTGCAGTAATTGAAAAGTAACCCAATTTAATTTAAAATTATCAATTTTTCTCTATATTTTACTTGAGTCGTGGCTTATTCTTCAAGTGTCTGACGAAGTCAGATAATGTTCATTAAATCATTGACTCTGAATAAATAAATCGAAGAACAGATGGAGGGATGAGTAAACTTCCTCTCTGGAGAGACCCTAACAGTCCAGGATATGTTGTGGAGAAGCCTGCTCAAGTTTACATTTAGAGCAGAATTTAAAGATTTTCTTGCCTTTGAGATACGAGAGATTCTTTATGTGGATGGTTATCAATCTGTAAATAACGGTATAAAATATTCTGTCACAACTGTAACAGATTGTAATGGAACAGAGAACAACTGCAGTAAAATTGCTCAGTCAGCATTTGGGTTCTTCAAGGTCAATGATTACATTTAATCAGCACCTTCATAAGCAGAATATTTAGGGCAGAGCAGCGATCCTCAAATTAATTGTAAAAGATTTTTATGTGAAAGATCATCTGCAGTAGTGTCGCGCTCACAAAATCTGGTTGATTGATTAGTGAAAGAAAGTAATATGGTCTTTCCCACTTTTCCCTACAACAAGGCGGGAGAGCACATTGTGGAATCCTAGACAAGCTTATTCTGTGGTTGTCTTCTTCAACAGTCAAGTATTTAGGTGCATCTGCCATAATATGGGCAGACGAGTTGTGATTTTCTTTTTGATCAATCGTAACTCTGAAAAGAAGGATCGCTGGGGAGAAGTATAGAGAAACTTTAACTGACAAGGTTCATCCGATAATTCAAACTTTATTTCTTGCAGGATATGGAATTTTCCAGGAATAATGCTCCTTTCTAATCTGTGGAGCTTGCCCATTCATAGATTGATGATAAACATCTACCTTGTCCCGCTGAATCATATGACCTAAATATAATTGAAACATTTTGGTTTATTTTAGAGCATTCAATACATAATTGATTTGCTCAACCGGATTCTCTTCCAATATCTCCACAACACATTCCTCTAAATACTAACAGGTTTTTGTTTGAATTCATTTCTAGGTGAATCCAGCTGCATTACATGCCGCTGGATTCACCTAGAAATTCTTTATTATTATAAAGAAGGTGGTTCTTCTCTATAATAATAAAGAATTTTTTTCATAATTATATTTTGATAATTATATTTTATTATATTTTGATAATTACCTATTTAATCTGCAGATACTAGATTAATCCATGTTTTCAATTAAAGGCAGTGGGCTCTCTTGACAAAAGTCTATTGTTAACTATCTAAATTCAAAAATTTATTATTATTATAGACAATTTTCTTAATAAATAGTCGTATTATTAAATAAAGACTTACCGTTGTCTAGTGAGTGGGCAATATTTTCGCAATGGAAAATTTTGGATCTTAGGCACTGTTGAGGAGCAGTTTTTTTTTCTGCATACGTGTTTGTACGAAAAGCTACTGGAGGATTTCGTTTTTTTGGGAAAATTGAATACATTCCTTTATTTAAAAAACTCCTTTCTGAAGAAATACACAAAAATTATTTAAATTAATTTTTAGAATTGCCTTTCGTTGTCAAGCTACTAGTGTCTATTATCTAGTGTCAACATAATTTTAAGAATATATTTATTTTACATTAGATGAAATCGATCAAGAAATCTTCCCGCCACCTTTTTATTGGTCTACCCATTGGCGCATCGCATTTGCTCTTCGTGCAAATCTTCAACGCTTCTTCCTGTTCTTGAATGCAACTACTCGGTTATCAAGTGATCTTTCAATATGCCCAAGCCATGAAAATCTCTGTGCTTTGAGAAATCTTACATCATAAGTTCTAATTCTCCAGCAATTATTACTTAATTGTGATGTACTAAAAAATTTCCTAAGTAATTTACGTTTACTAATCATTTATATCTTTTTGTGTCAAAATCCAACTATCAGAACCCTGCGTCACCACGGTACGAATAATTGTTTTGTACACTTTTAGTTTATTTTCCCCTTTTGGTATCAAGTTATTTTTCAACAGATACTCATAAGAAAAATAACGACTTTTCCTCTTTGATATTCTGTAATTAATTTCTCCTGAAATATTGTTTAAAAAATTTATTATTGTATTGTTTAAAAAATTTATTATTATTATTAACAGTTTCGAATATAAAATTATCAACTATAAAATAATTGCTAGAAATGATGACTAATTTAATTAATTCCATGTATTTTGTTTAATCATTAAATGGTCATCTGTGCCGACCACTTCTATTAATTTTTGTTGTTGTTTTAATGAACGCTTCTTTCTAAACTAAACTCTGTGGCATGACAGCCCATGTGGGCCAAGGCCTACAGCGCTTAACTCTATTTTCATGACCGAGAGGCCCTTGGGTGCGAAACATATGTCTCGATTAGGTGGTCAGCCTAATGCGAAACTCCTAGTGTTTAGTTCCCAAGAATGCTTGATATTCAGTTTATCAACCTCTTGATAGAGGAAAGACTGAGTCAACTTTGTCCATCGCGAGGATCGAAACTCGAACCTGTGCCTTGAGAGCGTAAAACTCTGCGATTGAGCCCATGGACTTCTTCTCAGTGTTACTATGTCATCAGCAAATGCACAAATTTAAGTTATTTTATTAGTAATTGGGTTTCTGAAAGCTGATTTTCAAGTAACAAATTTAAATATTAAATTCAAAACTAAATGAGATTGCGCATCACACTTTAAGACACTAGCATTGATATTGAAAATTTCTAACATATCATTCTGGCTTAGAACGGGAACTTTAAATTCCTTTAAAGTAATTTGTGAGGTTATTTATTACTTTCTCTAATATTATCCCTTATGGTTATTGTTTTGAGTTTGCATTTAATATTGGCTTGATGTCGTTCCAGTTATGTAACACGAAAGCCAAAATTTAACGAGAAGAAAAATTTTACGAAAGAAATAAAAAGATAAAATATGAATAATAATAGTTATGTATTTTAAATTTGATTCAGATGCACACTACTGGCCATTAAAATTGCTACACCAAGAAGGCGACATGCTACAGACGTGAAATTTATACGAAAGGAAGAAGGTGCTGTGATATGCAAATGATTAGCTTTTC
Organism: Latrodectus elegans; assembly: GCA_030067965.1. Lineage (NCBI taxonomy): Eukaryota > Metazoa > Arthropoda > Arachnida > Araneae > Theridiidae > Latrodectus > Latrodectus elegans. The sequence goes on from CM057820.1 coordinate 127,763,662, forward strand.
AGCTCATTCAGACAAAGCAGGCGCCAGTAGCGACACCTACAATGTGTTTAAATGAGGAAATTGTTCAACCGGTTCCTCATACATAAATTGCATTTGAACGTTGTTGTCTGGTGAAAAGTTGTTGTGATGACTCGTGTAAGAAGGAGAAATGCGTACCAGCACGTTTCTGACTTTGATAAAGGTTGAATTGTAGCGTACCGGGATTGCGGTTTATCTCATCGCAGTATTGCTGCTCGTGTCGGTCGAGATCCAATGACTGTTAGCAGAATATGGAATCGATGGGTTCAGGACGGTAATACGGAACACCATGCGGGATCTCGACGGCCACCTATCACTAGCAGCCGAGAAGACTGGCATATTATCCGCATGGCCGTAATGGATCGTGCAACCACGTCACGAGCCGTGAGTCAAAAAACGGGGTCGTTTGGAAGACAACAAGTGTCTGCACGAACAGTTCGACGACGTTTGCAGCAGTATGGACTCTCAGCTCGGAGACCAAGGCTGCGGCTTCCCTTGACGCTGCGTCATAGACAAGCGCGCCTTCAATGGTGTGATCAACGACGAACCTGGGCGCACGAATGGCGAGACGTCCTCTTTTCAGATGAATCCAGGTTCTGTGCACAGCATCATGATGGTCGCATCCGTGTTTGGCGCCATCGTGGTGAACGCACACTGGCAGCGTGCATTCGTCATCGTCATACTGGCCCATCACCTGGCGTGATGGTATGAGGTGCCATTGGATACACATCTCGGTCACCTCTTGTTCGTATTGACGGTGCTTTGAACAGTGCACGTTACATTTCTGGTGAGTTACGACCCGTGGCTCTACCCTTTATTCGAGCCCTGCGAAACTCTACGTTTCAGCAGGATAATGCCCGACCGCATGTTGCCGGTATTGTACGGACCTTTCTTGATACGGAACATGTTCGGCTGATGCCCTGGCCAGCACGTTCTCCAGATTTTTCACCAATAGAAAACGTCTGGTCAATGGTTGCCGAGCGACTGGTTCGTCACCAAACGCCAGTCACTACGGTTGATGAACTGTGGCATCGTGTTGAAGCTGCATGGGCATCTGTACCTGTACATGCAATCCAACCTCTGTTTGACTCAATGCCCAGGCGTATAACTGCTGTTATTACTGCCAGAGGTGGTTGTTCTGGGTACTGATTTCTCAGGATCTATCCAGCCAAATTTTTTGAAAATTTAATTACTTGTTATTTCTAGTAAAATATATTTGTCCAATAAATATCATTTTGTTATCTGCATTTCTTCCTGGTGTAGCAATTTTAATGGCCAGTAGTGTATTTTATACTATAAAGTGATTGCTTTTGTTGAGAACACTGCGCAAGCTGTATGACGTCAGATTATGAGATTTATAGTTTCTTTTCTTAAAAGATCGTTTATTAAGAACAGTACAAACTGTATGACGTCAAATTGTGGGAATTATAATTTGTACTTTTCTTTTCTTAAAAAGTTATTTGGCAATACTGTGAGAAGTTTTCGTTGTAAATATAAACCGCATTGTTCCACATGACCTTTTAGTGTGTGTGTTGTATGTAATCATTAGACAACAGGCAATACCTTTTTTGATTCAGTTAAAAGTGAGAATTAATTTGTAAAAATGGTCGAATGATGATGTATATCAATGCTTTCTTTGTAAATTTTGTGTGAGTTATACGAAACTAGTAACTCTAACTAATAACTAAAACTAGTAACTAATTCGTAACTCTAGTATTGAAAGAAGACGCCTAGTGGTAAAAATTCATAACTATTTCTTAAGAGTATTACCATCATTAAAGAGTGAGAAGTTTTATGTTTGTTGATGAATTACAACGCTCTCGATTGGTCGCTTGAATTATACATTAATTCACGCCAAAAAGTTGCTTAAAAATCGTCTTACATTTCAGGAATTATTTTTACAAGTGTATCTGAATGTCCTCGTTTCCCGCCATGGTTAAAATTTATTAAATATTCATTCATTCATCTATTAAGTTTCGAATATTGAAAAGAATTCAAAGAAACAATTTATAATAGAGGTAAGTTTAAAAATTGAATTTTTTTTAAACGTATCTTTAATTATTCTATCTTTATTGCAAGGTTGAAATTTATTGTATATTCTTAATATTCGAAAAATGAAATTTTGACACCACAAGGTAGACAGCACAGTTGCAGAAGTCTTTTGTCATTTAAGCATTTTCTATGTATTGGCGCGTTGCAAGAAAGAAAACACCAACCTCAATATATAAGTATCCAGAAGACAGAAATGCTGTACGAATTTCTTTAGGAGTTTAAAATTCATTGGTAAAGAATATATACCCGCCATGAAACAGTTGTCATAAAATGTCATAAAAATATTGTCTTCTGCATTTTTAGGATTCATATACAATGTTTACAAAAATTCTTAAAAAAAAAAAAAAAAAAAAAAAAAAAACACCGAATTGTAATTTGTTAAAAATTTTAAAGTTAGGTAATCAACATTTGCATTATTTTATTTCCTGAAATTCTACGATTAACTATATAAAAAGAATACATTTTATTTTCATGCAGAACATATAACACTTGTCTCATAATTCTTATTTTAATTTATTAGTTGAAAAATTCTTAATTTTTCATTATTTTGTAGTTTTAAAAAAAGGATTTATTTTATTAAATCAATAAAAGAAATTTTAATAATTTTGTCTTTTTGTTACGTTTATAATACTATTTAAGAATATTCACTTTTTGAAATGGAATTCTAGCTAAGATCATGTTTATAAAAGAATCTGAAGTTCATTATTTTATAATTATAATTTATTTCTTAAATTAGGGTTATTAAATTGAATTCTTGTTAAGAAAATCTGTAAAAAATGTTATAGTCATTATTTTGTAATTATGGTATAAGAAGTTAGCATTTCATTTTTTTTTGTAGCATATTTCAGGAAATTTCTTTGTTATATTTTTAAGAAAATTGAATCAATATGCTATCGTATTCTTGTATGTCATTAGAACTAGCGATTCAAAAATACCACCATTTCCCCTATTTCTTACATAATTTAAGAAAAGGCATTTTACACTTATTAGGATTGTGTTGATCTAATTTCAATGCCTGTATCAACTCCAACTCGGCGAGGAAAAAAAAAATCACCAAAATGCAGACGGTTTACTTCTTTACCATAGAATAATTATAAAAATTCACAAAGTTTTATGTTAAAGAAATGAGATTCTATATGCAATTTGTTCTTATGAAATATTTTTATGCACTCAAAATAATACTTAATTACAAATAAAATTAGTAAATTATACTTATGTATTCAAAGTTAAGAGAGAATGGTATCGTTCATGACTGCATCTGAATCAATCGCACACTTGTTAAAAACTGGTTGTGCATTTTCTTAGGTATTACATTGCAGAAAATTTATTGTAATTCAGTTTTATAAATTAAAAAGACATTGCTTTTAGTGTTAAATTAATTAAAATAAAATAATAGTTTTAACAGAAATTCTGATGCTTAATTACAAATGCATTTACATTTTAATTTCTGTAATGGAATTCATCTTATTTTAAAATTTTCTTGTTAAATTTTAATTTATTAATTTGTCAAAAAAATTTGGAATTATATAAACTGAATTATTTTGATCACATTTTTAACATGCGACACTTACATTAATGAGCGCTTTGAATAAATTGTTGGTGGGGGCAGGAGTTAGTTCTGAGTGGTATATTCTTTGACAATAAAAAAAAAATAATGGCTTTGAAAATGTGAAAAAAATTCTTCTAAATATTTATGAATAGTATTATCTGCTTAACACATTTTCCATGTAATTAATTCACGATCTTTATATTTATCAGCATTCGAATAAATTTTTTCAGTAAATAAATAAATAAATTTTTACATAAATAAATATAACTTCGGTAATAAGTACTCAATAATAAATAATTTTTTGAGTAAATAACCAAAATTAAAATTTATATTTGATAATAATTTACTCATATTAAACAAATTAGATTTAGCTCGTTTACAGGCGTAATATAACTTCAAAATTGTAAGCCATAACCAATCCTTCAATAATTCTATAAAGATTTTATTAATTTTTTGTGCACAATACATTTAATTCCATATTCATAAATTTTTCTTGTCAGCTTCATATTATATTCGTATGTTTAGGCTTTCGTTTCTTATGTGATATCTTTTCCTTTTTCTCGAACCCTATTTCCTTGTATTACTTTAAACTGATAAATTTTAGAATAATTTTGATTCTTCTTTGTTACTTCAATCAATTTCAGTATATTAAAAGTATATGATCTTCATTAAACGGCTAAAAAGTTTTTATTTAATTTTAAGAATTATTTTTAAATTTTTAAAATAGAACAAAGCTTCCATTTTTTTTTTCTTTTTTTTTTTACCGCATTTGCTTAAAATTTCATAGCATTAAAACGTCTGTCAAAGTATTAGTAATTTCAAGATGCATTTGTGATTGTGAGGTTTTCTAACTTAAAATAAAGTATATCTTATGCAAAATAAAGACATTGAAAAATTTGGAATTTTAAAATTTCCTAAATTTATGTAAGGTTTTTTTTGTTTTACTTTCTTTAACTTTTTAGAGCTTCATTTTTATTTTGCTCATCAAATATGAGTCATTCTATGTTCGTAATACAATCTTTTTTCTTTTATGTTCTTATAATCCCATATACTCTGTTTTAAGCATTTATTAAAGGCAACAATTCAAATTTTGAACATGCTAAATAAATACATTTACATATGCACTTGGAAGTCAGTTTACTATCCGGTATAACAAAATCATACAAAGTAAATAACAAAGTCATACAAGTTTTTAGATAATGTACAGTTTTCTGGACAATTGGATCAAAAATATTACTTAAAATATTAGGGCCGATTAACAGTGCGTAAATGCTGGGTAAATATAACATATCATTCAAATTGATTATTAATTGTAATAAAATATTTTAAGAAAAATTAAAAAATTTTTTCAAGTGATATTCAAAATTTATCTGTTTAAAAATAAAGTCCACGCAACAAACTGTGCATTCTCGCAATTTTTAATGAATCATTAATATTGTAATCCATTTACTTGTGGTTAAGGTTTAATTTATTAATAACCAATTCTTGACTTTGTAGTTTTTGTAGAATTTACTTTTAATAGTAGCAACGAAAAACAAATCTTGGAATATTTATTTTGGGCTCGAATAATCGAATGCGTTAATGTGTTTTAACTCATGCTCTTTATAATTAATATTCAATATCGCTTCACTTCACTTTATCTTTTCTTTAGTTTCAATTATCTTATTCTATAGCTCCAAACGTATATTTTATTTCTTTTTTTCTCCCACAATTTTATCTAGAAATGAAAGTCGGTAAACATAATGAACTGTATTCTTGCAAAGTAACACTAATTTTTATTTAGGAAATTATTTAAACATCCAATATTCTATTATGCATATTTAATTTCTAAGTTCAGCTGAAATAATTCTTTATTGAATTTAAATGATGAATAAATTTATATTGGTTTTTAAGTTTGCCAAACACATTAGTTAAATATTTAAACAATTTTTGATTTAGCTACAAATACAGTTACGGTGATGGAATATTTGCGTGATCTCAAACAGAAATACTTATAGACGAAACATGTAAAAATTGTTTTTATTATCACTTGATGAAATACTTCTTAACATATTTAAATATTATGATTTTTGCATATTTGTTTTATATTGGTTTGATTTTCTAGTCGATATTCACTTTTCGTACACAATTGCTAATTCAATCAAAATCTGTAAATTAACTTGGACTCCATATCATTAAAGATATTCCTGTTCGAAGTCATCAAGGAATTGATCTAAATGTTAGATTGATAACTTTTCACCAGCCACCTTGGATTATTTCCCCATTCAGTTATTGACAGCATTTAAGACTTGATTAAATATTAAGTTAATTTTGTTTAAGAAGACTCCCAAATGTTAGTGGAATCATAGCTTTGCGATTCAGAAGATAAGGACAGAAGTTTGTTTTGTCATGAGAGGACATTCTTTTAAAGAACGTGTAGCATTTTATGGATTCCGAACGGCTTAAATAAATAAATAAATAAATAAATAAATAAATAAATAAATAAATAAATAAATATATATATATATATATATATATATATATATATATCGCATCTTTATATTATGTTCTGAATATATGTATTATTATAAGAAATTACAATCAGTACATTTCTTATAATAATACTATTATTTTAGAAATTTTATTGTTTTATGTCTCGTATTTTACAGATTAATTTTTTTAAATTTATTCAATTTAATTACAAGTTATCTATTTCTACTAAAATATGAACAAATCTTTTTCTCATTTGTTTCTAGAAGTTATTTTGATTATTGACAATGATAAAACTTTCACTCGTCTATTAAAATTGTAATAAATTCGTTTATTTATAATTATATTATCGTCTGCAATTTTAAGCACGTAATAAAGAGCACAACGAATCAAAAGTTTTTGCCGTTTGAGATATTTTATAAAAATTAGGAGAATAAATATTTAGGTTCGTAGTTACGAAATAAAATTTGCAAATTGTAAAAATTCCTAAATAAGGTAATTTTCGCACTTTTTCAAGCAAAGATGCTTGTTATCAAATGAAAAATCAGTGTTTTTGTAAGATTTGAGAAGAAGAAATGTATTTGCTTTCTTTTTCGTTTTGTAATTTGTTCTCAGATAGCTCCCTTATTTGTATTTGGAATAAATACAGCTGTTCAAATATCTTTAAATATAAATATAATATTTGCGAAATTAACTACACTATTTCTTAATTAGTTTTCTATTTCGATAAATAGCTTACGTAGTTAAATTAATTTTTATATGAATTTGTAACAAAGTTGTTCTTTTGTTTTCTATCATTTTTATTTTATTAAAAGTTTCAATTTAAGAATAAAAAATGTAAATTCTGTATATTTTTCTACAAGTTTTCTGCATTTAAATTACTTGCACTGTACGCCGGTTGGTAAGTTTCGTAGATTTATGGAAACTGGCATTCCTTGTTATTTTCTGTGCTTACTTTTTAAATGGAATTAATTTTACTATCCTGCATCATTTATATATGCTACTTTTGGTTTATATTTGCATGGAATCAAATTACAAACTTTTAAAACCTAACATATCACAACTTGTAGGTTTTGAAAATCATTTTTTTTTTAAATATTTTACATGTTTTTTCCTTTATCTTCGATATCTATTGCTTATTATTTTTAATGTTTGATTTTTATTGCTTTTATCTTGTTATCTTTTTATAATTGAACTAATTTTCAAGAATTTAACAGAAAAATTAATTTCCGAATTCATATCTCTCTCCAAATTCATTAGCTTATATATATATATATATATATATATATATATATATATATATATATATATATATATATATATATATATATATATATATATATATATATATATATATATATAGATAGATAGATAGATAGATAGATATATATAATAAAAATATTTTAATGTATATCGTTATATATATATATATATATATATATATATATATATATATATATATAATAAAAATATTTTAATGTATATCGTATAATTTTTACAATAATATAACAATATACACGTTTAATGCGTTTTATACTGTTTGAACACTTCAGAAAATCCAATTCATGGATTACATAGAATTTAAGAATGTGGAAAACAACGAAAAGCTCCTTCAAGATAAATTTTTAATTTCACTTTTATAATTTATTAAATGTAATTAGAATTTGATTATTATTTATTAAATATAATTTAATTTTATTATTCATATCGAGAAATTTTCTGGTCGAAAATCACGAACCAGATACCTAAGGAAAATACTGGAAAATGGGAATAAATTAATCCGGAGTTTAAAACTGCTCGTTCAATTTTGTTTGTTTTTAATTTAATATTAATTTTAAATAATGGAGAATTGCATTTGATATTTTAAGGAAAAGTTTTACCCTTACAAGTTGTGTTACTCAGTAGAATTTCTTTTCTGAATTTTTTATAAAAAATAAAATATATTTCCTCATGTTTCAAATCTTTTCCTTTTAGGTTGTTGACGAATTTCAATGTAGGTGTCCTCTTTAAAAGTTTATCCTACTGCGGTTTGAAGTAAGGATTTTTCCACTTTTCTCTGCTTTATCCTTAAAAATGTAAGAATTTAAAACTAGTTTATGTGAGGCTTATTCGTACGGAAGAGGGTATAAGGAATAAAGGACTCAAGACTCTGTTTATTTTGATTTTATGCTTTAATTTGGAACATCTCCTACAAGATTTAAGATAAGTTTAAAAGAATATGTATTTGAATTCAGTGATTTTATTATTTTGGTGTCCCTAACTCTTTACACCCCATCATCTTTACTTATTGAAGGAGCATTTGACATTCCAATACAATCTGTCCAAGTGCATGTAAGTAAAGTTTTACATACATAATTAACCACTTAAGAAATTATTTAATTTATGTGAATTTAATTAATTTTTCAAAATAAGGTTAAATTACAATTTGATAATGTTCTAGATAGAAGAGAGCGTTAAGTTTGAAATATTGAATTTACTTATTTGTCCAGAATCAAATCTTAATAATGGTAGCTTAATAACTATTGAATAATTGTCTTTCTAAAAAGTTAATAAATTTATCATGAAATTAATTTCTTTGTATTTTTTAATATATTTTGTGAGAGCTTTAACTTCGAATCAGACTTAGACTTTAAGATTTCCAATATTTTTTGATGAATAAAAAATGAAAATGTCTCTAATATATCAAGCAAATAAAGATGTCTTCAGAAAGAAATAATATCACTCTTTCGACAGAAGAAACTTTTTTCAAAGACTCTTTGACTATGCCACTTAAATAGGAATACGTTAGATTAGCAAGGCGCTTACATTAATTATTTCTTTCACATTTAAAACTGGAAGCTCTGTTTCTGTGTACTTTCGCCCCTCACTTACTTCATTTGAAATTGAGAAGACTTTTTTACCGTTGCTTTATAGAAATCACTGGTGTTCAAACAAAACACTTGAAATTCAAATTTATAATTGCAACCTGTACACGACAGAATCCCTTTTGCAAATAATATTTAATAATCTAAAATAAAGAAAATTCTGAATCTTCTCCAAAGTAGCTGGGATGAAGAACATTAAAAACAGTATGGCAAATTAGTTGATTAATTAGAGAATTTTAAAATTAAATCAATTGCATTTAGTAGAGACCTATAAAATATTTTTTTACATTTTTTCATAAAGGTTTCTTCTTAAAATCCTAAAAAGATTTATCGTGAAATTGTTGTTTCAAATTTAGTGAATTTTTATTCATCTGTGATGAAATGACTGCAAAAGAAATATATAAATAAAGAAATTGAAAATGCACATTAAAATGGAATAGAATCTTTTTGTCATAAATGTGTTCACACATTGTGTATTGTTATGGGTTTAATAACTTTTCGTAAAAGAGTTAAATATATGAGGATATTTCTTCATAATTTGTACAATTTATTATTTCTAAAAGGAAAGACTGAGCGAAACTTTTTTTTTATCTTGAGATATGCATCAGCCATTCGCTTAGCATATTTACTCTTATTAATGTAAGGGATTTTCCACTGAAGTTTCTTTCCATTAACATGTTTTGTTATGTTCCAGTTAATTCTTTCGATTTGTTAACTCCTTCAGCATTCCTAATTCAAACTGTATTAACCTTAAAAAATGGAATTCTGAAAATGTTAGCACAACGTTAAGATGCCTTCTGTACTTATTTCCTTTTGTTGTTTTTTTTATTATTGAAAACTTTGCAGTTTGGCTTTCTCCTTCCCTGTTGAATAGACACATTGTTGCTTTAATGTAGTATTTAAAAACAAATATTGACTACTGAGGAACTTTTAAGTGGTATGTCTGTGGCCTAGAATACTTCCTTTAAAAAGAATATGGACATCCGGGTAACTGCTATGAGAACTGAAGATGCAAAAAAATGGGGCCATCGTACTTATTTTTACTGTCTATATATTTGGGATGTGGAAATAAGTTGCAATTCTGAAAATTTACAAAACTTAAGACGTCGTTTGAGTTTCCTTCCAAAAAGCTTATAATCTATGAGTTGATAGTAATACAGATAAGTCTAAGAATTCATTTCGTTGAAAATTAGGAGCACACACTTTGTGAAAATTTCAGTTGTCTTTCATTTCGCAAAAAATTCTTTAAAATATAAAAATATATTTCAACTAGTAACAGTAAAGGAGTTAGATATTATATATTTTTCTTATACTCTTAAAAGAATGCGTTGATATGCGCATTTAATGATATACATCTACACATACACATGAACTCATGATTTTTAGCTAAACTATGCTGTATACATACTACTAAAAAGTAAATTAAGTAATTTAATAAAGTAAATATCTTTTAAATATTTTTAAAAATAAAAAATTATTTTTAAAAATAAAAAATTATTTTTTAAAATATACAGATTATTTTATTTATTTTTACCTGTTAATTTTTTATTATTTGCTTATACTTATGCATTATTGAATAAAATTATAAAAATATGAAGCTTTTAGTCATAAGTTTCTGTTTTCATTGATTATATAGATTCAGCTTTAAATGTGCATTGTGCATGTTAAGAAATTTTTTATTTAAGCGAAATGATGATATTTTTCTGTTTTAAATTAAAAGAAAGTATTAAGAGTAGAATAAATGCTATTTTAAAACAAAATAACAATATACTTCGCATTCACACAATTCAAAAATTGGAAAAATTTTCTAAATATGTATTTACTTAACTTATTACTTGAATGAAATTAGTGATAGCAGATATAGAATTTAATACTTTATTTATAAGAATGAACTTAGATTTTAAAATTAATAGTTTTTAATTATGTGTTCTCAAAACTTCAAATATTTCCTTGTATGTGGTGGAATAAATAATGGCATTTTTCGATGATATAAAAAAAATAAAAATAAAATTTAAAAAACTACATACATTTTAAAATACACATGATGAGGAAGATTTTAAGTTGATCAGACAAATTTAAATAATTTTAAAATAAATTTTCGGAATTGTTATTTCTTACATATTTTCTGATCACAGGCAGCTGGAATTTGCATCTTTGTTGTAGGCAAATGAGTTTCTCCACATATTTTTATAATAAAATTCAAATCAAAGAAAAATTGGATGTAATTTTTGTGTTGTTGCTAACATTATAACAATCATATACAACAGACGCTATTATACACTATCCGATATTGAAAATGCAACGTCAAGAAGGTTACGAAAAGGCAAACAGGGAGAAGCAGCATTGAATGATATGTATTTCGAAATGACATGCATAATACAGAGCAAGAACTTGGTCGAGTCAGTAAGTTGTCGGACCACCGTGGACGTCGATACACGAAGCAACACGTCTAGGCACAGAGTCACTGAGAGTACTAATGGTGTCCTGAGGAATGGCTCTCCATTCCTTGTCAACCGTTTGCCAAAGTGCTTCTTTTGAAGAAGGCAGTGGCAGGGTCTGCAAATGGCGTCCATTCATATCCTAAGTGCGTTCGATTGGTGAGCACGTTGGCCAGGGAAGCACCTTGTAAGACATGTTGCCAGCAATGTGCGGTCAGGCGTTATCCTGCTGATTAAGGGCACTGCGCAATTCCTGAAGGTAGGGGAATGTCATCGGCCGCAGCACATTATCCACGTAAAGTTGGGCTGTCATAGTGCCGTGAATATGAAGTGACCTGAAATCGTACGTAATGGCACCCCAAACCATGATACCTCGTTGTCGCCTAATGGGGCGTTCCATAATTACAGTAAGACTAGACCTGTCTCCAAATCGGCGCTACATTTGTACGCGGCGAATATCACTGAAGAAACAGAAACGTGACTTATCCGAGGAAACGATCCTGTGCCACTCCATCCTTTATCTCGCTCTAATCCGGTACCATCCCAGAAGTTGGCATCTATTCTGTGGGGTCAATGCCAATCTTCTTAAGGACACCTAAACCGCAAGCCAATAGCAACCAATCGACGGCAAATGTTTCTAGTCCATATAAGAGCATTAAAGGTGTCCTGCACATGCTGCAGAATTTTGGTAGACGTGCTTTTCGGCGCCACCCATGCATCCCATGGACGCATCGGACACTGTGGATGCTTCTAGAGATTTGCCAGCTGTGATTTGCCCCAAGCATCAACTTGCCCTTCTCAATCCAACTACCATACCCCTCGTAAATTCCTGTCTATCCATCATCGACGGAATCAGTTCCAACAGGCAGACTCCGTCGATGATGGCCTGGCATTCTCTGCAATTAAAGGTGTCCTTTGCGACAAGAACAAACTTTCAACAATTATTTTCCAAGGAGCAATAATAGCGCCAATATTGCAAACTCTGCCGGTTTCTCTCCTTACGTTTTATCTTAAGGGCACTGGAGAGCTCCGCATTTCACATCATTTCCATAACTCTGTAAAGTGCGTCTACCTTGAAATTTTCCTAAGTTTCTGTCCACTTTTTCTTGGTGTTGCATTTTTAGTGTCAGACAGTGTAAATAGTAAAAAAGTATGACCTTAATTTACAAAGCTGTTAGAACATAATAACAAAAATTATTCATTAGTTTCTTTTGCTTATGACAATTTGAATATTCATTTTAAGTAAAAATAAAAATGAAAGAGACAGACGGATTTTTTTATTAACTATGCTTGAATAAATGCAGCGTTAGAATACTAGAAATCATAATGGAATAAAATTATTTTTTATGTACTATGTTATATAAAAATATATTCCCACTGCGAATTTTTTTCACATTTTTTTGCTGTAACTTAAAAATATGTATTAATTAAACACTAATCAAGGTTTTAAAGTTTTTGCATGTCTTAGAAAATTTATTTTATATTAAAAATGTGCTTTCAAAAGAGAAAGATTGAAAAACACTGATGTTGTACTTTTTGCCCCCTTGTTTCACTCCCCCTCCAAAACAGCTTTTTTTATACATTTATTTAAAATGATAGCACATTAACATGCTGATTTTTTGAATTTTGCAAAAAGAACTCACTTTTATTAAAAAAATATGGCTTTATTTACCAGCTATTAAATTTTATAAGAATTTTGATTGTAAGTTAAGATATTTTATTGTAGCACAATTTTATTTTTACACTTATATTTGATAACTAGTTCTAATGTACTGAAAATTAAAGTCTTGTAAAAATTATAAAATAACAAAAATTTAAAAAATGTCTCTAGTTTAGTAAATGTCAAAAATTGTTGTCTATATTGTAGAAAATTTTGGATGTTTCCCTATCATTTGAAACGGTTATTTAAATATATTTTTCAGCAATAAGCGCCGATACTGTAGTGATTATAGTACTTCGACCCATCATAAATAACCTTAATTCAAATCCAAAAGGAGTTAGATCAGTTGTGCTTTGTTTTTATACTGATTTTATAAAATGAATGGTGTTGAAGATCCCAAAAGTGTTTTCTGAGATAATATAAAAAAGTGAAGAATAAAGCATCATGTAAAATTTAATTTTTCATCCAATATAAACTTAAATTTAAAAAGATTAAACAAACATTTAAAATATATTTATTCAGCCCTTGAACTACTAAATCTGAATTCCCTCTTAGAGAAATGCTCAAGCCATTAAGCATAGAAATACATTTTATGTGGTTTAACGATTAAGTTAACATGTAAATAATTATAAAAAATATGTATTCAGATACGATTGTAAAAGTCTCGTGTCACTAGGGTGGCTGTTAAATTAAAAAAGCATATTTTGCATTAAAATGGTTTCTTGGCCATAAACTGAATGTAGTCATTCCAAAAACATGTATATTGTTGATTGAAAAAATACTCTTGTTTTGCTTCCATTTAATTTATCACCGAAATCATTTAATTTATCACATCAAATAATAATAAATGTGTTCGTGTATATCTGTTAGTGTTAATCGGAAATGCATTATTAAAATTACTATCTTACAAATATTAATTTTTGCTTACTTCTCTATGGCACTTAAAATTTCTGTTTACTTCCCATTAAATACAATATTGAACTTTTCATTAGATTTGCATTTATTTCTGTATAGTATATTATCTTTAGTTAAATAAGGAGAACTTGTAAATCAAATAAACAGTTTCTATAGTTTGTTAACTACATGTATCGATTTCTTATGGTATAAATTTTAGAATAATAAAACAATAGCTACCAATAACAAATATAGTTCCAGCTTTCAAAAGTGTTTGGATTGCATTTAGTTTAAAAAACCTATTCACCACAAAATTTATGTAATTCGCATTGATAAAGTACAGAAATATTTACCACAATTATCTATTTTACATCCATTATGTATACTCTCTGCATTTAGCTTGATGAAGTCTAAAATGAACATAAGAAAACTAATCGTGTAATTCATAAAATACCTACCCAAAAACCTCACACAGTTTCAGTTTTGTCAAAAAAACTTTTTTATTTCTGAAAGAAATTCCAAATACCTATATGCGCATTTACATTTGCTTATGAAAAAATAAAATATTAAAAAGTCTTCAAAAGATGAAAGGTTAATTACTCATACTAAAACTTGAGTCAAGGATTTTCTGATATATTCATTTGGCTAGAAAAATAATTTAAGTCAACACGGTCACACAATAAACGTTATACCAATACACATACAATGCAAGATATACAATGAACGTGATATGCAGTTTTTGATTTTGAAGTTTAATAGAAGTTACAAGTTCTATCTTTAATAACACAAGTATATTTATTAGAAGTTATTAAAATAGTTGTGTATTAAATGAAAATATAAGCGCAAAATGCTTATAATTTAAGGAGCGTTTGATTCCCAATATTTTTTATTGTTTTACCACATACTGCTTATTTAAAAATAATGTAAAAATCTTATTGATAGTAATTTAAGTCATGAAATTCAGTGCTTCTTACTTTTTTAATTTCATGAATAATTTCTTTCATTAACATTACAGGATTATATGTGAAGAAAAGTTTATCCACTATTCCCTATAGGAACCAACTTTCCTTATGTACTTTTTTGGCCATATTTAATGTTAAATTCGAAATAAAATAAATCTTAAGATCAATTAATATTAATTGAAATATATAAAAAATTTATATTAATTTCGTATAAGAAATTTCATATTATTATGATATTTTAAGTGAAAGGATTCGTATTCATGAGTAAGGGTGGGAAAAAGATATAAATAGGTGGTATGTATACTTTTCAAACCACTTTTACCATCCTATAAATAGTTCAATCTATTTGAAAAATTTAGAGAAGTTTACATACTTGATACTCTTATAGCCGCTCTTCACCAGATGGCCCGAGTTTTATGAGTTGACTTACGCTTGAACTCTTCCACTCGCGCAAGATCTTTCCTCGAGGAACTCGTGCCTGAGCAAGATTGGGAGGCACGTGAGCTATTGGTAACAACAGTTGGATGGTCTGATGCACTGCAATGCTCAGCGAGCAGGAATGGATGTCTGTACCAGCAAATGCAAAATTCGTTTCATTGCTAGAAAATAAAGATATCATTAGTAACCCATCTTTGTGGGATCAGTTCTGATGAAAATGTAACATGTTATCTTCCATTATTTTAAGTGTGCGATGTATTGCAAAAGAAAGAAATTAAACAGTATCATTGAATTTAGTGTGGAATTTTTAAAAAGTTTTTTCACTTTTCTTCGAATATAAATCAACATTCCACAATGTTTAATAATACCAAAAACTTTTTATCCAAAATAAATGTTTTGAAATTAAAAAATATATGAATTGATTTATAATTTTTTTTCTATTTTAGTTACATTGAACAAACTTCTAAATCAGTTTCGCTATGAATGGATCTGAATCTCTTGAAACTAGAAACGAAAAAATTTAATCTATATTTAAGAATTGTTTCAAAAGGTTGGCGTAATTCTGTAGTAAAAGGATAAAGAATGACTGCTCTAGAAATAAAAGCGATATTTATTATAAGTATATTTGACAATATTTTAACGCATATCAGGTTGACAAAGTAATGGAGACAATAATTTAAAATAGACTGAATATAGGTAAAAAATTTATAGCCATTGTTATTAGTAAGCAGGATTTAAATGATCTTATTATATTAAATATTCTATCATAATTGATTCATTTTAATGGATTTAGAAATATATAAAACTATACATACTGAGAGATTCCTACTTTATTACTTTATTCAATTTATTAATAAAGGCCAATAGAAATAATAAATCAAAACTGGGTTATTTAAATACATAGTTTAAAAATATTAATGAAATGACATAAAATGTTTTGTTTATTGCTGATACTTTAATATCATATGTTTATTATCATATTTGCTTTTAATTTTCTTTAACCTGGTGTTCCTCGATTGTGTTATGAGTTATCTTTAGGATGTTTCCATTCTTTCTAAAAGTAATCACAGAAACTCATTTCCAGCATAATTAATGTACTTTAAATGAACCAATTCCTTTTTGCTGAATGCATATTAAATTTATTTTCTAAATACTCATAGATTTAACAATCTTTTTTCTTATGATGTTATGTAGTTCACTCTTCTTGGCTTATCTCGGTGCCGTTATGTCTCACTAATGAGAGAACGAAAGGTACAGGATTACAGCAATGTGGTTCAATGATCCTGAATACATATTTTTATGTAAACGCATTTGATCTTAACCTTATCCATAAAATAAAAATTATAAAAATATTAATATTGTATACATTAGAAAGTAGGATACGCGTATTATAGATGTTCCTTATATCTATCCTTTTATTCTTCTCACATTTCATTACTCATTAAATTCTTTTTAAGAATTTCATTTTTTTCTAAAAATAGGGATTTTTAAATATTTATTCAATAATGGAAACAAATAAAAAAATTTTAAATTAAACTTTTATGATAAATACATTTTTATAAGCCTTAATAATTTTTTATTTAAAGAATCATCGAACAAATATTAAAAGATAATTTTAGATGCAAATAAATGCTTTTTTGGATGTTTCTTATTACATCAATAGCACTTTTTCTATATATAAATCAATTTCTTAATATTTTCTCATTAAATTGTCAAATTAAAGCAGCATAACAATAGAGTGGAATTTTTTTTTATATAAATTCATAGTTAACTTTCATTTATAAAAAAATTATATGTTAAGTACTTTATAGAGTTTAAGATGAAAGCTCAACATAAAACTCTAAGAGAAAAGAATAATAGAAATAATAAAAATCTCAGGAAATTTACTTTCAAGGAGTTGAAACGATAACGATTCAATAAATTTATATT